>CM017194.1:25713170-25828170 GCA_004837865.1 Musa balbisiana | reverse complement strand
TTCTTACTCTTGTAAAACAATGACAAATGAAAACTTGTTTAATATAAGGATGGTCATGTTGGTTGTACCAAGACATGGCTACGTCAAGTTTTGGTCTATGTTGGCTGGCACAGGGGGCGTGCCAGTTGGTGCGGCATGGTATGTTATGCACCATGTTTAACAGTCTTTGGTGGGTTTAGTCTTGGTTTTGAAGTGTTTCCTGTGATGACATATACCGCACAAGATTAATCTGACCTGATGCAATGGTGCATGCCAAATGCCTGTGCCCTTATAACCAAGTACATGGCCATTTGGCTGGCATGGGCTCCACATGGA
Source organism: Musa balbisiana (assembly GCA_004837865.1). Lineage (NCBI taxonomy): Eukaryota > Viridiplantae > Streptophyta > Magnoliopsida > Zingiberales > Musaceae > Musa > Musa balbisiana. Next base: position 25,827,855 of record CM017194.1, on the reverse strand, counting down.
TTGGCACAATCAGTACCATCACACCACCTAGCCCATGAAGTTCTTGTGCATCATGAGCATGGGACCCTGCATTTGTAACACAGCTAATATGTTTTCTACTCTGCATCTTCATTCTAACACTTATATATGTGTATTATATAGATCCATGCAGCATTGATAGTACTGCCTTGCATATGTTGATAATATATGAATGTGGTCGGTTGAGAGAGAGCAGCAGATTTTGAAGGCCTCGAAGCCTGATAGTGATCCACTGATTTTGAAGGCCTCATATGTTGATAATATTTTCTTTTTTATTTCAGGGTGAAAAAGCATAAATGATGAATTAGATTAGCTGTACATGGGGGGCATTTGGTTGCCTGTAACCATAAATGACAACATGTAGTGATTATAAGCAAAAAACAAATACCTATAGGTTGTAGTTGCAACTGCAATCCAATCCACAAGTGTGACGTGACATTTTAGATTGTGAGTTGATTTGCAGTATGTAAGGGTTCAATTATATGTATACATGGTACAAATGACTTAATTGCAAGTAATCAAATATTTGTGAGTAAGATGCTTGTCGCGAAAGGACTTACAAACAGACTAATTGCAGGCAACCAAATTTCTCCACTTTTTATGCTACTTCGGCCCAGTACAGACTATTCTAGTTCCTTTTTTTATGATGTGATAGTAGTGTATAAATCCTTTGTTGGACTTGGAGGGTACATGAATCCTTCTCTTTTTTCTATAGAAAGGCATCTATTGAATTGCCTCTTTTGCCTGATCAAAGATGTGTTTCTTTTTCCTATTGCTTGGATAAGGATACATTTCCCCTAAATGCTACATTATCCTTTATTTTGTGGCAAATTCCCCTGGCCATACTGACAAAATGCTTCCAGGATAAATTCAGAAATCCCATGGTATGTTTACTTTCATTGTTCACATCAACTATTTCTGCTTTGAGGACACGACATTTTCTCCGTCTTTGTTCCCTTTGTTATAACAGACGAAACATAAATCTGATGGCTTTCACCTTTATTGAAATTGGCCAGGTTAGGAACATGAACTCTTGGTTCTTCAGCAGTCTTGGACAGAAGAACAAGGACGGGATGATCAAAATGCATTAACCATTAAGCACCTTTAAGCCCTAAGGTGCAAGCAAATGAAGCACTAGTGCTCAATGTCTTCTGGCACAACTCTCAGGTTGGTTATATCCATCTTTGTGTCAAACATGATGTTTTCCTAAGAGACCTGACGTTGCATATGCAAGGATTCTTGTACCCCTTTGTGTATAAAACAGTAATAACTTTTATGAACATTGTGTTTGGAAACATATTTATATTTTTAATGTATATTTAGAGAAGAAATTAATAAACATGCAATTGTGAAATAGCTTGAGTGATTCATAAATAACAGATAAAAATTACATTATAAATTTGCATTGATATAAGTGTTGCTTGATAAAATTGTATTTCAAAAGCCCATTGAATAATATGTGACAAATTTATCGTTTTCATATTTATTTAAAATTATATATATAATTTTATTAAAAAAATTAAATGGTCTATATATATAATAAATAAATAATATAATCATATAAGTGAATGCAAAAATAATTTTTTAAAATAAATAAATAAAATTTTAATTTATAAAAGATATAAATTATATTGGTTTCTTACTAAATAATGTTGACAATCTTATGATTTTAAATAGTATCATATGGTATTTTAAAAATTTTAAAATTTATATTAGCATCCGTTAATATCACACTAAGATAGTATCAATATTTATAATACAATATTCAAGTTAAATATTATTTTATATCAATTCAAATATGTTTTCAAATATGTTTCCAAACACAAACACAAATACCATTTAACAGTGAACCTTTTGCTTTCTAAATAACGTATAGTGGAGTGTCTCTAGTTGACCCCCTTATCCCTTATGATAGCTGGCTTCTTATCGGGAAGAGACTCGTAAAAAATTATATCTTTAGGTGAACTTGGCAACAAGAGACACCAAGTCAAAGGAAATCGAACAACTCGTTACCGGTCATCTACTCAGATCCAGAATAGAAAGCTTTTACAAGTTCAGAGAACTGCCCCGAGAGTGGAAACTTCTGAATACCAAAAAATTAACACGACCGATTGGAGTCGACCATTCCGTTCAATTATTGCATTGTTTTAGAGACGGAGTAGTTGACTGGTTCCATTGTTTGACGACTTTGATTCGATTGTCACATTTTTCTTCTCTCAAATATATTTTGGTAGTCTTAGCTCATCCTAATCCTATATAATTAACTCTAAAATGTCACACACTGCTGGACTCGTTGTTTTTTATTATTCACTGTCACCACCATCTTTTAACCCTAATCAATTATTAATTCATTGTAGAGATTGATGGTGCTATGTTGATGGCACACCAAAGTGATCACCCAAGGGGGCCGAAGCTGATGCAGACGCGTGGACGGAACAGGGAAATCAAGGATATTTTGGGGAGGATGGAACGAACAAGCAAAGGTGTTTGGTGGCAGGTGACTGACAAAAGATCTCTGAAATCCTACTCCCATATCCCACCAACTCGTACCCAAGAACACTGAGGTGTGCGGGATGGCCAACGCGAGAGGGTGAGGAAAGCAATCACCATACGAGTTCCACATCGGTGCTGTCAGACTCTCTTATTCTATTCCTTCTCTTTCCCTTCCGCCTTTCTTTCTCTTTCCCATCCTTCCCTTCTCGTCTAATCCACTACCAGTACCGAACCCTGGGGAATAAAAAGAGCATCTTTGAAACCCTAGATTTGCAGCCCGATTCTGCTCACCCGCATGGATAATTCGATCGATCTTCTCCTAGAAGCTGTTGGAGGCGATCCCGACTCCGTCGCTGCTTTCGAGCCGTTCTGCATTTGTTCGTTTTCTCGGGGGTGAATCGCGCGTGGTTTGGGTCGACCCGTGGGGGAAAGCTTGTTGATTCTTGGGGATTTTGTGACTTTGTTGGCTTGACAGTCTGAATTTGGCAGAAAGGTCGCTTCTTTTTTTTTTTTTTTCACTTTGGTAATTAGTGATGGAGCCTCGAGTTGGCAACAAATTCCGCCTCGGTCGTAAAATCGGGAGCGGCTCGTTCGGGGAGATCTATTTAGGTTTTGCTATCGTCAACCTTATCCCTATTTAATACGCTGTGCTTTTTCATCATATTATTATTTATGGTTTTGATGATGCTTTTTGCTTGTTTATCCAGGTTCTAATGTTCAATCAAATGAAGAAGTTGCAATCAAGCTAGTAAGAAACTCTACTTGGTTTTCCTTAGCTGTCCTGGTTGTTGGATTCTCTAATGTCAATATTTTTTTAATAATTTGACCAAGCAATTTAACTTATATTTATTTGCTTTACATAAGTCGCATCATTCTCGTCTTCATGTCTATTAGGAAATTTTGTAGATTCTGATGGCCCATTTACCATAATTACGGAGTTGAATGACAAATTCTAAGATTATGCTAAGATTATGAAGCTTTTACAGGGAAGTTCAGTGTTTCATGGGAATTGCAGTTGAACTGATACTAATCGTGTGGTCTAGCATGATTATTGGTAAAAATATATATGCAAATTACGATATGAAGTTAAATATAGTTTATGCTGGGAGAGAGGTAGATAGTTGAAAATTTTAAAATAATCAAGATGTCCCTTTGCCATTTTATTCCACATGTATTTCAGGTATTTGTTCAGTTAAACATAAGTAGGTCCAGGTGATAGTAAGAACTACATCAGATTAATTGGCCAAATTTTCTCCAAATCTATCTTATGATGATATGTCTGATTATTTAACTGACATTGTAGGATCTGAAGAATTTTGTAATATTGAGTATATGCAGCTATTACAAACTGTGTCTAGCTGGACTGCTGATATCGAAATGTTGCCCAGAACACTTTTCACTTCATACTGGCATTGTATGCCAATCCTTTTATGCTATGGGGTGAATGATATCCTTTTGAAGAACCTTATTTTGAGGTTATTGTCCTTAAAGGCCAATCAACCCAATAAAATGCCACATTTCTGTAGCTCTTTCTTAAAATGTAATTTAGATGGATAATTGTATGTGAATGCATGCATATTTAATGGTGGATGGAGGGGAGCGCTTAAATCCCATAGCTCTTGTAAATTTCAAGGTGTTATTTGACTTAGCAAAGCAAATTTATTTTGTAGAGAAGCAGCACACAGTGAGAGGAGAACTGTTATTTTGTCTTTAAAAGCAAAAAATATTTGATTATTACAAGGAGATCTATCATTTCTCCATTCTGTAGTTTTCATCAGTTATCCTAATTAAGTAAAATATTCATACAGATTTTGGTTGATTTTATATATCAGAGAGGTCATAATGATTCATTTTTGTTGAATTAGGAAAATGTCAAGACAAAGCACCCGCAGTTGCTATATGAATCAAAGCTCTACAGAATCCTTCAAGGAGGAAGTAATGAAAAGTTTTTATTTCATTTTTAGGAAACAAGTGTATGATCTTATTTGACTTATTTTCCCATGTTCGTGGTAGCTGGTATTCCAAATGTGCGATGGTTTGGCATCGAAGGAGATTATAATGTTCTTGTTATGGATTTATTGGGTCCAAGCCTTGAAGATCTATTTAACTTTTGCAGTAGAAAACTCTCTTTGAAGTCTGTCCTTATGCTTGCTGATCAAATGGTACTTCTAAGTTCTAACTTCTTCAGTGTATAAATACTTCTTTGAGTTATTTCTGTGGTTCTCTTGTATAATTTGCTGAAACTTTGTCAGATCAACCGAGTAGAATATGTTCACTCTAAATCTTTTCTGCATCGAGATATCAAACCAGATAATTTTTTGATGGGCTTGGGCAGGCGAGCAAATCAGGTGTGTCTCTAAAATGTACCTGTGATATTCCTATTTTTAACTTGCCATCAGTTTACACTGCAATATTTCTATTTTTAACTAGCCATCAGTTGTGTAGCACTTGACCTAGTTCATGTTCTAGGTCTACATTATTGACTTCGGATTGGCCAAGAAGTACAGGGACACCACAACCCACCAGCACATTCCTTACAGGTAATTTTATTGTGCCTGAATATAAGCTTAATCCTGTTACATGGTCAACAGAGTTCTTTTGTGCATGATAGTGGGACTCCATTGGACATGAATCCTTGGTGATGGTACCCAAATTGCTTTCAATAACTTTATATATGTCTAGCATGTGTACAACTGTTAATGGCTTTCATTGCAATCAGTGCTCCATAAGTTAGGAACGGCCTTAGGTTTATTTCATGGTTTGCCCTCAGCAACTGTTGGTACATGTTTATTGGGATCCATGAGACTGTAACAGCAAAAGCTACATGAAGGGGAATTATGTCTGAATAACTGAAAGTAGAATCAAAAGGATGGCCCAATAAGTATGAAACTTCTAGACAATGACCGAGGTTGATGTTTTTCTAGAAATTAGTACAGGTACTATTTCGTCAAGGATGTAACTCTGCACCAGAAAGTGATAAAAGTGAAACATTAGTATGTTTTCCTACAGTATGGAATTTATCTAACCTATGCTTTCTTTAGGTTTGCCAACCATATGCTTTGATCATTTCTCTTGAAATGCATGATATGAAGTAGAGACCACAAATTCACAATGGAACTAGTTGCTTGAAGAATGAAAGTACATTTTTTGTGGTTAATCAAGAGATTTCAAACCACTTGAAACAGAAATCTTGAATCATAGACCTTTCTATGATGAGATGGGTAAATATGCGTAAAATTCAAATGTTGGTGTCCATTGTGAGTCTGACAGCGAGTGCAGAAGCGCTTTTATTTTTATCTCAGGCTGTCATCTATCCTGCAGGGAGAACAAGAACTTGACTGGAACAGCGAGATATGCTAGCATAACACTCACCTAGGAGTTGGTATATCCTTTACGCCTTCATTGTTTTCATGATTTTTTTGTTTACCATTGCTATGCATATTGTATGCCTTTTTGTATTTTTATCCTTGTGATTCCTGATTGCTGCTATGTATTTTGTGGCTGCTAAGAGCAAAGCAGGAGGGACGATTTGGAATCTCTTGGATATGTGTTCATGTATTTCTTGAGAGGAAGGTTGGTTTCCATTGACAGATTATTAGGAATATGTCCTTCCTATCTTCTTTCCCTTGCTAATCCCACTTTTTCTTTTGGGTAGCCTTCCATGGCAGGGTCTAAAAGCTGGAACTAAGAAACAGAAGTATGAAACTTCTAGACAATGACCGAGGTTGATGTTTTTCTAGAAATTAGTACAGGTACTATTTCGTCAAGGATGTAACTCTGCACCAGAAAGTGATAAAAGTGAAACATTAGTATGTTTTCCTACAGTATGGAATTTATCTAACCTATGCTTTCTTTAGGTTTGCCAACCATATGCTTTGATCATTTCTCTTGAAATGCATGATATGAAGTAGAGACCACAAATTCACAATGGAACTAGTTGCTTGAAGAATGAAAGTACATTTTTTGTGGTTAATCAAGAGATTTCAAACCACTTGAAACAGAAATCTTGAATCATAGACCTTTCTATGATGAGATGGGTAAATATGCGTAAAATTCAAATGTTGGTGTCCATTGTGAGTCTGACAGCGAGTGCAGAAGCGCTTTTATTTTTATCTCAGGCTGTCATCTATCCTGCAGGGAGAACAAGAACTTGACTGGAACAGCGAGATATGCTAGCATAAACACTCACCTAGGAGTTGGTATATCCTTTACGCCTTCATTGTTTTCATGATTTTTTTGTTTACCATTGCTATGCATATTGTATGCCTTTTTTGTATTTTTATCCTTGTGATTCCTGATTGCTGCTATGTATTTTGTGGCTGCTAAGAGCAAAGCAGGAGGGACGATTTGGAATCTCTTGGATATGTGTTCATGTATTTCTTGAGAGGAAGGTTGGTTTCCATTGACAGATTATTAGGAATATGTCCTTCCTATCTTCTTTCCCTTGCTAATCCCACTTTTTCTTTTGGGTAGCCTTCCATGGCAGGGTCTAAAAGCTGGAACTAAGAAACAGAAGTATGAAAAAATTAGTGAAAGAAAAGTTTCCACATCAATTGAGGTGAACCTGCATATGATGATAGGAATATCTGTTTTGCAGTTTTGCTAGATTTCAATAATATGTAGCTGCAAAAAATTGTCATTTTGCAGGCATTATGTCGGGGTTATCCATCAGAGTTTGCATCATACTTCCACTATTGTCGTTCACTTCGCTTTGATGATAAACCTGATTATGCTTATCTTAAGAGAATATTTCGTGATCTTTTCATCCGCGAAGGTAGGTCTTCTGGCATATATTGTGGATGGTTCGAACTTAATGTTCCTTTACATGCTTGTCAGGTATGTGCATCATGTTCCTCGTATCTTTGTTACATGCAGGTTTTCAATTTGATTATGTGTTTGATTGGACCATTTTAAAGTATCAGCAGTCACAGATTGCAGGGGCCACTCCACGAGCTCTTGTAAGTTTGTAAAAGGAAAAAAAGAATGGCTTCTTTTATACCTTTGATATTTTTGTTGGTTAATAAATTTGCTTCTTTTGTTTCAGGCTGCTGGTGATGGACCAAGTTCAGGGATGGTACCCGTGATTGCTAATATGGATAAGCAGTCTGGTAATATGTATAGCATTTGCACATGCCTTTGTCTAACCTTTTACTGTTTGAAAATTGTTAAGTGCTCTTTGATTAGCTAGTTGATTCCTTGATCATTCTTTAGTCTGACATTATTCGCTGCTTTCATACCGCTTATTAATTTCTATTTTAAGCAACCGTTAGCATTTCTTTTTTAAGCATTTTTTCCTTTTTATTTCACTACAACAACAATAGACCATAATGTCTCAGCCATTCGGAGTTGGCAACATGGATCTTTTCTCATCATAATGCAATATCTCGAGTTAAATCAAGAGTATTTAGATCATTTTTGTTGGTGTAGTAAAATATTATTGGGTCTCTCTTTCATCTTTTAACACCACTAATCCTAATCGACTCACATAATTTAACTAGAACATTTATAAATTTCCATGAAACATGTTCATTCTACTTAAAACTCTTTTATCCTTTTCTATTAAACATGTCCATACCATTTTAAAATTTCATTTTAGGGAAACCCAAAATATTTGCATATTAACTATATTAACTTTTTTGTATTAACAGTCTAATAATTTGACCTATATAAATCATGGTTGGTCTTGCACAATTATCTTATAAAATTTCAGATGATGGTTTTACAAATCACTTGATACCACTATCCACTTTGACCATCCAATTGTTGCTTTATAAAGAATATTTCAATCAATCTTTCCTTCCTATCGAATAAAAAATCTAGGATATTATAAACTTTTATGTGTAGGAGGCTAGGAGCTTCTTGTCCATCCCCATTTCTTTAGTATCTCTAAAACCACATCATATATTTGTTTTAGTTTCAATTTATCTAAAATCTTTAGTGTCTGAGATTTATCCATCTTCTCTAAGGTTGGATGCATTGGCCTTCCTTAGGTCACGCATTGGTGGGAGCATCATGCATTAGATTTGCTCTTCTGATCTTGTTATTAAACTTTCCTAACAAAGTATTATACTTCTACAACTAAAATTATTTTAGGTATTGAAGAAGGAAGGACTAGTGGATGGTCAGCAGATCCCTCTCGTTGGCGATTTTCTGCACCTGTCATAAATGCTGGTACAACATCAAAAGAGAAGAATCCAGCAGGAAATGTAGTTGTTCCTAAGGAAACCATGGTGAGATGTTCTTCCGTTTCTTATATTAGAATATATATTTTTCAAGAGGCTGATTTGCATCATACCGATCTACTGTACTAAATTGATACTATATGTCTTGCACTGCATAGGGTTGCAGATGCATTTGTTGATTGCAAAACTCTTTTCTTCAGTGGTACTGAATGTTGATGTAAAGTTGATCTATTGATATATGACCCTTTGTAGATCTTTACTAATATAAATTTAATCTATGATTCCTATATTTTAAATGTTAGTTGAACCTTTCTCTTATAGCTGTCAAAAATGTTTGGATGATTGGGGTAGACGGGTTTGTTTTTCTTTTCATGAGTATAGATAAGTATGCTACTCAAGGAACTATTCTGAAAAGAATAACCCAATCAATCTACTTTGATTTGAGGAGCAAAATTAGGTTAAATTGGAAGCATTTTAACATGTTTCTCATTGTTAATTGAGTTGGAAGCCTTCAAGATTGATCTTTGAAGATTCTAAGAGCGCTTGAAAACCAATAGTATATTGGTCATCTTGTACAGATGTGTATGGCTCAACACTGAAAAGAGTTGTAAGATTTATTTTGCTTTTTATCACATCAAACTGTTTTCACAAAGATACTTTCAGCTGCTTTGAAATAGCTTGTTTCATATTTTACCATAACCTGCTCCTGACTGCACTGCTCTGCATTAGTTGATGTGGTTTTAGTAACATTTACCTCCATAAGCAGGAATAACTAGTGTCTTCTTCTTGTCCTATTCCTCATGGTAAATCTCTCACCCCATGTAGCCATCCAGTTCAACATTCTTGGGGCGGTCAGGAGGATCCTCAAGGCGAGCTGCTGTTTCTAGCAGCCGTGAAGCCGTGATGGGTGGTGAGGCAGAAACATCATGCCCTCGCACGACAGAAGCAATCACCGGAGTCGTCAACAGAATTCCAGCCCGGCGAAGCTCACAAGTAGTGTCAACAGATCACAAGTTTTCATCCTCCGGCAGGCATCAAGCTTTCGACTGCGAGTCTGCACGCAGAGGACTTCAGTGCCTTGATCTCGACAGTGATGGAAGGGTTGGATACTAGCACTGCTATTTGAGTTGCTACACGCTGCCTCATTCAGTTGTAAATGCAGAATTTTCGGGCATCTGAACATTACAGGTATCAAGTTCTTTCAAAGTTGTAGGCCTGGTCTCATCTGGAGATCCCGAGAACTAAGTTGGTCCCAAAGAGTGTGAGGAGTTTAAGAGTCCTGTTTGTGAAGGCCCCTTTGTGACAGCCATGAATCGTATTGGATTACATTTGTGTGTGTATGTATGTATGTAAATATATTTGCGAGTGCAATCTGAATCTAAACTGTTGTGGCTATCATTGAATCATTATTACCACTTGTTATACGTGATTCAGAAATCTACAGTTTCTTTTGGTTACATGTTGGGTTGGCCAATATAACCTTCCTGAAAGCTTGTAGAGGTGAGCATTAGTCTTATCATGATCATGTTGAGACAGCACTAGGTAGTAAAACCATGTTAAGCTTTGACGATGTATCTGCGATGAGAAGGGATCGAAGCATTATAAGAAAGCTGTAACCCTATGGGTTATACAAGGCTGAGCCACACTTGCACTTCCACCCCTCAGGCTCGTAGTTGGCATACTGCGTCCTCGAATGATCCGTGGTTGCCGGCACCTGTGTGGCCGTGCATGGCGTGCAGCCTCCGCACTTGTGCACGCAGCTCGGCGGCCTCGAGCCCGCTCTGGCAAGGCCCCCGTAAACGTCTGCATTCGCAGCAGCACCTTCGCCTCCTCCTCCGCCGTCTTCCACTTCCTTCATAGTAAATCACACATACAGCAGTTTAATCAACAGCCTTGCCTATCGAAGAAGACAAGTCTTGGAGACGAGAGCGGAGACCTTCTTGGCTTCCAACAGTTTGACATGCAGATAACTCATCTTCCGACAGTCTGTGTAAGCAAACAGCAGTTTGAGGGAGAGAAGAAGCATGAGTATGACATGAGCGTTTCACCTGGAAATCGTTCACCTTGGGACACGGTCGGAGAAGGCCTTGATCTCCAACACATGACTTGGAGAATGGTCACGAGGAGGACGCACCCGAGTAGCCTGTGTTTTCCACGCCACATAATTCCACACTGATACGAGACAAAGAGACCGGTGTCGCCGAAGCAGGCCCGAGAGATATAGGAACCTTTCTTTTGGTTTCTTTCCTGTTCTCGTACTCTCTGTTACTGATGCGACTTTTCCTTCTTCCCAAGGCTCTCTGCAGTCCGGCTTCTTGTCAGCTCGCTTCATATGATTAGTCTACTTCACCTGCTCATCTCGCTCCTTCCCATGATATCCGTAAACAAAGCCTTCGGTCTTGAGCTCGCAAGCCTCTATGTGTCCAGACTGTGAGGTAATAGGTCGAGACTGGTAGGCTACGCACTCCGGCTGCAGAGCCCAGCGAAGCTTTCCAGGAATGGCAGGAAGACCAACAAGGTGACGACCGATTTCATGGAGTTGTCATGGATCCCTGAGACCAAGCGATGGCAATTACTGCCTAACAGTCGTCAGTTCCTTCCTCATATCACTGGCAATTTAGATCTTCCATGTTGTTGCAGGCCGCAGGAAGCACAATAAATGGTTGCATGGGGAAGAGTGGTGGTTGCAGTCCCAATTCAAAGCACTGTCACCGACAACTCGAGTGTTCTGCCCATCAGCTGCTTCCATGTCCCATTTCAGTTTATTTTTCGGAGGTTTCTTTTTGGGCAAAACAGAGTAGATCGCACTTGATCTGTGTCATATGCTTCATGAGTGGAACAAACGGTCCGCTGCATGAGCATGGGGAACAAAAGCCTTGCAAGAGCAACTGTTGGTATGAAAGCAAAATGACATACAGGAAAGTAACAAGACACACAAAGCGACAACTAATCTTGCTACTGAGGTGATTACGATGTCTAGATCTGACCTGATCACGATCACTATGCACTTGCTGACAAATCTAGCGCATGAATTGTTGTTACACAGGTTTGCAACAGATAGAATCATTGGAATCTTGTCATCTACGGCTACCTTGTCAAGAACAGCAAGAAGGTGACAGTTTACCACCAGTCCTAATTTGATCTCCGAAGAGGGGATTCAGTAAACAAACCTCAGCAATAACTAAGTTTCTGATCTTTTACATGTAGTAAAAAAGGCAATCAGTACAGAGTGATGTGAGAACATGCTTTCTTCATGCCAAAATGCCAACATAAATTGAGGCAACTCGTACAAGAAGTTCAAGAGAATGGATAGGAAGCTGAGGTGAGATGAAACAAATTTATGGCACCTCCACAACCACATTTACAATGGAGTTCATCTTCCCAATCAAGAACTCAGCTGTGACACAACACAATGCGCAAGAAAAGAGTCAAAACGGCGCCATAACCTCACCCGAAAGAGATTAATGAGCTCAGGGATTTCAAAGGTGTAGGACGCGAAGAGCACCTCGACGAGCAAGTCTCTACGCGGCCAGCTCCAACCTTCACGCCGCCTTTCCCCGCTACGCGAACACCTGGCGGAAGAAGGCGCTCCGCTTGGACAGTACGCACCGGTGGAACCCATCCTCCTGCGGGGGGCTGCCACTGCCGCCGGACGGGCCGACGGCGATGCGGGCGTCCTCCCAAAACTCAAACTCCAGCGACCGGAAGGTGGAACCGAGGTTGTCGGAGAGTCCGCCCTTCATGCAGCACACTGAACATGCAAGGTTCGTTATACAGGATGAGAGAGAGAGAGAGAGAGAGAGAGAGAGAGAGAGAGGTTCTAAGATCTGGATTGGGACCGCAGAGGAAAGAGAATAGAGAGACAGGAGGAAACGAATGGAGCTGCAAAAAGGAGGTCTTCCCATTTCTGCTCAGTTGTCATGTTCAGATTGTGGTGCTCTTCAGAGGATTTTTTTTTCTTTTAATGAATTTATTTAAAGTATTATTTTTCAATAGATTTTAAGAATAAATTTAAATTTTAAATTATTATTTTGGATCACAACTATCATCCAAAATTTTTAGATTTATAGGACTAAATCTAAGAATAGTTTAACATCTTATTAGTGTTTTTTTTTGTTTGAAAAGCTTAATATATTTTTTATTTTCATCTTTTATTTGACTTGATCTCAGTCTAATATTATCTTATTACTTTTATATAAAATAATTATTCTTACATATGATTTTTTTTTTCTTTTTTTTTAACAAACAGATAACAATAGTGTATTTCATAAATCGAGATGGAGACAGTAATTGTCTGCATAAAGAGAGTCATTCTGTAGTCACTGATACATTAAATTAATGTCATTTATTATGCATCTTGATTCAGTTGGAGGATTTAATTGGTTGGTACGTCCCACCGGTTCATAATGCATGCATGAGGATGTCATCCAGTTTCTCTTACGAAACCATCTACAGCAGGGGAATGCCTGGTGGAGAAACATGACTCCCTTGGAGAGTGACCTCTTTACCACTCGAAATCCTCCAACAGTTTGACCACTGATACTGCCCACCGCATGGGATGATATTATCATGAGTCAACTGCTGTTCCTCGTTGGCCTCCATCGAGGACAGTCTGTCACTTGGACAAGAACAAGAAAGAACACGAAACGACTTGACTGCTTATCCTGTGCAAGCTCAGGATAAGCTAAGCACGCTGTGGAGGAAGACAAGGAACTAAGCAAGCGACATCGGAACCTGTACGATGCTTAGAATTCTGGAAAGAACACGGTTCTGAGAGAAGTATTAAGAACGACAGACGGCGAGTGGCATCAGAACGCTAAAGCCAAATGACCAGTGAAGAATTTAGAAGGTCACGTGATTCTGATAACAGGTAGGTGGATGTTGTGACCGGTTGACTGTCTGAGATGCACGCATGGCGTCTGCCAAGGAGCAAGTTGGCACTGTGAGGAGGAACCAACTAGCAGTCGAATGTTTTACGCCATACCATACCGTCTTCTCCTTCTTCCCAAAACCTTTAACTTATTAAAGCAGGAAGTGGTGCAGTTTGCTGTGTCTGATGTTTTTACGGTGACTGATGTTATTATGTAGTCGTAAGTAACATCTGCTCTGCATACAAAGAAACAGCAACATTCATTGTGTCGATAAGGAACAGTCTTGGGGCGAGCAGATATCCTTGTTCCATGGTTTGTAATCTCTCGCCTCTGAATGGTCTAAAACTAGCACTCCACACAATCACTGTCATCACACTGCATTCATGCTTGGAAGATGAGTTTGGTAGGTAGCACAGAGAAGCCATAGTTGGGTCAAACGAAGCCCATTTTGGCCCAGTTGACTGCAGTCATTCATGTATCGGAAGCGTCTCCCATTTGACCATCACAATGTGTCCTCTCAATCCATATCTTTTTATTTTTGTGTCAATTATTTTTCCCCTTATAACATAATAAATTCATATCCTTTTGCCACGGCCGGTATTTAATGGCAGATGCAGAGTGGAGGACCGCCCTGACGTGGCTGACGCACCGAGCCACGGCCTGTCTCTTCGATGACTCACGTACGTCACCCAATCCCCTACTATCTGTCCACGGTCAACGATTCTGGGAGGCACGATCTATGGGGCCCACAGCCTGCAGGTCACCATTAAACGCCACCAAAACGTGGATCCTCTGACACGTACCCATCTACTCGATCCTTTTTAATTACTACCCATGCATGCATGCATGCATGCATGGAAGCCTGCATGGGGTAGTGAACCATCCCATTAATGATCAACCAGTCAATGCCTATAAGCTGTCCTTCTCCTCTCGTCTCCATTAAGCCTATGACAGGTAATACACACCCACCCAGAGTTTGTTTGTAGATGACGAAAACAAAGAACACGTGGCTTCACTCGACCGCCCAGTCTGGTTTTACTGTGGCAACCATGATGGAGTAATGATTTATCAGCATTCTTCTGTATTAGTCTTAGACTCTGAGACTTCTTCGGCCTTCGAGCAGATTAAGCTGGAGCACAAGTGTGCAGGAATGGTCAGTGTGTACAGAGCATAGACTGATTCGACGATTCACCATCTGCAGTAAAATATGAGGAGGAGTTTACGGACAAGGTACGCAAATGAAAAAGGATAGTAGGTTAGGCAAATGGATAGGATTAGACACGTTGACTATGTTGACCATTTCCATTATCTTAACCAGCTTGGGATGGCGTTTTCCTCCTCTCATTCCACATGGTAGAATTCTTGAAGTGGTGCCTTACGTATGCATCATTAACTTTACAGATATGGGGGGATTATGAGACAGCTGGGTTCATGCGTGCTGGTGCTGTAATCTTAAATGCCGAAAGGTTTGTCAAATATTCAAGAATATATGTGTATATAATCTTCAGTGTCACAAGTGTCCATCTTGACATAAATCTTTTGAAATATTCAGTTGATATCAAGTTCCATTCCCGAATGCTTGGTTCGTCAATGCAACCACAATAACAGTTCAACCCAATCATTCCTCTGTGGAATTGTTATTGGTCAGTCCTAAGATTCAGTGCACATTACTTAGTAAAGTATATCGGACAAAACATCATTTGCTGCACTACGTAGATTCTAAGCCATGATCTCTACCTCCACCAAGATAACTCCACCACGTTTGACCACTTGAACTTCTGTGGAAACCATTAGTCCGCCTGCAATTCGACTTGTGCAACTCAGTTCTCTCACGCACTTTGGGAGGAGACGCAGGGCTCTTCTCTAGTACATGGCAGACATCGCTTTAGCACTCTTACCCCAATGGCGTCGTTGCATCAGAGACTGCGTCATCTATCAGTGACAGTCATGCGTGACCAATAATTAATGGTGAGCCACACAATTATCTTTTCCTCCCTGTCGATACATCCCAGGTCACTATGACAGAAGCCACCTTCTTCCTTCTTTCTCCCCTTGAGTGCAGAGTTACGTTTGACACCTCGATCCTCCACGTCGACGCCCCACTGCTTTCTACTTAGTTCCCCACAAGCAACGCCTATCTCGTGCATGGCCAGCGTTATCATCGTAGGATGCGTGTGCCGTGTATTGGACCCACCTTACGTGCGTCGATCTCTTGGGGGCGGGCACATCCTATCCCAGAACTGTACCCACTTCTCCAATCAACGTCCACGGTGGGTCCCACATGGGCCCGTTCACGGACGCGAGGTGGCTGGTGCGGGCCCTCGCGTACCCGCTACGTCATATGGGCGTCGACGCAACCGCTAAGATCGCAGCCGTAGATCGGAAGGGTCCAATCGATGTATATCACCTGTTCCTAACGAGGTAACGTCCCCACCACAAAAGCCTTATCTCCGCCGAATGACGTCGCGCGTGGCAACGCGTCGTGCACTACCGACGGTGGGAGAGCCTGCCACGCGTTACGAAGACGGGTGCGGACCCACAAGATTTCGCATGGCTGCGACCACCATCATCCACGAGTCCGCATGGGACCGTGACGTCAGCTGATGGTACATCGTGTACACTGTGGTAGTATACTGACGACGATGGCGCGTGATGACGTCACCCCATGTGATCTTCCCTCACGGGGTGTTCTCTTTGGGGGTTGGGATGGGATGCGCTATAAATACCATCCCTCCGTGTCTTCAAGTTGATCGACTCATCGATCGCTGAGGACGATAAACTAAAAGGGGAGTGGGGTTTTTGGCGGAGCAGGGAGGCGATCTGATGGGGGCGGCGGCGCTGTCAATCGACGGGGCGGAGGAGGCGCCGGAGGAGCGGGTGGGGCGCCTTATCCAGGAGAATCCCGCCGTCATCTTCAGCCGGCGAGGATGCTGCATGAGCCACGTCATGAAGCGGCTTCTGGCGGCCGTGGGCGCCCACCCGGCGGCGATCGAGTTGGAGGAGGCCGACGAGGAGAAGGCCGCCGCCGCTGCCGGGGGTGGCGGGCTTCCCACCCTTTTCGTCGGTGGCGTTGCCGTGGGCGGGCTCGAGGGCCTCGTGGGTCTCCACCTCCGCGACCATCTCGTCCCCATGCTCCGTGAGGCCGGCGCTCTCCGCAGCTGACGCGTGTCCAGGCCCCACTGCCGGCGGCATCCGCACCAAGGGTAATGTAGTAGTTTGACCCTTATCTCTTCCCTTCTTCCCGTCTTTCCCGTGTAACTTTCCAAAAGAATTTGGCCATCGAGGAAGAGTTCTTCAAGCTATCCCCATGGGGAGGGGTCCCCTACTGTATATAGGGACCATATCAAGGTCAAGGGAGGAGGAAACCAAAAAGAGAAGAAGAAAAGTACTGTTTTCTTGCTTCTACTGTATAATGGCGAGCGGATGGAACTGTGTGCGCTGTTTGTCTTTCTTCTGTGCTCTAACACTTCCTTCCACTGCTTTTATTTGTCTTATTTTGCTGCGATCTCCATGGGCGTATGAATGATTGGTCGGAATAAACAATGCTAGGATGAACTGGGTGGAGAAATAATGCAGGAAGCGTCATGTCACGTCGTTGCGTTGGACGGGCGAAAAGACGGAAGAGTGACAGAGGAAGTTTACGTCAATGACGGGGTTGACAACTAAACTATTCGGATGAGTGGTGCAATTATTGATGTTTATAGTGGAAATGATGGCTGGGATTCGAAGAGCTCTAGATGAGGAGTTTGTGTTTAAGGCACATATTAAAGGGTGGGGTTGACCTGCTGCTGTGCCCTTGTACCTACGAGGGTGGCGTGTGCTATGGCTTACTGTGGACGTCCGTCCTCCCTTCTGAGCTTCCCACCTGCTTCGGGGTTTGGGGAATTAGATAGTACCTTGGTTGGTTGGCTCCATGGACACCACATAACTACAGGATTGTCAGATCTATCTACTTAAGTTTTCAGACAAGTTTAGGTTAGTCGTCGCGTCATTCTCCGAGATGTTCATTGATTTAGATTCCATTCCTACAGAGCTGATCTCTCCAAATGAAGCTGTCATCTCTTGGGACACACATAACTACAGATTTGTCAGATCTATCTACTTAAGTTTTCAGACAAGTTTTAGGTTAGTCGTCGCGTCATTCTCCGAGATGTTCATTGATTTAGATTCCATTCCTACAGAGCTGATCTCTCCAAATGAAGCTGTCATCTCTTGGGACACACATAACTACAGATTTGTCAGATCTATCTACTTAAGTTTTCAGACAAGTTTTAGGTTAGTCGTCGCGTCATTCTCCGAGATGTTCATTGATTTAGATTCCATTCCTACAGAGCTGATCTCTCCAAATGAAGCTGTCATCTCTTGGGACACACATAACTACAGATTTGTCAGATCTATCTACTTAAGTTTTCAGACAAGTTTTAGGTTAGTCGTCGCGTCATTCTCCGAGATGTTCATTGATTTAGATTCCATTCCTACAGAGCTGATCTCTCCAAATGAAGCTGTCATCTCTTGGGACACACATAACTACAGATTTGTCAGATCTATCTACTTAAGTTTTCAGACAAGTTTTAGGTTAGTCGTCGCGTCATTCTCCGAGATGTTCATTGATTTAGATTCCATTCCTACAGAGCTGATCTCTCCAAATGAAGCTGTCATCTCTTGGGACACACATAACTACAGATTTGTCAGATCTATCTACTTAAGTTTTCAGACAAGTTTTAGGTTAGTCGTCGCGTCATTCTCCGAGATGTTCATTGATTTAGATTCCATTCCTACAGAGCTGATCTCTCCAAATGAAGCTGTCATCTCTTGGGACACACATAACTACAGATTTGTCAGATCTATCTACTTAAGTTTTCAGACAAGTTTTAGGTTAGTCGTCGCGTCATTCTCCGAGATGTTCATTGATTTAGATTCCATTCCTACAGAGCTGATCTCTCCAAATGAAGCTGTCATCTCTTGGGACACACATAACTACAGATTTGTCAGATCTATCTACTTAAGTTTCAGACAAGTTTTAGGTTAGTCGTCGCGTCATTCTCCGAGATGTTCATTGATTTAGATTCCATTCCTACAGAGCTGATCTCTCCAAATGAAGCTGTCATCTCTTGGGACACACATAAAGGTCTCTGACCTTGTTGCCGCACAGTGGCCTCCAGTTGCATGTACCTCTATTGGCCATAGCTGCCATCCATTTTACCTGCCTTTTGAGGCTAGAATTGCATGTGTTAGTAAAGGGACGCAATAATTTAAGACACCTAATGAATGATTAGGCATCTGATGCAATTAGACGAGCAATAAATTCGAGTTACGTCTTGGTATTAGTTTATTACGCCTCCTTCATCCCCCCGCCCCTCTCTCTCTCTCTCTCTCTCTCTCTCTCTCTCAATAGTGAATCCAACATAATCCCTCATCACAAGTGTGATCGGATATTCATCGACATGAAATTTTGATACCTTAATGTAAATGGCATTTCTATAGAGTTTGCTTAATGATAAATTGAGTTAATTATAAATTATTTATTGTAATTAGTTATCCTTAGCATCTCGATTTTAAAATTTTTATATTTACGAAAGTAAAATATTTAATTATATTTTTTTTCAATAAAATCTTTTTTTCTCTTTCTTAATTTGTAATCCTATGAAATTATCTTTTAAAAATGTAGAGATCGAAATATTAAAATATAACTAATTATAGAGAATAATTTGTAATTAACCTTGATAAATGAGATCTAAAGTAGAGGTTTGAGTGTTTAACGTAACCCATCAAAAGAAAAGGAACTATTACTTTCAATCAATTTGCCTAAAGAGTGCTAAAGTAAATGGACAAATTTATGAGCATATTGTTAAGTGAATAATCGTGTTTCTTTGCAATGAACATTTCTCAATAAGATTGGGCATGTTATCTTTTTTGGCAATATCTTAATCCATCGACCGAGCTTTAGTTGTGTTTGAATTATTTACGTAAACTCGAAGTTTTCATTTGCTTTTCGTGTTTATTCATTGATTCTTCAACTATATGTTTTTGAGTGGAAAATGACTAATCTCTACAAAATGGAGCTGTAGTAACTTGAGATATGCTCAACATCTTCACCTTCATGCCAACTTATCCATCTATTATTAACCTGTAATTGTAAGTTAGATTGTAGTTTTTTATCTTATTTTTGTGCCAAAGGTGATTCAGTAATTTTTCCTTTGAAAAGAAAAAGGAGCTTTCTGAGTTAAAGATCATATTGGCCAACTTACGTATCTGTATCCTTTGTTTAAGCCCAAAGCAACCCAAACATTAATAGAACAAATCGTCAGTACACTCAGTAGTAGGAAAAAAAAATGGCATTTTGTAGCCAGTAATTGAATCATCGTTCATAAAATCTTCTCACTCAATTAGTTTTACATTTTTTGGATGATAATGGAAGACTAATGCATTGGATCATCTAAAGATATTTTCCTGGATGATGTTAATATGTATCCTATATATTATTAAGATAAGATTAGATATAGTCAAGGAAGATGAGTAGTGGATCAGTCTGTACGCATCAGCTGATACGTACACCATTCTTATTTAGTAATTATCCTTCTCTTTTCCAAAGGCCATCTCAAATCTGTCTAGAAGATGGAATAAGTTGTCTTGTCAGTGATATTCTAAACCATCATGATTGTATTGTTTATAGAGTATGTATTCAATTTTTTTCCAGTGCCTTTTATTTGATTCTCTCGGCTTCTTTTAGATGTGGTGGTACTCCATTAAGCAGCAGGTCCATTACCTAAACAAGAAAAAAAGACTTAAGTTGGAGGTGCTTAAAGCTTCTTGCAGTCTATATGTGTCGCAATGATGTTTGGTCCCTCCGAGAAGACAATGGGATGACTATGATGGAACTAAACAACTCAAAAGGCTAACATGAAACCAGAAATGGCAACTCACTAAGTAGCAACAATGGCCCTACGTGATTTCTAGCACCAAAGAGTCAGTCACGGGAATGCTTGCAAGAGACTCATCAATGGAGTGGATGGACTATATGGCAGAATCGACTCACGCTGGTGTGTGGGGTGTGTCTCGAGGTGTTTGATGGAATGAACTGTTCCGGCGATGTATCTATGGGGACAGGGACAGGCCCAACCCAACCCGCTTCTTTCTGCAAAAAATCTTTATGCAAATTATATGACCACTAAAAGAAGCATATTTGTGCTCGACATTTGGATGTGTTTGATGAGAGTCTATATTTACTGATACGTCTGATATCCCTTCATTCTACCTCAGCTTCAGCTGTTGTAATTGCATGCATGTGCTTGCCGTAGAGCAAAGACCGTAGGGGAAACACCTCCGGTGTCAGCAATCGCAGTTCGACATTTAATATCCGACAAGCCAATGTGGATCACTAAATGCATCGTCTTCTCCGTTGTTTCATCTTTAATGACATGAAGCTCTCTCGAGTGCAACAGTAGTCACATGAGAAAGAGAGGAAACAGAAGGGTTTCATCCAAGTGCAGACTTCTGATATCACTAAAGAGAACCACAGGAAAGCTTCTTCGGATGCGTGAGTGCTCTCGTACATATGTTTAAGCTTGTAATGATGATGATGTTCCCCGGTGGGATCATTCGCTTTCTTCGTTCCAAGCAAACCAAGACAGATAGGCGGCCTTTGGGAAACACAGGACTTGCAGCTGACGCGTTGCTACTGTGCATGTTGCTTCTGCGATCCTTTCCACTGTTTACAAGATGGACTGGGGAATCTGTAAAGCGAAAAGACACGAGTAACAAGGTAGTGGAGAGTTGCGAACCTCTCATGTCATTAGATTGGTCATAGGAATGATGGAAATCACTGTGTTCATCATAGCCTCACAATGTGAAAATGTCGATTCAGTGCTCCCTATGTAAACAAAATTCTCTGTTGTAGATCAAAAATGAAATAGGAAGAAGATAGAAATCGACTGGACATCATATTGATCAAAGTTGGGATGTCATTTCACATGGCCCATCATACATGCTTGAGGTAGTTTATGCTGGCGCAGGTCCTTTTGCCATCAACTTTAAAGCGAACAGAAGGCGTCACTAAGGGCACAATCACCAACCTAACCTGCCAACATAGTTTGCTCTCCTCTCCAAGGTGGATTAACTATTGGAGCGTGCTCTTCGATGTTGACATGTGGGGAATGCATTCATTATATGACCAACTTCCATGGGTTACATTACATTACATTACAAGGCTTTGCAATGATTGATTAAGGATCATGCTCATTTGTGTGATCAACGATGTAAAATATAATTAATAATACAATTTAAATGAATCGGATAAACTTCCACATATATATATATATGTGTGTGTATATTATAATATCTAAATTCCAATTAGTAATTGATTTGGTACAAATCACACACTGTGGATAGCAGTTGGCCTAACACTTTCAGCCACCAACCCAAAACAACCAGTCTTGTCAATGGAAGCATGTGATTTCTGCTTTTCTTTTTTTTGCTTTAATCCCCTTTTATCCATAATTGAACTGTTAGGATTTTGTCCGATCATTATGATAGAGTTTTATGTGGATTGATTGATTCTACTAACGATGCCATTAATAGGAATTATTATTATTGATTAATCACAAACAATTGTTTGTCCGTACTTTCTTTTTTTGGTTGCTTTAATTAAATCAAAGAAATAGTGAAGAAGAAGAAGAAAAGGCGAAATGTGTTTATTTTTTTTTATGATAATGCTATAAAATTAGAACTCTATTTAATCACATCCGAAGACCAGATTTCCACGTGCATCACAAAGCACCACGACTTGGCGGACGTGAAGTACACATGGACGGAGAATCCAGTTCGCTCCACACGGCCTCGGACTACGGGGCCATCGTAACGACGAACATCCAATCGAAAACCGACAAGTGGAACGGAAGGAATGTTTTATCGTACCATCGCCATGGTAGGAGTCGGAAACCCTGGATCCTGGCTGGGATACGACAGTTGAAGTCCGCTCGAAAAGCCGAAAGAGGGCTTCGCTACCTTTAGCTCACCCGGCGCAAAATATAACTTATTCCGTCGATTAAAACCCGATAGCTTCCCCGGTTAAGCTTAATTAGGGTTTTTTTTTTTGGCTCCCTCGCTCGACTTCGTGGGTTTATTTTCCGCCATCAAATAGCAAGAAAACCGAAGAATTAACGGATGATCACGTAGGCCGTGAATTCTCGTGTGTTCGCCTTCGTCTTCTTCGTCTTCGCGTGCGAGCGCTTCGAGGGTGTGCGAGCCAACCCTCGCCTCCGATCTCTACCTCTTTCTCCCTCTCGCCATTGTTGACGTGAACGATCCTTTT
Organism: Musa balbisiana; assembly: GCA_004837865.1. Taxonomy (NCBI): domain Eukaryota; kingdom Viridiplantae; phylum Streptophyta; class Magnoliopsida; order Zingiberales; family Musaceae; genus Musa; species Musa balbisiana. The sequence goes on along the minus strand of CM017194.1, from coordinate 25,804,981 downwards.
GACAAAGCCGTTACTTTTCCGGGGTTTGCGCTTGACTCCAGGTGCGTTTTTCTCTCCCTTTCCGCCGAGCTGAATCCGTATGCTTTCGATCGGTTTCTTTCGATGTGGTCCTGAATTGGTTCTTGAACATTATTTTGACTTTTCTTCTTTGGTGAGTTTAATGGGAAACCCCTGATGCAGAGCGGCTTTTAAATCTTCTCGCCGACCTAATCGATAGGCGGTGAACTAAATCTGTTGCATTTCTGCGAAGTCCTCGCATCTTCAAAATCGAGCTGCAATGTTTGGTTTATTCTCTTATTTCTCTAATTTTTGAGCCTGAATTTGTCTGAAAGGACATCGGCTTTCCTGGAAGCCTTCGCGTGATTGCCTTTGTATGAAAAGATTTGGCTCGTTATCTCCACCATTAGTGACCTTCTTTGTCAGTTTGCCTGAGCGTTAATTTGTGAATGGATTTGTATCTCAAGGTTTTCCTTCGCTTTACTGAAAACTGTCAGATGAGTCTCCGAAATCCATCACAACAGCATCGTAGTTTATGTTCTTGATTGCCCAAGTCACTTTGCAAAGTGAAGCACAGAGCATTGTAGTTGGAGTTGAAGGGGAAAAAAAGATTTAAAAATAATCCTATTTTGAATGACGCGGAACAGTTGTGTTTGATTTGAGCTGTGGAAACCCTAACAAGAAGCGGAGATGGCACGGGGAGGAAGGAATCAGGAGCGACTCCGATGGAGCAAGCTCTACACTTTTGCTTGTCTCCGTCCTACCGTGTTATTAGACAATGAGCATCGCCACTCCCTGCAGGGTCCTGGATGCTGCCGCATCGTCCATTGCAACCAGCCCGGATCACACCGCAAGAATCCCCTCAAATATCCTACCAACTACATCAGCACCACCAAGTACAACATCGTCACTTTCCTCCCGAAAGCTATTTTCGAACAATTCCGCCGTGTCGCCAATCTATACTTTCTCCTTGCTGCTTTGCTCTCCCTCACCCCTGTCACCCCCTTCTCGGCTGTGAGCATGATTGCCCCCCTGGCATTTGTTGTTGGTCTCAGTATGGCTAAGGAGGCATTGGAAGATTGGCGGAGGTTCATGCAGGACGTGAAGGTTAATAGCCGTAAGGTTAGTGTCCACAGGGGAGAAGGTCACTTTGGTTACAGACACTGGCAGAAGATTCGTGTTGGAGATATTGTGAAGGTTGAAAAAGATCAATTCTTTCCTGCTGACTTGCTTCTTTTGTCCTCAAGTTATGAGGATGGCATATGCTATGTTGAGACCATGAATTTGGATGGAGAAACCTATTTGAAGGTCAAGAGATCTTTGGAAGTCACTTTACCATTGGACGATGATGCAGCTTTCAGCAACTTCACAGCAACCATTCGGTGTGAGGACCCCAATCCTAGTCTCTACACTTTCATGGGTAACTTTGAGTATGAGCAGCAGGTTTATGCACTTGACCCAAGTCAGATACTTCTCAGAGATTCAAAGCTTAGGAATACTGCATATGTCTATGGAGTGGTTATCTTCACTGGTCATGACAGCAAAGTCATGCAGAATGCAACTCAGTCATCATCTAAGAGAAGTAAAATCGAGAAGAAGATGGATAAGATTATATACATTCTATTTACCTTTCTCATGTTGATTTCATTGATCAGCTCAATAGGTTATGCTGTTATGACGAAGTTTGGGATGCCACACTGGTGGTACTTGCAACCAAATAAGACCTCGTACATCTATAATGCTTCAGAGCCTGCTTTATCTGGCTTCTTCCATCTTGTCACTGCTCTTATTCTTTATGGGTACCTGATACCTATTTCCCTTTATGTTTCCATTGAGGTTGTCAAGGTCTTGCAAGCGACATTCATAAACCAAGATCTTCACATGCGTGATGGGGAGACAGGGAATCCGGCACAAGCACGGACATCAAATTTGAATGAGGAGCTTGGCCAAGTTGACACAATATTATCAGATAAAACTGGCACCTTAACATGCAACCAAATGGATTTTTTGAAGTGTTCCATTGCTGGAGTTTCATATGGTGTTGATTCAAGTGAAGTGGAAATTGCTGCTGCCAAGCATTTTGCATCAGAAGCATCAGGTACATCCGAGCAGCATAGCAGCACTCATGATTTTTGGGAGAACAGTAGGAGTGGTTTTGGCTCAACAGAGATTGAATTGGAAGATGGGAATACTTCCATGGTTGAGAAGCCACAAAAGCCTGCAACAAGAGGTTTCAGCTTTGAGGACGACCGCCTTATGCAAGGAAACTGGACAAATGAGCCTAATGCGGATATCATTCTTTTATTCTTCAGGACACTTGCTCTTTGTCACACAGCAATACCTGAGCCAAATGAAAAAACTGGCGGATTCACATATGAGGTGGAATCACCAGATGAAGGAGCTTTCCTTATGGCAGCCAGACAATTTGGGTTCGAATTCTCTAAGAGGACTCAATCAAGTGTCTTCATCAGGGAGAGATATTCTGCTTCTGAGGATCCTTTAGAAAGGTTTTAGCTGAATCTTTATGGTTTAACAAGTTTATTGTTTGTCTCCCTTGGTTATTCCTGCAATCTAAATCTGAGAATTCTTTTCCTCTTTTTTTCCTTTCCTTTTCTTTTAGGGAGTTCAAGGTTCTGAACTTATTAGAGTTTAACAGCAGAAGGAAGAGGATGTCAGTAATTGTGCGTGATGACACTGGCCAGATTCTTCTTTTATGCAAAGGTGCTGACAGGTACAATGGAGTAACTCATAATGTTGGCATTCACCCTCGTTTTTTTTGCGGGGGGGGGTCCATGGAATGCTACCTATTCTTCTAAGTTCAATTATCTGCTTATGTTGTAAAACAATATTGCACATATCACAATGCATATTTATCAAATTTTTATCTTCAGGATTCACAATTTTGGTGCCTAAATAAATTACTTCTTTTTTATATCGGGCAGCATCATTTTGGATAGACTGTCAAGAAATGGAAGAGTATATGAGAGAGATACAATTAAACATCTAAATGAATATGGGGAAGCAGGCTTGCGGACTTTGGCTCTGGCTTACCGGGTACTTGGAGAGTCTGAGTACTCTGCTTGGAACGCTGAGTTCCTTAAAGCAAAAACTACAATTGGGCCTGATAGAGAAGCTGAACTTGAGCGCATCGCTGACATGATTGAGAGGGATCTGATTCTTGTTGGTGCAACTGCCGTAGAAGACAAATTACAGAAAGGAGTAAGCTGTGTGATTTATTTTTTTAACTTGTTTAAGCTCAAGCTCTTTGATCATATGCACCCTCTCCTACAGGTTCCTCAATGCATAGATAAACTAGCACAAGCTGGTCTCAAGATCTGGGTTCTTACAGGTGATAAGATGGAGACTGCCATCAATATAGGGTATGCATCTCTAGTAATTCACACATAAGGAAAGTTATTACTAGAAATGGTGTCAATTTCTTTCCTTAGTCTGCAATAAAGCTCGAATTTTTATTGCAGATTTGCTTGTAGTTTGCTTAGGCAAGGCATGAAACAGATCTGTTTATCCATGGAGACCAGTGACATATTGTCACAAGACATAAAAAAGGTATGCCATTTCTCATTCTATATTTTTCCCATTACTGTCCAGAGTGTTCTCTCAGATTGTTGATTTCTCTCAACTTTATATTTATGTTTATTAACTGCTCAGGCTGCAAAGGAGAATATCTTGATGCAAATAACTAATGCCTCTCAAATGATCAAGCTAGAGAAGGATCCTAATGCAGCATTTGCTTTAATAATTGATGGTAGAACTTTAACTTATGCTTTGGATGATGATCTAAAGAATCAATTTCTGAGTCTAGCAGTTAACTGTGCTTCCGTCATATGCTGCCGGGTCTCACCAAAACAGAAAGCATTGGTAGCATTTGATCTCTCTTGTGCATTGATCATTTTGATATTTGTTAAATAATAGTGTTTAATGAAAATACTAGTTCAGTTAGTGATGTTTATCTCTTGGTTTAGGTAACTCGGTTGGTGAAAGAAGGTACAGGTAAAACCACTTTGGCAATAGGTGATGGTGCAAATGATGTGGGCATGATTCAAGAGGCTGACATTGGCGTTGGGATTAGCGGGGTGGAAGGAATGCAGGTTGGTGGTGTTATACAAAAAAATGCTCGTGTTGTTCCGTATTTCAAATGCGAACTGAAACCCAGAATCATCTAAAGTGAGCAAGCATTGGCACAACTCATTAACAAGATTATAATTGTTGACCTTGTGCAGGCTGTAATGGCTAGTGATTTCTCCATTTCCCAATTTCGTTTCCTTGAACGGCTTCTTGTTGTCCATGGCCACTGGTGCTATAAGAGGATAGCTCAGATGGTGAGCACTGATAACATTTTCAGGTTGTTTTTTCTTGTGTGCTTTGCATTCATGAGTTATTATCTGAATAAATTCTGTTGTACTGCATTCAGATATGTTACTTCTTCTATAAGAACATAGCCTTTGGCCTCACAATTTTCTATTTTGAGGCATATACTGGCTTCTCTGGTCAATCAGTGTATGATGACTGGTACATGCTACTATTCAATGTCATTCTAACCTCTTTGCCGGTGATATCATTGGGAGTCTTTGAACAAGATGTTTCTTCAGAAGTTTGCTTACAGGTATGCTCGTTATATTGTGCTCTAAGGGATGTATGCATGATTGACTTTCAAATCATTAGGTTCTGATGTCCAAAAACGAACTGTTTCTGTCATCTTTGTCCGTTGTCACACTCTTTTATGATAATTAGTTTTAAATTTCTTGTAATGCACATCCATTTTCAACTTCAAACCTTTTCCTTTTCGTAACTGTGTTCCTTACTGCAGTTTCCAGCACTGTACCAGCAAGGGCCAAGGAACCTTTTCTTTGATTGGTATAGGATTTTTGGTTGGATGGGCAATGGTCTCTACTCATCCATCGCGATATATTTCCTTAACATTCACATTTTCTACAATCAGGCATTCCGTGCGGAGGGTCAGACAGCTGACATGGCTGCTGTTGGAACGGCCATGTTCACCTGCATTATTTGGGCTGTGAACTTGCAAATTGCCCTAACAATGAGCCACTTCACATGGATCCAACACCTCTTTGTGTGGGGTAGTGTTGCGACATGGTACCTCTTTCTGGTTGCCTATGGAATGTCATCATCGCTAATCTCTGGAAATGGCTACCAGATACTTTTGGAAGCCCTTGGCCCCGCCCCCATGTATTGGGCTGCAACACTTCTGGTCACTCTTGCCTGCAATATTCCTTATCTGGCACACATCTCCTTTCAGAGAGCTATAAATCCACTCGATCACCATGTGATCCAGGAGATCAAATACTTTAAGAAGGATGTAGAGGACCAACATATGTGGAAGAGGGAGAGATCCAAAGCGAGGCAGAAGACTGATATTGGTTTTTCAGCAAGAGTGGATGCCAAGATCAGGCAGCTGAGAGAGAAGTTTCAGAGGAAAGTCTCATCATTGAGCATCCAAACTCAGTCATAACATATGACGAGACATAGTTGGCAGAATTTGTTCTGCTCTGCAACATTTTGCCTCGTGATTTTTCTTCTCCACTAATTCAATCTGACCATGTTCTCCAAGTAGATGATTCATAGGCTACCTTCTGGTTCACATCGATATCCGTATCGAGTCTAAAAGCTCTATGGAAACAATCGAGGTATGTACATATAGCTACAATTTTGTTTCATTCTGGTTCTTAGTGAAAGGCGTTTGTTTGTAAAGCGACTGCATAAACTCTGTTCCTGAGGAACTAATCTCTTATCAATTTTCTTTGTGACAAAGTTGGCATGGTTTTTGTCTGCATTAAATCAAATTAACATGTTCCATCTGCGTTTTGTTCTTCTCGATGTATGAACTCCTCTTATTTGGAAGATGGCTATTGTAGTTGAACCTTATGTATCCAAGCAATTGATACCGATGTGTACAAGTGATTATCCTATCATGTGGGACTGCCAGATATGATTCCTATCCTATTAAAGCTGTTTCATGCCCTTCCACCCGTATCACAAGGCCAGGAATAAGGTGCCAATGGATGGCTTATTTACACATGGAGCTTTAGGATCGAGTTCAGATTTGATTCACTAATCTTGACGAACATGTTCGACTCATTTGATTCACTATTCTTGTTTTAATTATTATTATTTTCCATGTTAAACTTAGGTTTTACTTCTCTTTAATAGACAAGTGAATTCTACGTTCATATGGTTCTCATATGTACTTTCCAAGACATGCAAGCTTACACGTGAGGTCAGGAAGCTTTGCATGAAAGAAAGCTTAATTGCCTCGTTTCATACGACAGAAGAAAGCTATCACCACACGATCTTTATGAGACTCGCTTTCATAGAAGAAAGCTGTCAGAATTATTTCGTTTATTCGATTTAAAAGACGAAATAGATTTTGATACTTTATTTTGAGGCGAAATGGGAAACTAGACTTGTTTTGGTCTAAAGAAGATAAAAGGATCAGCAAAATTACGTAAATGGGTAAGACAAAACTAAGATACATTTAGAAACTAAAATTGTCAGCTTTTTTTTTATTTATCAAAATTCACTTTAGATGACAGAATTTATGATGACGAAATTTAACGTATGTGTGAACCTTTTTATATTGACAGCATCAATCGAATTTTTTTGGGATTATTTTCAAGAAAAAGTTTCTCTTTCTTTCTATGCTTTTCCCATCTGTTTTTATTTTTTTTGGGATGATGTCTCTGTTTTTTTATCCCGCAAATGTCTCTTGTTATCCTCATCGCTCTGTCACGAACGGTCGTTTCACACCCGCAACAACTTCGTTCAACGAACCATTCGTCGCTCACCCCAACATGTACAGCTGCTTGGCAGTATGTTTTCTCTTGGTTTTGGGTCATTTTGCTTGTAAATATGTAAGTTCGAACTCGCTGCAGCGTTACAAAGCGATCGCTCACCGAACCGAGCAAAACAGCCCCAAAACAGCCCAAAACAGCTTCGTTTTCGTGTGCCGCGGGCTGATTTTTGGAATCTGCCTCCGCTCACCAAAACGTCAGCCATCTCAGCCCCTAGGAACCCCCCGGGTGGCACAGGGCTGGATGGGGCTTTGGTTATATACCGGGCGTTGAACTCTCTTTCGCAAGTTCGCACGTGACCTTTACGGGGACTTGTGTTCGCGCCCGGGACCAGGTGAGCGGCTGTTTGTGGGTTGCAGCTGTTCGTTCATCCTTGAAAGCCTTGTTTTTCTCCTTCCCCCTCTTTTCTCTTGTGCACACAAGGTGTTCGTCGAATTGCTTGTAAAGCTTCCCCTTTTCCGCGAGACTTCGGGACTTGTCCGTCGCTCGTTCTTTTGAACTAACCAACTTTCTCTTTTACAGGTCCTTCGGGACCTTCGAGAGGTTACAAAGTGGGCTGATCCTTGCGGAGCAAGATCGCAAGGGCGAAGCGCGACTTAGGCAACGCAAGCTAAGTTCGCGTCCTCGCCACGAGGGTGACTCGCGACGTGGGTAACGCAAGCTAAGTTCGCGTTTTAGCCGCAAGGGTGCCTCACGCCTTAGGCAATTCCAGCTAAGGCCGTGACATTGTGGTATCAAAGCGGGCAAGTACTTCGAGCGAGCAGCGAAGGAACTTCGCAACTTCGCCATGGCAAAGCATCGTGGCGAATCAAGCAAGACGGGGCAAGCCGGACCCTTGCCCCAAGCAGCCGTAGGTGGGCTGCATGTGCACACTCGCTCTCATGCTGTTGGAGCCGCTCAAGAGGAGCGCGGCAGCGAACGTGATGAGCGAGAAGTTGGCTACTCTCCGCGAGCGGAGGAAGCGCAATCTGGAGCGCTAACTGGGAAAAAGAGTCACAAGGAGAGACTCACAACGGCGGAAACCCGCCTGGATGTTCTTGAAGCGAGCGTGGAGGAACTCTACCACGGCCAACAAAGGCTTGTCGGGGTAGAGAGCTCGCAAGAGGAAGCAGAGTCTAGGATCGATAAGGTCGAGGCCCTAGTCGACCGACTGTCGGATGACACCAAAGACTCCGTGCAGCACCTGCAGGAAGTGGTGGCGGAACTCTCTTCAAGGGTGGCTATGCTCACTAGAGCACTAAATGCGGGAGGAAACAACACCCACGTTGCACCACCACAAAACTTGAGGGCACCCGAGCCTCATGGTTATGGAGGGGCCAGAGATGCCAAAGAGCTCGAGAATTTTCTGTTCGACATGGAACAATACTTTCAAGCTACGAGGCCCGATTCTGAAGAAACCAAAGTTTCTATAGCAACAATGTATCTGAACGGAGATGCAAAACTTTGGTGGAGAACCCGTTGGGAGGAGATCCAACAAGGTCGGTGTCGAGTTGACACATGGGAGGACTTGAAGCGGGAGTTGCGAACTCAGTTCCTACCGGAGAACACCGAGTTCGTCGCAAGAAGGAAGTTGAGACAACTCCGCCAAAATACTTCCATCCGAGACTACGTGAAACAATTTTCTGCGCTAATGCTGGACATCCAAGACATGTCCGAGAAGGATAAGCTGTTCAGCTTCCTTGATGGTTTGAAGCCATGGGCGCAACAAGAACTACATCGAAGGAATGTCGCCAATTTGGTCGGGGCAATTGCTGCCGCAGAAAGGCTCACCGACTTTGTTTCCTTAGAAGACCCGGGAAGAAGAAAACAATCTTCAAGCAATCGCCCTCCAAAATATTCTCGAGGGAAGGAGCTCGGGGGCGAACAAAAGAAGAAGAGTTCCCATAAAGGGCCAAGCCCGAAAGGCAAGGCCCCGAAACCTGGCGGATGCTTCTTGTGCGGAGGGCCGCACATGGTGAGGGAGTGCCTACAAAAACAAGCACTCAATGCTTTAACAGCTTCCATCCACCCCCCCAAATCGGACAAGGGCAAGGCTGTCGCTCTTAGTTCGAGTAGTTCTGAATCCAGCAGCGACGGCGAGGAGTCGCAAGGACCCCGGATGGGAGCAATGCGTTTGTTGAACGCCATGCGGGGTCAAGTGGGGGAGAACACGAAGACAAGGCTACAAAAAGCAGGAACTGGTGAGCTGATGTACGTGGACATCAAGCTAAATGGCCAAACAACCCGTGCTATGGTGGACACGGGTGCCACCCATAACTTTATTGCCGATTCAGAAGCAAAGCGACTTGGGCTGATCTTGGAGAAGAGCCCAAGCCGAATGAAGGCGGTGAACTCAGAGGCCAGGCGAATCTTCGGGTTGGCGAAGGGAGTTCCCATCAAGATCGGAACATGGAGCGGGAACACCAACATGATGGTAGTGCCACTGGACGACTTCCAAGTGATTCTTGGAATGGAGTTCATGCACGCAGCGAAGTTGGTGCCAATGCCGTTCCTAAACTCCTTGTGTATGATGGGGGGTGACGATCCCTGCGTGGTTCCCGTCTCTCAGAGAGGAACCAAGGAACCCCAACACATATTAGCTTTGCAACTGAAGAAAGGGGTGCGGAAAGGTGAACTAAAATTCGTGGCCGCTATGAAGCTAGAGCCACTCGACAAGGAGGCCATTCAAGAACCTGCTGTGGTGGTGAACGTCCTGAAGGAGTTCAATGATGTTATGGCACCCGAGTTGCCGAAGACTCTTCCACCACGCAGAGGCGTAGATCATAGCATCGAGCTGGAGCCAGGAGTGAAACCTCCAGCGAGACCACCTTACCGCATGCCCCCGCCAGAGTTGGCAGAACTCAGAAAGCAGTTAGGTGAACTGCTAAGCGGTGGTCTCATCCGCAGCTCTAAAGCACCATTCGGAGCTCCAGTTCTCTTCCAAAAGAAACAAGATGGGAGCCTCCGACTATGCGTTGATTATCAAGCCCTCAACAAAGTGACAGTGAAGAACAAGTATCCCATCCCGCTCATCGCGGACTTGTTCGACCAGTTGGGCAAAGCCAAGTATTTCTCGAAACTCGACCTTCGATCGGGGTACTAGCAGGTGCGCATTGCTGAAGGCGACGAAGCGAAGACTACCTGTGTGACCAGGTATGGAGCGTTTGAGTTCCTGGTGATGCCTTTCGGCTTAACCAACGCTCCGGCCACATTCTGCACTCTCATGAACCAGTTATTCAAGGAGTATTTGGACAAGTTCGTGGTCGTCTACTTAGACGATATCGTCGTCTACAGTCAAACGCTCGAGGAGCATGTCAAGCACCTACGAACAATTTTCAAGGTTCTCAGGGAGAACACTTTGTTCGTGAAGAGGGAGAAATGTTACTTTGCCCAAACGGAGATCTTATTCTTGGGGCATCGAATCGGTAATGGCTCCATTCGGATGGACAAATCAAAGGTGCAAGCAGTTGCGGAATGGCGAACTCCAAAGAAGGTGCCAGAGTTGAGATCCTTCCTTGGTTTCATCAACTACTATCGACGCTTCATAGCGGGGTATTCGAAGCGTGCAACTCCATTGACGGAGTTACTGAAGAAGGAGCAGCCTTGGAAGTGGTCTGACAAATGTGAAACAGCATTCCAAGATCTGAAGGCTGCTGTTCTGAAAGAACCGGTGCTCAAATTGCCGGACTATGGGGAGCCCTTCGAAGTCCATACAGATGCTTCAGACTTCGCTATTGGGGGAGTGCTTATGCAGGAGAGTCATCCGGTGGCCTACGAGAGCCGCAAACTCAACGAGACCGAGCGACGGTATCCGGTGCATGAGAAGGAGATGACGGCGGTGATCCACTGTCTACGAGTTTGGCGACACTATCTTCTCGGATCACGATTTGTGCTGAGGACAGACAACATCGCTCTGAGCTATTTCCAAACCCAGAAGAAACTCTCCCCAAAGCAAGCACGATGGCAAGACTTCTTGGCCGAATTTGATATGGCAATGGAGTATAAACCTGGGAAGGCAAATGTCGTGGCCGATGCATTGAGTCGGAAAGTGGAGCGCATGAATGCCATACAATTGGAGGGCGGAGGCCAAGCAAGTCAGTTGCACTCCAACTTCCTTTCCAGGATCAGGGATGGACTGTATAGTGACCCCCAGGCAGTCATCCTGATGCAGCTCATCAAAGAAGGCAAGGCACGACGATTTTGGGTCCAGGAGGGACTTGTTTACACCAAAGGGAATAGGGTTTATGTTCCCCGAGTGGACAATTTGAGGCGTGAACTCTTAAGAGAGTGTCATGATTCCCTTTAGGCTGAACACCCAGGTATTCACCGAACATTGGCTCTCGTGGAGAGGGCCTTCTACTGGCCAAAGATGGGGATTGATGTGGAGGAATATGTTCGAACGTGCCTCACTTGCCAATAAGACAAGGCGGAACAACGGAAGCCGGTGGGACTTTTGGAGCCGTTGCCCGTACCAGAGAGGCCGTGGGAGAGCATTTCCTTGGACTTCATATCGAGCTTGCCACTTGTAGGGAGACTCGGATCGATACTCGTGGTGGTCGATCGGTTTTCAAAGTATGCAACGTTCATTGCTGCTCCCCTACGCTGTTCAGCAGAGGAGGCGGCCAAGCTAATGATGAGAGATGTGGTGAAGTATTGGGGAGTCTCGCACAACATCATTAGTGATCGAGATGCTCGGTTCCTGGGACGATTCTGGACCGAGCTATTCAAGTTGTTGGGGTCAAAGTTATACTTCTCCACAAGCCTCCACCCCCAGACGGATGGCCAGACTGAAAGGATAAACTCGCTCTTAGAGCAATATCTTCGGCACTACGTGAGTGCCAACCAACGAGATTGGGTGAAGTTGTTGGACATTGCCCAATTCTCCTACAACTTGCAGCGGAGCTCTGCGTCTAACAAGAGCCCCTTCGAGATTATTACAGGACAACAACCGTCAACTCCGCACACCATGGCAATTGGATACACTGGGAGTAGCCCGTCAGCTTACCATTTCGCAAAGGAGTGGCATCGAAACGCAGATATTGCGCGGGCTTACTTGGAGAAGGCGGCAAGAAGAATGAAGAAGTGGGCAGATTTGGGAAGGCGACCGCAAGAGTTCAAGGTCGACGATTTGGTGTTGGTAAAGCTTCAACCAGCATCACTCCAATTCTTCCGGAACAAAATCCACAAAGGATTGGTGCGCAAATATGAAGGGCCCTTCCCAATTATCAGCAGGGTAGGCAATGTCTCCTACAAGTTGCAGCTGCCGGCGTGGTTCAAAATTCACAATGTTCTTCACGCCAGCAACCTGAAAGCCTACCACTCGGATCCGCAAGATGCATCACGAAGTATCCCAACTCGGCTACCCCCCACCACTGCCTCCTACGAGAAGCGAGTTGAAACAATCCTGGCGGACCGCAAGATAAAGCTACCCAATGGAGCTGAACAGACGGAGTATTTGGTGAAGTGGCGAAAGCTTCCCCGAACCGAAGCCAGCTGGGAGCTAGAGGACGCCCTACGGCATGAAGAAGCAATCATCAACAACTATCAACAAGCGTCGACGAGGGCGTCGACAGTTTAAGTGGGGGAGAATGTCACGAACGGTCGTTTCACACCCGCAACAACTTCGTTCAACGAACCGTTCGTCGCTCACCCCAACATGTACAGTTGCTTGGCAGTATGTTTTCTCTTGGTTTTGGGTCATTTTGCTTGTAAATATGTAAGTTTGAACTCGCTGCAGCGTTACAAAGCGACCGCTCACCGAACCGAGCAAAATAGCCCCAAAACAGCTTCGTTTTCGTGTGCCGCGGGCTGATTTCTGGAATCTGCCTCCGCTCACCAAAACGTCAGCCATCTCAGCCCCTAGGAACCCCCCGGGTGGCACAGGGCTGGATGGGGCTTCGGTTATATACCGGGCGTTGAACTCTCTTTCGCAAGTTCGCACGTGACCTTTACGGGGACTTGTGTTCGCGCCCGGGACCAGGTGAGCGGCTGTTTGTGGGCTTGCAGCTGTTCGTTCATCCTTGAAAGCCTTGTTTTTCTCCTTCCCCCTCTTTTCTCTTGTGCACACAAGGTGTTCGTCGAATTGCTTGTAAAGCTTCCCCTTTTCCGCGAGACTTCGGGACTTGTCCGTCGCTCGTTCTTTCGAACTAACCAACTTTCTATTTTACAGGTCCTTCGGGACCTTTGAGAGGTTACAAAGTGGGCTGATCCTTGCAGAGCAAGATCGCAAGGGCGAAGCGCGACTTAGGCAACGCAAGCTAAGTTCGCGTCCTCGCCACGAGGGTGACTCGCGACGTGGGTAACGCAAGTTAAGTTCGCGTTTTAGCCGCAAGGGTGCCTCACACCTTAGGCAATTCCAGCTAAGGCCGTGACAGCTCGTCGCATTGCCTTTCATCACACCTGCTGTTGGACCCTCCCGACACATTGCGATAATCAATTTTGACACTTTTGCCCTTTTCCTCAATCTCCACTGTTTTCATCTCTCGTTGTTGCTCAATCAGGGAGCAAAATAGCAAGTGAAGGAGGCACAGGTGGCCATGCAGGGGAGAAGGGAGGAGAAGCATCGTGAATAAAGTTATAAATAAAATGTTTGATACAATGCTCACGTATATTTTTGTCTTTCAATTTTGTTCATGTTTTATATAGCATGTAGAGAGCTTGTAATAAATTTAACACCCATATTTTGATTGTCTTTTATGATCATTTCAAGCTTGTAAACGTAGATTATGTATAATTATCTTATGGAGGTAAAATTGTCTAAAAACAAACCATCTAGGTAGTCATTTTGTAAGTTTTCTAGCTTCGTAGAGTAGTGCAGCGTGTCAGCCAGTATAACACTAAGAAACTACTTGGGTGTTACATGATTGGATGTGCTATTAGGGTAATGTTTAGAACTGGTTCGCTACCGTATTCCACGGTAGTATCATGTGGACAATTGTAGGGACTTTTGGTCATGGCAGATCACCTTGGACTTTTTGTCGCATGATCATTTAGAGTTTGTGAATTTTAAGTTTTTAATTTATATTGTGTATTAAGTGTTTGCTGAAATAGTTGCTGTAGGATCTCAAGTTAAATGTTTCTTTTAAAATATCTTCTCTTTTGTAAGTTCTCATGATATCATAAAAAGTTTTGGGGAGGTTGATCATTTACGGACGGATACGCAAAAGTACCACACGATTTAGACAAAAATCAGTTTAGCCTGTAATAATATGGCGAAAGTAATAACAAAAGATAAAAACAAATGGGCGAAAGCGGTAGAGAGTGAGGGGTGAGACGAAAGCAAGATAGCGAGGATGACGATGAGGGGACTCGTTGGGCCTGCAAGAACAACGATAAGATAACAAGGACTTCAAGGACTCCAAGGGTGGGGCGAGGTGATGAAAACAATGATAAACCTCAATCAATGATACTATGAGAATGAAAACAAAGGCCTCGTGAGGCTTGCAAAGATGATAGTAAGGCCTCCATAAGCGAGATAGAGGCAACAAGGAAGGTGATAGTGCCTTTGTGGGCAGTGTGAAAGCGGCAAATATATGTATATATATATGTATATATATATATATGTATATATATATATATATATATATATATATGTATATGAGATTATAGGATGGGAAAAAATAAATAAAAACAAGAGCTTTTTCAGGAAAGTGGCACATTTTTTTTTCCTATTACTTATAAATACATGGATATAGATAATCATTGGCTTTATACATGTTTCTATACGCATGCCAAACATTTCCATCCATTAACTGGACACGACAAATATTTACGTTTCAAGAGGAGCTTTTCCTTTAATTATTGCTGATTGCATCCCTGACGAAGAAAACATTAATTTTAATGGGAACATGTTGCCCATCCTTGGATTCCAACAAGCTACACGTCCAAAACTATAGTACTCACTTGTCTCTTTCCTGCATCACCTGAATGATTTTGGCCGAAAGCCTTGAACAACATTTATATATCATGGAGGTGAATTATGTAGGGCATTCAAGAAAGGATTCCGGTGAGCTGTGAGGGCCTTTGGCGAGGCATCAGTTGGGGTTAGAATATAGGAAAGCAAAGAAGAAAGCGGCAGAAAATGACAAATGAATGCTTAAGATACTCAAATCCTTTTCTTGGATTACAAGGAGATCGAAGAGCTGCTGTCGTTCCTACTATTTATTTTAGGCATTTGATCCGGTCAAGCACATGGACGTCGACTCAGTTGCTTTCCTTTTACTTTCTTGTGGTGAAAGGTTTGTAGTTCAGCTAGAGAGACATACGAACATGGAAGATGGTGGGTTGCAAGAGAACCGAAAACCACTATAAGAAAAATAGCCAAGAAGATCAAATGAGAAAGTCAAGAGAAAATGGAGGGCAACAGATGAATTAGGCATAGGAGATCTCCCTCCTTTACCTGTCGAAGGTAATGTTGTCTTTGCAAGAGTTTCCAACTAAGAGATCATACTGCAAAATGTGGTTCGACCATCACCACCACCACCACCACCACCACCTAATCCGTAATATAGATTAATGACCAGAGCAGATGGACGGGCAGTCTTGAATTGATATTTTGGATGTCGAGTAAAAGGTGTAGGAAGTTTAGAGCAAGTCAGATATCCAAGTAGGAATAGAAGAACAAGTTGGAAAGAAATCTATGCAAATTAATCTTCTTCTTTTTTTTTTTTTTTGTGTGTGTGTGGAAAAAGCAAATACATAACTAAAGAATTAACATTAGAGATGCATTAATTGTTGTTCTTTGTCACTCTATTTAAACATGCATCTTGTGTTCATTGGAGGTTTCATTATGCACTTCTCAGAAGTGACTTTAAATAGCTAACATTTATATTAATTTCCACAACATAAATATATATATAAAGTTAATATTTTTCTTTCCTTTGTGAATAATGATACCCGTATACGTACAACCAAAGATATGGAAGGGTGAGGAGGAGGGGTCGAGAAGAGTCTTAGATGGATAGTCTTCCTCAAGGAAAGTGAGAAGACATGAGTATATGTCAACTGTGCATTCAATAGATGATCCAATCATTCCAACATAGTATAAAAAGCTGGTGCTTGCTTTCTCACACTACTCCCAATCCTCTCCCAGAGACAGAAAAATCAGGAGCCCATCATTCTTTTGAAATCACCCTCCTTTTATCTTGCTTTTTCCTCTTTTATGACAAAGCTATTGCCACTAATCTAATAACCATGTAGAAGCTCGTACAACTGTAAGGCTCCACTACAGCTTGAGGAGTTTGTGGGGGGGTATTACTTTAACAGGTACCTGTCCGAGTAATGCAGATGATGGATGATAGATGATAGATGAACAGCAGCACTTAGGCTCCACTGTACGAGGGGAGTCACTGTGATATATATTCTCCCAGTGGTACTACGCTAACGATAATAGTAGCTGATGTGAGATGAGAAAAAGGCCGGAGGTTTTTTTACAGCACATACAAGATTAAGTGGGAGGAAGGAATTTTTAGATGTGCGTAGGGAACAACGGAAAAGACAGCAAGTGCAACGTCAGTGTTGGCCGTATGGGGTGGGGCACTGAATGGGTGGAGGATACATTTGCTCGTTTCCTCATCCTCATTGCTCTCTCTCTCTCTCTCTCTAAACTCTAGACTACTTGCCTTGGCTTTTGTCTATCTTGGTTCGATTTCCAGGATTTGGTGTAGGAGGTTTTGATCTTTTGGATCAGTCGGATTCTGGTTTTATGCTCAAGCTTTTCACTGGATCTTGGTGGGTTCGTCTCTTCTCTTGAGACTTTCAAGTGCTTCTGTGTACTTCTTCGGAGGTAAAGTTTTGTTCTTCTCATTTCCACTTGAATTGGTCTGTTGATGGAGTTTTATTCTTGTAGTAACCAAAGGCTTATTTTACTCCTTGTTCTTTTAGCTTCCTGGTTTGGATCTCAAGGTCTGAAGATATTGTTGATAGCACATAATTCCTGGAGTTCTCTTGTTGCATACAAGGATCACTTCAGTTTTATATGGATATTCTTGTGGGATATCCCTTGTAGATAGATGCATGTCAGGACATCAAGTCCTTGGTGCTGTCTTTTTGAAGATGAGCAAGACATGGATCTGCTCGCTTGCTTGCTTTCTTCATACTGATTGGTGTTGTGTCATCAGCCCTAGATAGTGTTTGATTCTTTTCCTCTGGTTCAGAAGTAAGCCAAGAGAGGAGAGGAATGCGCTCAACTGTACTCGGCTGACGATGATACAGAGACCGCAACTGGTGGAAGAGAACATGTCAAATCTTACCTCTGCCTCTGGGGAAGCAAGCGTGATCTCTTCCAACCACCAGTCCTTATTCGCCAGCTCCCCAACCCAGATTAATCCAACGAAGAAAAGGAGGAACCTCCCAGGAAACCCAGGTTTTGTTCGATCAGATCAGCAGTCTTCACCTCTGAATCATTGTTTCTGTTGTTGAGCTGAGGCCCTCTAATTCTTTTGGGGTTTTCTTTCTGCGTCTCAGACCCAGACGCTGAGGTAATAGCGTTGTCCCCCACGACACTGATGGCGACCAACAGGTTCGTGTGTGAGATCTGCAACAAAGGGTTCCAGAGGGACCAGAACCTGCAGCTCCACCGGAGAGGCCACAACCTCCCATGGAAGCTGAAGCAAAGAAGCAGCAAGGAGGTGAGGAAGAAGGTGTACATATGCCCAGAGGTGACCTGTGTGCACCACGACCCCTCTAGGGCACTCGGTGACCTCACTGGGATCAAGAAGCACTTCAGCAGGAAGCATGGGGAGAAGAAGTGGAAGTGCGAGAAGTGCTCCAAGAAGTATGCTGTTCAATCCGACTGGAAAGCCCACTCCAAGATCTGCGGCACAAGGGAATACAGATGCGATTGTGGTACCCTATTCTCGAGGTAAGCTGCTCCACTAAACTATTGATCCAATTACTGATGACACTGGTCACGATATACATATATGAAGAACGCTGCTTGAACCGGGCTCCATTAAAATAACATGGCATGAATCACATCTAGCATTTATTGAATGGTAGGAATAGCACTTCCACGAAGAGAAACCCACGAGGAAAGGAGATGGGAGAATTTGACAGCAAATTATTCCCGTGGATTCGGATATCATCCTTGTTTTCACTGATTTCCTTTCTCCTCTCTTTCGTTTCCACTGCGAGTTTCGTATGCTTTACTGAATTATGGCTGCCCAGCCTGCGCGTGCGCTTCTGTGTTTTCTTGTTTGTTACTTCCGCTGCTGCTGCTGCTGAATGCAGGAGGGATAGCTTTATCACACACAGAGCCTTTTGCGACGCATTGGCAGAAGAAAGCGCGAGGGCTATTGCAGCAAACCCTTTAGCGCCCAATCACCACCCGCTTCTGTTCCCTCAACCTACGGCGGCGTCCTATCAGTCCTCTCCTCTCCAGCAAACGCTAGTCCGGAGCCAGTATACTCACCTGATGAGTGCTAATGAGGCCAATGCCAGCATCATCGGTGGCAACGGGATACAGCAAGAGCTCTCGTCGAATAGAGAACGCCAGCATCAGCAATTCCCACCATGGCTAGCTTGCCAAGGACCCGCCTCTCTGAGCCACTTGGACCTCCTTCCTTCACCTGCCTACTCCTCAAGGTCCGAACAGGAGTGCCCTCGTGAGAACCTAGGAGTCCCCCATCCTCCTGTTCCTCCACCCTTCTTCCAACCCTCGGCTTCCTCTCCTCACATGTCAGCCACTGCATTACTCCAGAAAGCAGCTATGATGGGTGCAACCATGAGCAGACCTTCGCACCTGGGTCTGACGGCAGCTCACACTACAAGTTCTGCTGTCGTAGCCAGCAGCACTTCCAGCTTTGGACTTGATTTGTCTTCCCACGAAGACATGGGTGCTGGTGGCTTGGAACAAAGATCAGCACCTCCTCCTCTTATGCAAGACATGGTGATCAAAACGTCCCTCTCCTCAACTCCAGGTTTCGGTGGGTTGTTTGGGGATACAATAGGGGGAATGCTGGGGACAAAGAGAGAACCCAAAAATACCATGACGAGCTTTGCAAGAAGCCATGGAAAGTCTGAGGAAGGAGGCGGTGGGAACGATGGGATGACCAGAGATTTCTTGGGACTGAAGGCCTTTCCCCACAGGGAGGACATCCTTAACTTGACTGAGTTTGATCCTCGCTTGTGCTCCTCTTCCTCCTACGAGCAGCAACAGCAACAAAGCAAGAAACTGTGGCATGGTTAGCTACTCTGGTATGCTTCTGCTATCTTCTTCTCTTTAACTTCTATAGGTAAAAGAAATTGTGTGTTAGCTTCATGTTCTTTGTCCACTACCAAATCGGCTACATATGTTTTTGTAGTAAACTAAAATGATAGAAATATATTCATTCTCTAACTAAAAATATTACTGTCCTCCAATTCTTTCTTCTTCTTTTTTGTCTGTGTGTGGTAGCAGTTTCTGCAAGTTCCTTAAAATTAGATGGAATACCATTAACTTGGCCAAATGCTCAACCTTCTTACTTACCTTTTATTTCCCTACAAGTACTATAAAATTCTACTATCCGAAATGGTGCCATTTGGTATTTATTATGTTTATTATGCTTAAGCAACAAATTATCATACGATCTTCATAGATTTAATTGAGCAGGATTCACATGATAGATAGCATTTAGATCCTAATCACGTGCTGCAAGTTTATTGAAGGGTGCGTAAACATGAGATTTCCTTTTTCTTTGTTCCAAATTTTCTATTCATATTTTGTTCCTATATATCATTTATTTCATGCAGATGTGGCAGGCATTCCTTGTATGTGGATCATCAACATTATGACCATGGAGTATGTGCGCTCGTGATGAAGATGAGGTGAAGAGTTTAATAGAAACAGCTCTGTAGAATCGTGTATAATATATTAGTGATAGCCCCTTTTCACTTTCAAGCTTCGATCGGGTGGATCTTTCAGAACATGTTTCATCATGCAATGTATAACATGTTAATCTTGATCTTTATTTCGGAACCTAACTAGTCTTTTTATGGGATCACCAAAGAGATCATTTTGTTACACATATATACATATACAAAGATGCCAATCAAGCATTACCGAGGTGATGGATGATGGTTGCAACTCGGTTCTTCTTTGTTCATGGCGAATGCTCATTGCAAGCAACATGATAATTAAGCTGTTTCGTTTCTTTGGACGTGCCTAATAATTAAGCTGCTTAGCCAATTCGGTCCTTTAATCGACCTATCTCTACTACACTGTGGAAACGTCACACTTCAATTCTTTGGCTTCCTTTCTTTTCTCTCGTGATGAAGATGAGGTGAAGAGTTTAATAGAAACAGCTCTGTAGAATCGTGTATAATATATTAGTGATAGCCCCTTTTCACTTTCAAGCTTCGATCGGGTGGATCTTTCAGAACATGTTTCATCATGCAATGTATAACATGTTAATCTTGATCTTTATTTCGGACTAACTAGTCTTTTTTATGGGATCACCAAAGAGATCATTTTGTTACACATATATACATATACATATATATATATATATATATATCTTCATTGCTCAAGTTAGAAAAGGCATAGCCATGATATGCCACATCTCTGGTACTCCTACCATGAAAGATATGTTTATGGAATTATTCATCTATTAGTTTACTCTCCAAAACTACTCACCTCGATTTTTGCTGACTACAACAGTTGGTGGTATTTATGATTTCGTATATATTCTGGAGTTAAATTGCAAAGATCGATGAAGTGCATAGCTTTCCATCCTCCATGGAAGCAGTCGAGGGGCGAAATACATCAGAGGACGTGTTCTTTATGTGTCACCAGCCTCCATCGACGAAGACGACAGTACTTGAACCACGCAGACGCACACATGCAGGCACAGAGGGACATAGGCATTAATGGAGGGGTGAAGGGAGGAGGTCAAAGCTTTCACCGAGGATGGCGAGGGAGGGAGAAGGAATCTGTAACTATGAGACTACTGTTCCTGTCTTTTTAGAGCTTCTGGCACCTCGACCCGTGCGTGGGCGGTGGTCGTGTTGCTGCTGCTTCCGATGCCGAGGTGTGAAGAAGAACTGCAGCAGCAGCTACCACGAGGCGGTGGAGCACTGCACGCTCTCACCGTGCTTTGCTTTCTTGTGAGCTTCTTCTCTTTGACCGAGTCCGTATACAGAGAAAGAGCTGAGCAGGGACTGTTATCATTTGGGCATGAGTTCAGGTTGTCCTGTAGGTTATGAAGGAAAGAAAAAGAGCCAATTCTATTTCTCTTTGCAACTTGAATCACAATACGAATTAATCATGCTTGGATGTCTGATATAGCTATCCACCACCTCTCAACTGAGATGAAAACAAAGAAAAAGCCATTGACATCCATGATTCATAATTCACGCGCAGTGGTTCGAAATTGCAGCATGGGACCCTGACAACTTTGGCCGTTTCCTGTCGGGCTCTTGTGGGTGAGCATATATTCACGTTTGCTGTAGCCATGTGACCATCACGCATTGTTATCTGCTACATAGTCAAACAAAACACCTTCACAGTCCTGCAAACTTACAATCTCAAGCTTCTCAATTAAAAGATCGGGCAGAGAAAACAATTTGCATAAGAAGCACCAGCACACACAAAAAGCTAGCTGAGACTGCATGCAGCAAAAGCTACCATTGCATTCTTTGTCTTCGAGCTTTTACTAATCCCTAGAAATGTTTGCGGCATGTGAAGAGCCGAAGTACTGCTGGTGTTCCATCTGATATAGCGGTAGGACACACTTCGGCTGTTGTAAAGGAAATGAATGCAGCTGCCTTCACGCTCCTCACTCATCCATCCGCTGCATCTTCTTCTTCTTCTTCTGTAATCCTTTCGCCTAAAACGTTTCTCAATCCCATACCACCTTCTTTGCTCTTTGGCTCTCAGTGGAGGACAAGAAAGAGGAGAAAGATGGCACGAGCAAAGGCTAAAGCTATGGCTGCGTTGGGTCTATCAACATGACGTGTGCGTGTCCTGTTTCCGTATGCAACATCATCACGACGAACAGTGAAATCATTCCCATGGCTTAGGTGTTCGTCTGGGATGGGACGTCACGAACCCATGCAAAAAGGTTCTGACATCCACGCATCATCTACTCTCGGCACGGATCTCGATGCACCAATGAGACGGCGACGCTGTTATGCTTTTCAGTACCTCATGTTCTTCCGCTTTATGATCACAGTGTCGTCGATGAGAGTTGCTCACGGTTTTCATGTTTTCTACACAGTACAAATCCATAAGAAGTATGAGTACGAGTCGGATCAATGCACAAATTGAAGGAAGCTTCATCTATTGTACATATGCAATTAGATACCGAGAAGGCTTCTGTACATTAAATGGAAGAAGAGTCTCGAGTGAATTGCAAACTGAAGAAATCAAGCAAATCGATATCGACTGCTATTGCTTTCAGGACTTTGAGGAAGCATAACCAACCGTCAAATCAAAAGGAAAGTGTGTCACTAAAATTGCATGCTACAGAATAATCAGTGCCACCAAACACTAGCAAAGACTAATTGGGTTTACCTATTAAAATGGCACATCATAATTGGATTTCTTGAAATCAAGCTTTTTAGAAAAAGAGAAAAATCTATGAAAGTTCCTATGGTGCTTACTACCAACCTGCAAAACAAAGACTAGAAATGTACTCATTACATGAATCAGTTTTCATATGAAATACCTGGATAACTAGTTAAACTCATTATGGAATTCATTGTCATCATCCTCGTTGGGAATAGCAGTGTACAATACACAAGGGTTTTCCATCACCTCCTTGTAATTTAAGCGACCATCTGTTTCTGTATTGGCCTGCAGACTGCCAAGAACTACTAGGTTAAAAGTCATTCCTCCCTTAAAATGGATATTTCAGCACAGCATGAATTGACATGATCTCTAGCAATCAAGCAGGAAATAGTTATCAGTGGATGCATGATTTGTAGAAGATAACTCACATGAAATGTCATGGCACTGTTCAATATTCTAATGATATGATTGAAAAAGATTTTGTCGTAAAATCATGGGATAAAATTGCCCGAAATAAACTGCCAGCAACTTTCTAGAATTCTCATTCTACCTTCCCATTGCCCAAGTGAAATCTTATTTTAGCTTCCCCATCTTTTAAAGTCAGCATTCTACCTATATATCTGGAAAATGACAGTAAGCACATGGTTTCATGGCATGCATTAAAGTTCAAAAAACCAGATCTTGTATGTTACAAGCATGCCAAGATTCTGCAATTAGAGTTGCTATAATCTTTGTCTCACCATAAGTAGACCTGCATATTCCTTAGCAAATGAAGCAACTCCAACAAGACACACACACTGCAGTGTAAGGAGGAAAACGGGAAAACATCAGAAGAACTAAATGGTAAATATGCCACCTAAAAAAAAATTCTGAAATGATCAATAGCAGGGGATGAATATGAATAGCTCCACCACAAAAAGATTACACTTCAGCAAATAACTTTACAGGAGACAGTAAAGTGCACCACTAGGAATATTTATTTGTGCCCCTCCACGACATAGTTTGGAGGATAACTGAGGAAGTCTGATTGCACAAATCTGTGAGGTTTCTAAACAAACAATGGTAAGAGAAACAAACTAAGCACCTCATGCTTGCAGAGATACAGATACTCAGCATCGAGGCTCCCCTCCCCAACAGAACCCCACCCACACAAGACGAAAAAAGAAAAAGCTCACCACCTCCTCATTCTCCTAAAACATTATTTCGCATGATGTTTTAAATGATGGTCCTTATCATGCATGTAAATATCTGATAAATTTATATGACTGGCTATCAATCAAACATCAACCTGATGAAGATAGTGCCAAATTCTGAGCTGAAGCAAATTTAGCCAAGAAAGGGAGATAACTTAAAATAAGAAATCACCTTACTGCCCTAAATTTATGTAACTGTGCATTCATCAAAATTTTCCTCAATGTAGGAAGAGTTCAGGGAGGAGACATGATAAAAAAGTCCATGACAATTATGAAAAATGAGAGCCTAAAACTGCATCGCTCCAGTGAACCATATGCAGAAAGAAAGGAAGATGAATCTCAACCTTTTACAGACTACCAACTGCGACAGTATAATTAAAAGGAAACAAAAACATCTGAGTTCTATACATGAACAATTACTGTAACAATTGTTGGATCATGAATAATAATTATACTTGCCATTTTTTGGCATTTGTTTTACTAGAATCCTGTACCTGTTTCCAGTAGTCGAAACAGCATACTAGAAAAGAGAATTTTAGTCCTCTTCTTTTAGTCTGAATAAGGATAACTTTTCTGTTCATGAAAAGGAAATGTCTATGATACAAGGGGCATATCAGAGTCAACTAACAATCCTTCTCTTGAACAAGAAATCCACATTATGAACATTCTTATTTGCATGCATGAAGTAGATAAAATATTTCTAAGAATCTAGTCAACAAAGACCTCTGAGATACCACAGTCAGCTTGTTGTTTTGCAAAATAATGCTCTGACAGGTGTAGATCATCAATTACAGGTATCAGCTCATCTTCAAGAAGTAACTGTAAATAAATAAATAAAATTACAAATAATTTCCGCCCTATATTTACAAAAGCATAGATAAATCCAATGCACATACCCATTGTTGCTGTGGTCGAGTTGTGAAAATAATTTTGTAGCTGGTGCCTCTGCTGAAGTATCAGATTCATGTGTAAACTTATAAACATTATCATATCTCTTAATCAAGTCCAAAAAGCCATTAAAATATTCTTGAGAATTAAGCTTTCCATCTTTATCTTTATCTCTTTCCCTGAGAAATCAAACTAAAGCATGTTAGCAATAAATATGCCAAATAAATAGTTCCCATATGAAACTAAATTATTAACTAGAACCTATAAGATTTTAGTGATTAAATGTGTGAATATCAAGAATGGTCATCAAGCCTTTTCCATCAATGGATACAGAGCACAACTTAGTACTGAAACCATCCATGAAATATTTGATAGCAAGGTTCACAAGACCAAAGGTCGGTTAAAATCAATGCCGAATTTAGGTCCAGGATTGGTTTAGATCTACTGGATCTACAGAATTTAATCATAGATTGCATTAGAAGCCAGACTGGCAAGATCAGTTGAAGTCCTGTCGGAAGCCAGAATTCCTTACTTTGATATGATTCTGGAGGGTTAAAAGAACATTCAAAAAAAAATAGAAGACTAAAGAGAATATTACAACAGAGACAAAGCACAATAGTTTAAGTGAAAGGCCCTTCATGTGCCTTCTCTGATATTGGAATAATCTTGATTCAGAAAAGGAACTTTCCAGGAAAACAGTGAGGTCAGTGAAAAAAAGAGGAGACTGTTGGTCGATCATGACATTGTACACGCAGAACTCGCTGCAGTCCAGAATAAAGATGGATGGATAACCATAATGAATTAATGTAGAAACTATTTCATCCTACAGAAGTTCAATACCATAAGATAAGGAATATAGATTAGATTCTATAGGCTACAAGTAGTCAACCATAAATATTTGGGATTTTCATATTATAATTGATTGTTCCTATGACAGTTGGATCTTTCCTCCATATCCTTCTGCAACTCCCTAGGTCCAGCGACTATTATGTTCCTTCAAATGCACTGTCGACCCACAGAAAAACAGACTTAAAAGCAAAACCAGCACATCTGCATAACTTATTTTTGCATTACAGGCAATAATTACATCAATATTTCCAATATTTGGTCTGCAATTTGGTAATTTTAGCTTCATAGAATACCTATTCTAAAGCATGAATGTCAACAGAGATGGTATAATTTTCCACCCGTGGATAAAATCGAGGATGAAATTATTGGAATAGAAATTTCTATAAATACAGGACTCTATCTTCAAAAGCTAAACTAGAAGAACTCAAGAAATTATTTATGCTGGATAATCATCTTTGAACTGCCCATATCAGTGAGAGAGTTATTTTGTTGTATCAGTTTGATATTATGATGCCATTATGCACAAAGTAACATCTAGATAAGAGGATTAAGATTAGCACAAGTGCTTCTACCTTCCTAAGCGTATGCTAGGTTCCATATGCAGCTTATCTTCTCAATAAGGCATTAACAGATAAACAAGCTAGAAGAATGATCAGCAAACAAGAGATAGCTGTACTTAATTAGTGAACTAAGTGTTTGCACCGAATTTCTTCCTTGGACAACCAGTGGATCAGCTTTGGATTGCTAGCGTCTGGTGAATGGAGAAGACTGCAGCCAAAAAATATTTTAAAAGAAGAATGAACCAGTAAAAAGAAATGTCGTACAAGAGGGTAATTGGCAAAATAACATACTCATTAAACCCTGCAAAATTAAGATGATCATCGCCACACACATCAGAAGCATTGAAGTGCTCTTCTTTCCACCAACCCACTTTATCGTCAGTTGAATTATCATCTGCAAATATATTATGAAAGGACAGCAAAGCAATATATTCAGCTTCGATCTAAAGTCCAGGCCCCATATCTCTATCTATATGCATTACTAACCTTCTATAACTATATAACAATCAAATGCAAGACGTGACACAGGATTACATGTATGGGTCTTCCGACCTTGTGCCATACAGTGAAGGGATAGTTTGCCCATAAATTTGAGTTTCAATTATGTTCCTAAAACTCTTGATTCCTAATGATGATAAAAATAATAATAAAAAAATAATTTATCAAAAACTACACAATGAAGGAACCAGATCCTTTTCACTTTGGCATTCTTCCCAGGGAAACCATAAACTCAAGATCTAGGCAGCTTACTCTGAAGTTGTAATCCCACCACCTTCAAGGCGCTGGATTGCTCACATGTCTTCTTGAACCACCAGTGCCCGAGGAATCCCAATATCTGAGACTCCACCTAAGCTTTAAAAAAAAAAGAAAAAAAAGCCCTCATTGTTTGTCTTTTCGCATAACCAAACAATGAGTTTCCAAACAAAAGGCTTCGGTTCCCAGTCAATATTCCATGAACTACATCCAGGCCCATAACCAGAAAGGATATCACATCACAGGGAACAGGTCAAAGCTAGTTAACAGGGATGACGCTCAGGAAAAGGGAACCAAAACTCGATCGTGACAACGAAAAAATGGGCGCGCTCCCACTGGAGGTCCTCGCGGCGGCGCTTGACGTCAGCGATGACGGCGTCGAAGGGGATGCTGCGATGGTCGTGGCCGGGCGCGGCGAGCGGAGCTTGAGGCGGCGGTAGGGGTGGCTTGGTGCGAAGGAGAGGCGGAGTTCGACGAAGAACACCACGCTCAAGAAGATGAAGATGGGGGATCTCCTCCTCCCTCTCCTCTTTTCCCTCTGCGGGGTGGCGATCAATCGCGTAAGATACGTGAAAACGGTCTCTAAACTGGGTGCGGCTATTGTGATTCCGCCAAGTAGTCATCACAGGAAATGATTCCGTTCCACTGAGCCGGCCCGGATGAACCTTGACCGGGCCGGGAGATCTTCAGCGTTCATAGCAAGCTGCGGACCCACTATCAACCATTCGGAAGCGCCCTCACACCGCTTGGAGTCGCGGCACAGACAGGTGACTCGACTAACGCCGCCTCTGCCGACAAAGAGCTAATTAATAATGCTTCTCTTTTGGGGTTAAAGTTGTGAATTCTGATCAGACATCTATGATAAAACTAAAAATTTAAATAAAATTATTTTAATATAATTTATACAGACCGAAGGTATTAACTAATATAATTTATGATAAAATCTTGATGATTTATCATAAAATTCTTGAATCAAATTTCTCAAAAAATATTGGTAACATAAATAACTACATACTCTAAAGATACTTATACTTATTCAATACATTATATATGACTAAACTTAAAAATAGAATTCAGTGCATCAATTAAGTAATGTTGGGAACATTATGTGGTGGTCGAGGTGTTAGCACGATTTGATCTAATCCCGAGTGAGTATAATTGTCCACACGAAGGCTTGAACAAAATAGGTCGATGTCAAGTTGGGTCAGGTCGAAGCTTCATCACCTAAGTGTGGTCTTTCCTAACGGGTTGTTGCTTATTCTTCACCGAGTCCCTACACAAAGGCTAAAGTTGGGAGGAAAAATTTTCAACTCAGCTCTCAGAAAGTCAAGTCAATGTTAAATAAGGTTAAGTGGAGTTGAAGTATTCGAGGTCTTCCCCCTGACACCAGTTAGGGGGTCGACTTTTGTACCTACAAATAAGGGTCGATCGTACGTGATCTGTTAATGACGATTGACTCCTCGGGTGATCGACTTATACCTCCCATGCAAGTGTCGATCGACCTGCATGGATTTGCGTTGCACAGCATCATTCCGAGTTTTTCAAAGTGACTTTGTACCATGCAATGTCGTCTCAAACGATGCTTGACAACGTGGGAGTAGGCGATCGTCCCGTTTGAATCCGAGGTGTCATGTTATTATAGTGTACTATATCAACCTCGAGCTTCTTCGTTGGCGTTGATGTGGCCACTGAGTATTGCTACGATGGGCAATATGCCAAATCAAGTAAGTAACAACACTATTTTTTTAGCCATAACTGATTAATCATATAATTCATATACTCTATTATCTTATTGATATAAGTATAAATAGACTCAATATCTTGTTGTTACTCTACGTATACTCAATTGTCTTCGTTATTTATTTATTTTTAAAATAATACAGAGACATTTGTAAGATAAAATTTAAAAATTATGCAGAGACATTTAGAAGCTAAAATTAAAAATAATAGAGGTTGATGATCTTATATAATCACTTCTAATGTTCCATGATAAATTCCTTGATTGATTACAGAAAGCGGGTCTCGTCCGCATCCAAGAACCGGTCCGGTTCAATTAAGCCATGACGACAACGGCCCGTTACCGCGGCGGCCCTCCTCTAGCTAAGTGTACGCAACGCCACAGTGTACTCGCCATCTTGTAGCCGACGAGCAGCGCTTCGAGCGGGCTCGCTAGGGTTTATATTTACCTCTATCGCCCTATTTTGACCCAAAATCATTCAATCTATTTTCCTCTTCGCGTCGCGCTCTGTCGAGAAATCAAGGCCTTAAAATCTAGGTACAAATTGGGCTTTCGATCTCCTTCCTCTTGTGTCCGATCGACAGCGGAGAGCTTTAGCTCGGTAATCTTTTACCCTTTGCAGGTCTTGTAGGCGGACGAAGCATTCTCTCGTCCATGGAGTTCGCCGAGGGGAACCCGAAAGGCGTCTGCGGCGAGTACGAGATCGAGGAGGAGGTGGAAGAGGAGGTCGAGGAAGAGATTGAAGAAGAGGTGGAGGAAGAGGAAGAGGAAGAGGAAATGGGAGGCGGAGGAGGTGTTCATGGTCAAGGGGGAGGAGGAGAAGGAGATGTTGAAGGGGATGAGGATGGAGATGGGAGCGGGGAGCCTGTCGGAAAGAGGATGGATAATAGCGGTGGTGAGGAAATGAAGCAAGCTGATATCGGTTCTTCTTCGGCAGGGTTAGTACTGAGGCACTTAAGATTTGCGGTGTATTTCTGTTTACAGTAAACTGCATGATCTCGTCTTGTATTACTGGTGCTTGTGGTTTGTCTCTTAAATGGATGATTCTGTTAGTTAAATAGAATGCATCTTGTTATTGATTTGTGTAAACAGATGCTAATTGTCTCCTCTTTTTCTTCTCTTTTATCATTTTCTTAGAAAAATCTTTGTTGGTGGCGTTGCTTGGGATACTACAGAGGGTATGTGCTGCTCCTTTATCGAAGTCTCTTGTCGTGTTATTCTTTTTAATGTTTGGTGAGGTTTTTAACTCATATTTAGTGGCAACTTTCTTTTGCTTAAATGGTGAGTGGTTTTGGTGACTTCATTATCTAAGGTCTGCAATTTACTGCCGAACGGTTCATTTAATTGTGGGATAACCTTGGAAAATTCAACTGCTTTGGATGTTGCCAAATTAGCAGTTGAACAATGACATGTCACCGCTATTATGTTCTAATATTATGCAAACATGTGAAAAGCATAGTTATTTCTAGTGGAAAGGTTTCACAGTTTCCTTATGTTGTATCTTGTTGTAAGTGGTGCTTAAGAAGTTATCTAATGTACATTGAGCAATTGTCAATTCTAAACTTGGTTTTGTAGTTGTAATGTGAACATGGACTCAAGAAAATTGTTTGATGAAAATGTCTATTTAAAACATCCATTTGTGATTAAGGGACATACCTCACCTTTGTGCACTTCCCAAATATTTAGATAGCTGGATGAATGATATTGATATGTGAACTACATTTTTAAGGCAGCAACAATAAACCAAACCTAGTTTTGCCAAAGAGTGAAGTTCTTTACCAGGGATCTATACAAACTTTTCTTCTGGTAGGATGGTGATTGATGACAGATAATATTAAGCGTTAGTTTATACAAATTTGAAGAATTCTGCAGTTGACAGCTGTGTGCTTGATGAGATATTGCGAGTCCCTTACGGTCATTTCACTTCCTATTGTCCATACTGCAATCCATTTTATGATTGTGATATTTCATTGTAGAAGATGAGATAAAATATTTGTTCTTAATTCAAGTGCTAAGAAATATGTTTGACTGTTCACTTTTTGTTTAATATGTCCCTGATGACTAAATCCTATTGCTTAAGCACTATTTACTTCTAATAAGTTACCAGACGATCAATCGCCCGCGGAAGTCGTTGAGTTGTTCTTTCCCTAGAACTTTTCATGGCATGTTTGCTAAGGTTTAAAAGACCAGATTTGAAATTGGAACTTTAGGATGATGGATGAGGTTGTATTGGCAGAATATTGATATTGCTCAATGCCAACAGTGAGTAATAGAACTCATCTGCTACTATTCCAAAAGTTGACAATTTGATTAGCTTAACTAGGTGGCCATTAGATTAATTAATGATGAAGTCGACTAGTTGAATTACATATAGCACCTGACATGAACAGTAAAATGACAGGGTGTATTTCTATGTGATTTTCAAAAGGTTAATATTTTCATTGAATTTTAAATATAAATAATAACCAATCAAAATAATGTAAATTTTAAGCTCAACTTCTGGAAGTAAATTGGAACTTGTGCGGGCAATCACAGTCTCTGGTACAACTAAATCTAAACAGCTTCAGTATCGCTTGTCTTGAATGCGAATCTTGCCTATCTCAGTAAACATGAAGAGTGCATATAAAGAAATATGGGCAGTTATTCTTTTGTTTAGTTGAGCAACAATAAATTTGTTCATAGTTTATTATTCAATTCACTTTACTAATATATTTGAATTAGTTTTCATTTTCTGTTAGGTGTATGCCAAAGCCTAACACTCCCCACAAAAGGAAGAAAACATGAAAATAGAAAAGAGAAAATGTAATGATTGTTGGTTAATGCGGATTACTCCAATACTGTTGATAATCCTCTTGACATCCTGCCGCCAACATAGTTGCCATATATTATGATTAAGACAATGATAGAGCTTGCAAATTGTCCATGGCTGTATTACAGTTATAGAGGAAATCTTTTGCGCATAAGCCTCCAATGAGTGCCTAGGCATGAGGCACAGTGTGAGGCAAGTTAGGCTCTCCTGGGATGAGGCTAGAAGGTTCACCAAAGTGCAATGTGGGCACACACTTCATGAGCCTTTGTTAAAGGCTCATATCCATTTCTTTTGTTGGATCTTATCCCTAATTAGTAAATCTCATCCTTGTTCTTTGTTTCTTAGTGTTAAGCTGTTGCCTGTGCCTGCATATTTGCTGGTGCTACACTTTTTTCTTCTTTTGCTCTTTGACGCTCATAATTCTTCCTGGTTTTGTCCCTGTTTTTACTACCATTTGCTTATTTATGTGCCCTCCTTTACTAATTTTATGATAGATACTGCCCTTCTTTTATGTTATTTTATGATCATTTCATTGTCTACCATTTCAGCTAACGAATTAAGAATTTATCAGGTGATACTAATTTAATTTATTCAATCATGACCCTCTCCACTCCTTTCAACTTTAGTCTTATTTGTATGCATTTTTGCTTGATGTATGCTTCACTTGACTAACATGTTCAGTCCGTCTTGCACCTCACTTCTAGGGGCCTTGGTAACTCAGTGATTTTAAGCCTTTGATAATTACATTGCCATGTTACTTTTCTGACATATTGAATAAGTTTGAGCCTAAATATAGAAAGAATATCACTTGCTATAAAGGTCTGGTTTTAAGGAATGAATTGCCCATATTAGTACTACATAGAACATTTTGGACCCTGCATGAAGTTTCCATAGATTATGATAAATCAATGATCTGAAATCTGATTAAGCCATAGAAAATCAATTGTACAAGATTATGCAGGGAATATATTTGTTTGCTTATTTTTATAGATTATGCATATTAAGTATGTTAAAGAAAATGTTGGAGAGATAAAACAATTCTGTTTTACTTTCTTGAAGCAGAACTATGATGTACTTTTATAAAATAGATATTCTGCTGTGTTGCTTTTATCGTGTGACGTAAAATATCAGGTTTTCACATATGGTCTATCCTCATAAATCCTCCCAGATCTAGAAAAAGGAGTTTTCTTAGCTAGCAGAAATCTAGAGCAAACTTCATGAGAACAAGAGAGACATGGATCACTTTGGTGCCAAAATCTGAGAATATTGGCTTGACTATTTCTCATAGATGAAAGTGTCATGGAGATCAATTTGGTACCAAAATATGAGGAGATTGGCTTGATTATTGCATATAAATAAAAACAGCTTTGGTTAAAGTCCAGGCTCACAGGTCAACATTAGAGTTTAGATGGAAGGTTTAGATTCTATAAAAAATCAGATTGATAAAACAAGATTCTTGAATGAGAAACTCAATGAAATCAAGGAACCAGCAAGAATCTACTGAAGCACTAGTTGAATCAGGGTCCAACTGATAGAAATGATCCATCTTCACTGTTTCCCTAAACCTGACTCAGATTGAGTTGAAGATTTGTAGACCCTGCACACTGTGACTAAAGTGGAGGGTTGTCACCCATTACTCTTCGGTTTAAAACCACTGTTATAAGTCAACTAAAAAAAACAATTGTGGAATGTGCTATTGTACTTCAGAAAACAATATATTCAGAGTTACTGTATGTATAACAAGGATTGCAGGATGGACAAATGGTGTCACACGAAATATTTTTTGCAGTAAGTTAGAGATATCAGAGATTGAGAATCAGAGACATGAAATCATTTTTGGCTATTCAGGTATGTCCGAAGAACAACTGTAAAAGCATCAACAAGGAAAGTTGAGTTAGATATGTATTCAAGGAGAGAGAGGAAGAGCAAATATGACTAGTGAAGGTTACAGTTTGAGTGTGGTAAAGGTTTTGATTGTCTTTTTTTAACTTGGTTTTTTGGCACCACTTGATGAGTAAATTTGGCATTGAGATAATCCATGATGTGCATACAGGGTCCCACACAATTTGCTTGTCATGGATTAGCATTTTAAATATATATGCTTGATCCAGTTCTCTTACAGTTAGTAGCTTTTTTAAAGTCTTTTTTCTTGGTTTATATGTATTAAGTAAATTTCCAATCAGTTTACAAACTATTGTATCGTGGCAGAAACATTCAATGAACATTTCAGCAAGTACGGGGAGATCACTGATTCTGTGATAATGAAGGACAAGAATACGCATATGCCAAGAGGGTTTGGGTTTGTGACCTTTGCTGACCCATCTGTTATTGACAAGGTTCTGGAGGATGAGCATGTTATAGATGGGAGAATGGTGGGATTTATCTGAAATCTTTGCTTCATGATTTTCCTTTCTTCAATGTACCTTCTCTGATTAATTTTTACTGATTGATTCTGCAAATCAATGGCTTGCTTAGGTAGAAGTTAAGAGAACAGTTCCAAGAGAAGATATGCCTTCCAAGGCAGGCAACAGAACAAGGAAAATCTTTGTGGGAGGACTACCCACTTCTCTAACTGAAGGTAGGAACTAGCTTATTAGTTGTGATTATGTGCCCCATCTTGGTAATTAATTTTATGATTAAAAAATTCAGATGAGTTAAAGGAGCACTTCTCCTTGTATGGTGAAGTCGTTGAGAACCAAATAATGCTTGACCATAGCACCGGGCGGTCACGAGGATTTGGTTTTGTCACCTTCAAAACTGAGGAAGCTGTTGACAAAATTATTTCAGAAGGTAGAATGCATGATCTTGCAGGGAAACAGGTGAGTTGATCTTAGCCTCCTTTTAATCTGGTAGAACTTTTAAAATGTTATTCCCTTTCATGGTTCCTCTTTGTTGGTTTGTACTGAATAAGCATTGAAATTGAACTCCTCATGAAATTTAAAAACTGGAAACCAAAAGATAGGTTTGTTCTGCTAAATATTTGCAGTTTTGTGACTCATGGTGTGCTGAAGGTTAGTTGGAATATCTGTACACATGATGGCAATTCTTTAATAAGGATTCACATCATGAGTCAACTGGTGTTGCATATGAATTTGTTTATTTTCTGTTTCTAGTTATAGAACTGGGTGGTCATGCAGCCACTCAGATCTACCTAGAGCTTCATTATAAGTAGCCTTTGGTGCTAGTGTCTAAGCTCATAAATGCAGGTCATATCATTTATTAAACATTTCCAATTGGCAAACAAAAATCTACGAGATCACAATTACAATATTACAATTTATTGTAATCGGACTTCTGCATGGCCACACATTTTTCTGAATATGAAACACATATAAAGTTCCTTTGGCGTGTAATTTGCAATACAGAAGATTCTGTGATTTACCTGGATTCCTGAAGCCTTACAGAGAATAATAAACTTTGTTAATCCTGTGGATTTACCTATTACTGCTTGTATCTTTCAAGTGTCTGTGATTGGTTTTGCTGGAATCCCAGAGCCCGAGAGACAATAATGGACTGTTCTGTCCCCTGTGGAGTTAGCTGACACTGGTTTAGTATTTCTTTGGCAGCCATATTTACTTTTACTTCTTTCTGTGTCTGTTCTGTTAATAGCAAAGTTAAAAAGTGAGAGAAAATACCATCCATAATAGAGCAGTTTCCTGACATCAGAAATTCTTTTAAAAGACATTACTCTGACTTCATGTAACTGCAGGTTGAGATCAAGAGGGCTGAACCAAAGAGATCAGGTGGCCATTCTGCAGTCAACGGGAGGGCTAGTCATGGTGCTAGTGGCGGAAGTGCACATGGATACCGAGGAAGCTCTTATGGGTATGGAGGCAGTCACCGATATGGTGGCAACTACTATGAAGGTGGAACAGGCTATGGTTATGGCAGAGGTTATAACTATGGTGGCGTCCCTGGCTATGGTGCAGGCTATGGATCCAATTACGGTGGGCCTATGTATGGTGGAGGTGGATATGGTGGTGGTAATCTATATGGTGGCCCAGGTGGATATAGTAGTTGGTATGGTGGTTATGGCAGTGGCGGCCGGGGTTACGGGAACAGGTACCACCCCTATGGCAAGTGATATGAGGAGATTATTTCGGTTACTAGTGTAGTCATCATACATGTTGATTTCCCTGACCATTAGCAGATTTCTTTGTCGCGATGGTTTCTTGTCCTTGGAGAACACATGATTGCCAATACATTTTTGCAACCATATATGACCCGAGGGAACAAATATGCATCATCCCCTTTATAATCTTATTCTCACCCCTTATTACAAGTGCTTGAATGGTCCTACCCGACTATGATGTAACTTCGACTTTGTTGCTGTGAATTATTTGTCTTTTTAACTTTCAGGTTAGATACTCATTGGTCCCAATGAGTACGCTGCCATAGCAGCGAAGGATTTGTGGAGACCCTGCTCGCTACACCTTTCTTGCGTTCCCATTATTCCGAAGAGGGGATTAGTGGCAGGCGATTGCTTGACATGTTATTTTGGCACAGGATATACTCTGCATTATACCATCACCATTTCCAAGGTACGTCGGCAATGTGTTACTCCTGTGGATCACCGATCGGTGAAACCCCAGCATCAAATGATGAGCGCATTTCTTGATGGATGTGGGCGCTGACATCTCACAACGCCTAGACGACCGTCTCTGGCTGGTGGCTCTCGTGATGCTGCGTGGATCAGCTTGTGGAGTAAAGACTACAGAGAAAGCTCAAGTCTGTTCGGCATGGGACGGGGGATCGATACCATCAGAGCGTCTGTCGAAGTACGCGCGATCGGGGCTCGGTCGCACACACGGTCATCATATCGAGACTCGAAGTTGATCCATCGAGTGTAGGTACTCTCTGGAGAGGCAGACCGATCCCGCGTCGGTCGACCGCACGAAGCCGATCTTATCCTCCTCTCCCGAGTGAGTTATGACGTGTTGTTCCTTCTCCAGCCGTACTTTGTGCTTCGAAATTCAGACTTTCTTGAAAGATCTCCCAATGTCTTTATTCCACGTATGCGTTCGATGGTTTTCTTTTCATTTTTATATGTATACTTTGTGAGAGACAAAGGACAAAAGCCTCTTCGAATAACATCCTTCGTTTCTAGTTTTATATTTCTAATGGGAGACGGTAAACAGCAATAAACGCCTTCTCTATTTCTTTCGCCTGTCCTTTTTCTTTTCTTTATCTCTCACTCTCTTTATCCCCGGCTCTTCTTTAACTTGATCGCGGCTCCACCGACGGCCCCGCCATGGGCGCAGTCGCCGATGGCTCCGCCAGCATCCGGACCAATGGCGCCGCAGATGCCCACGGGGCGCTGCCGGAGGGGCACCCGACGAAGTAGGACACGCCGCAAACGCCGCCACTGGTGTCGATGCTGGCCATGACCGTAGACGCGGAGCTGGAGAACGACGGTCCGCAGCTCTCCTCGTTGCCGTTTATGGTGACGAAGGATGTCTCCTCGTTGTAGGACGGCGTGGAAGGGGAGTGGGCAACGGCGGCGGAGCCCATCTCCTCCTCCAGCCATTTCATCACCTCCGCTACTGCCGCCTCCTCCATCTCCGCTACTTCCTCTGCGTCGAGGATAGTCGAGATAATCTTTACCGCCTTCGTCGCCTCTCCTCCGCCATTTTCGTGGTCCTTCAGCTCCCGACTCGCCGCGTCTTCCTCCATCGCTTCCTCGATCACAGGAGAGGAAAAGATTTGTAGGGTGGTATATAGTGAGGCTCGTCTGTCTGTTCCAGCGTAGACAGGGAGTCGGCGTCGTACGCCAACACAACTGACACTGACGTCAGAGAAATAGGTCCATGACGTCATTCCGCGTTGCTTTTTGTGAGGAAAACCTGTTCCCTGTCTCGGCCTGCATTTGGGTGCGATAAACCTATATCGTAGGGAAGGACGAGGCCAGCACGGAAAGCAAGTGGTGAAACGTAGAATGGTACGACGCGGCAAGAGGAGAGGCTATGATCGTGAACAAGTTGTGTCGGGTGTGTGAGACGGGATTGCCAAAGATGTTGATCGGCCGCTTGCTTCGTGGGTTGGTGTTGAGTCACACGAAATATGGTGAAACAGTCACTGCACTCAATCACCAAAAACCAATCAATGTCCTTTCGAACTTTTCGACGTGCACCTACTTCGGCATTTATAGGGAAGCGGAAGGAATGCAACAAATTTGTACTACTTTGGCTAATTATTTGACTATCTATTTTGTCCTTTTTTTCTCTCTCATCATTTGGTTAAATATGATACCAGATTTATTTTTTTATATTACTTTTGTTAGATTATATAGTTTTATCTAATTAGATAAAATATATTATAAATATAATTAGATTCTGAATATAGTTATCGATTAATAAAAAATTTATTTATAATAGTATTTCTGAAGATAGTGTTGATGAGAGTAATTCTCCTAATTACATATTCTATACCCTCAATTCTTACTTATAAATAAATAAGATCTTCTAAGGACTATATAGACAATGTGTGTAAGAGGAGAGGAGAATATGTGCTATTATTGAAAGATTACAGATTTTATTTTATCTCTTATTTATTTTTAATTCATCACTAATAGTGGTCCTGTGAAGGATTAAAAGAAATGAGAAGACAAGTTTAGTTCTCATTGTAGATCAATATTACTATAGCTTTTGGATTAGATGATGATACACCCATGATTATATAAAAGCTTTTTGAATGATATTGAAAGGAAGCGAAGAGAGAAGTTGCTCCAACGGGATAGGGTATCCAGGAGGGATAAGTCCCTGCTCTTCAGAAGAAGAATCAAGTGCAACGGACCACACATGTTGAGGAGGAGTACCTCAAAAATAACTTCACAAAGCTCAATGGATTGAGTGAGTGTCGTGGAGTCATCGCATGATCTCGCTTGAGATAATGTATTGGGGAATGCATTGGAGATCAAGTGGGGGAGTGATCCAAAACAATACAAATGAAGGCACACTTGGAGTTGATATGGAGATCGAACTCAACAAAGGGCTGACCCGTGGAATGGTGGGCGTGAGGGCCACCATCAACTCAATGCAAAAATGAGGAGCAGAGCAACTCGGGTGTAACTTGGCAAAGTATCCAAGCCGCATGAAGGGAATCGATATAGAAGATGGAACATGGAGCGGAGGCATAGAGTTTTCCTTGGGCAGAGGTCAAGGACATGAACTCTTGCAGAGGCAAGAGTAGGATTATGTCATTCCATGGGTCCTTTATGCTGATGGAGCGGACTCGTATTGCATGGTGCCAAAGACGAAGGGAGCTTTTGGGCACATGCACCTTATCTCGAAGAAGCATTTGATGGAAGAATTGAGGCGAGTCGGCTTGCAGAGGCGAAGTTGGGTTCAGAAAACCTTGGCAAGGGGCAAGAGGATGCAGAAGCGGGTACTCTTGAAGAATAGGCCATAGTGTTGCCATTCAAGTTGCCATGAAGGGAGCGGTGCGTAGCAGAGATTGTGCTGGTAGGGGTAGAGGCCTAGGATCCAGACAATAGTGCACCAATTTCAGCAAAGTCGGTAGACTTTGGGAACTACTAGGCGATGGACTGTCCTAGAGCGATGCTTCATCTAGGTGTGACCTGAGAGTAGGTGGACGAAGGTCAATGGCTAAAGGAGCGAACAAAATTGAAGTTGGAAGAGGCATTGTGATGTGTTGGTAGAGGCCACACATTGAGGGATCACAATTCGAGTTCATCCCACAAGGATCAAAATGCAATGGAGATGTCACCAGGAGACGACATGGTGTAGCAGATCGTGGTGAAACAGTTCGTGGCAATGCGATACACACAAATACTGTCCCATGAGGGACTTTATCATACGGAGGTATGATCAGGAGCTATTGGAAGCTACACTTCGGTGAACAACATAATGGTAAGAAGGGCTATGGATTCAAGGAGTGAAGGCCATAGTACCACAGAGGCAGATCTTCCGTGCATGCATCGAATTTTACATCGGATGAAAGCCTTAGTCATCAGCATATGGGGGTTGTGTTCACCAAGGGAAAAGTTCGAATGCAAGTATCAATGAGTCCCATGGGAGGGACTTGATCATGCAGAGGTATGATCGAAGTAGCTGGAGAGTTGGATTGCTCCAAAGCCCATATTCACTTAAGAGAGCCCGACAAGTCAGAGGACAAGGTCGAGTAAGCGAATGTTACTACCAAGGAAGCTAAGGAGAACAGAATCGATGCAAACCTTATAACGTGATGGTAGAGGCCACACATTGAGGGATCACAATTCGAGTTCATCCCACAAGGATCAAAATGCAATGGAGATGTCACCAGGAGACGACATGGTGTAGCAGATCGTGGTGAAACAGTTCGTGGCAATGCGATACACACAAATACTGTCCCATGAGGGACTTTATCATACGGAGGTATGATCAGGAGCTATTGGAAGCTACACTTCGGTGAACAACATAATGGTAAGAAGGGCTATGGATTCAAGGAGTGAAGGCCATAGTACCACAGAGGCAGATCTTCCGTGCATGCATCGAATTTTACATCGGATGAAAGCCTTAGTCATCAGCATATGGGGGTTGTGTTCACCAAGGGAAAAGTTCGAATGCAAGTATCAATGAGTCCCATGGGAGGGACTTGATCATGCAGAGGTATGATCGAAGTAGCTGGAGAGTTGGATTGCTCCAAAGCCCATATTCACTTAAGAGAGCCCGACAAGTCAGAGGACAAGGTCGAGTAAGCGAATGTTACTACCAAGGAAGCTAAGGAGAACAGAATCGATGCAAACCTTATAACGTGATGGTAGAGGCCATACATGAGAGTTGGAGTATGTCTTTCCATCGACCAAAGGGAGCTGCTCGGAGAACACAGAGGTGTTGAAGTAGGGGGTCGAAAAGGGCGAAAAAGCGATGATAAGTCCAAAGGGACTTAGCTACCCAAAATCAAGCATCAGTTAGAATGGAGGTAGACTCGAATAAGTGCCACAAAGACATATCTACTGATCATGAAGAAAAGGGATGTAGATGCGAGGCAACGGATAGTAGGGCCATGGGCATGGCAACGCCATGGTACCGCAGAGGTGGGACTTCCATGAAAGTCATTGATCCCTTGCTCTCATGGAAGGAGAGCGTTTGGTCGTAAAAGGGGCCGAGGAGGTGGAGCATGCAGAGGAAAACTCCAAGTACCGAGACAAGATTGAAGGGCAAAGGCCGAGGAACTTCGTAAGACCGGTGTCAACGAGCTTCTCATCAAGATAGCTAAAAGTGAAGGACTTTGGGTCATGCAATTGTGCACGATCAAGGAACAAAGCAGGCAGTATGCGGTATTGTACCATTGCTATTCAGTGGAGTAGGCAGTAGGGTTGATGGAGAAGACGGTACAATCCCAGAGGCAACCAAAACTATTAGAGACTTACTCCAAGTTGGGGTGAAAACTTCCTACATTCCAGAAGTTCGATGGTATTGAGAAGGTGAATCATAGTAGCTAACTCAATGCAAGGAGTGTAAACATTTCGAGTGCTTTAGAAGTGTGAGCAAAGATCAGGCAAAAGCCAGTAACCAGCTCGATGCATGAAGTACAACCCTTGAGGAGGCGGGCGAAGTTAAGTAACTTTTGCCTTCTCAACTCTTAAGAGAATGGGTGAAACCAAGTACCCCAATTCTCTTATCTATCCAGTAGAGGAGCTCTACACAGGTTCAAAGACCCTTCGAAAATATTAGGAGACAATAGTTGTCAAATCCTCACCAATGGTGATCAGTGCTATTGAGAGTAGATTATCCGCTTTATTTCCCAACAGAATGCCAATCGAAAGTGAAAGTGATGTGAATCTACTTGGAAGTGACAACTAAGTGAAAGAAGAGTCAATGAGCAAATTTTGTGGAGGAAGGACCCAAAACTTCAGAAGTTTGCGAGGTGATGCTCGTTAAAGCTCCAACAAGCATCCACACAGTTAAAGCAACATGAAGCATTTGAGAGACTGGCGCATAGTAAGGATGGTCTTTTTCTTCATTTGGAGGATCCGCAGGAACCAACAGAGATCAATACAACTTAGCCAACCCCACACTAGAGTCAGAGTCATTGGCGAGTTGAAGCATAGCGGATCAAAGGTTTGACTACTCAAAAACAACAGCGGAGAACAGTGGGGAGCCAAGAGGCGCATTGCAGCTGGAGCACAAGATTGAAAACTCAGCAAAGGCGAGGAATTGTAGTGTCGGCAAAGGCTTCGACGAGGACGTCAAAGGAATAAGTGGGGGAGAATGTCATGGACAAACTTTTAAATAGGATGTTTGATGTAATGCTTATGTATGTCTGTGTCTTGTGGTATGTTCATGCTTTGCACAACATATAGAGGAATGGTCGAAGGCTTAATAGTCCCATTTTAGTTGGGTTTGGTGACCATTTTAAGCTTATAAATAAAGGTTATGTCATGTGGATCATTTTATGTTGATTAATGTTAAATAATTATTATAATAAGTATTATTATTAAACTATTTCAAGATAAATTAGATTGAAAAAAATTAATGAATATTATTTGTAACTTATATCCCTAAGTTTTATTTGACTGGTTGCTACCAAAGTAACTTGAGATGATAAGTTGATGGGATATGAATTACAATAAAGATTTTATCATTTATAAGATATTTTATATTATTGTATTAGTCTTGGAACCATCAAAGTGACATAGACTCATAACTTATAAATAATAAATTAATCCTAAATAATATTAAGAAAAATATTATTCCTAATGACATATATAATTACAAGATCTAAATAATCTCAAAGGAGATTTACTTTGAATAATTATGTGATGAGGTAACATGATGCTATTTTAGATATCCTTACAGTTTATAGTTGTATACCTAAAGACAACAACATTGTTCCACGAATATGGTATCAGTCTTCCATAAGTATTTTTGTATGAATGATATCAATAGTTCAATATTTATTAAAAACTTAAAATATTAATATTATTTTATTTTATTATAGTGGTACTTCTATTCTAATAAATATCCCTATTGTTTTAGATTAAATTATTATAAATAAATTGAGCATATGTAATTTACAATGGGTATGTTAGACCTTGATCAAACTAGTTGAAATGATCACATACTTAACTATTGCAAGTTCTATAGAACAAATAATTAAAATAAATGATCGAGAAATATTTAAAAGACTCGATTTTATGATAATTATTATTAATATTTAGACTCTATTATAGGAAACAATTAGCACACTAGAATATTTAAATATTAATTTAAATTTTCTAACAAGTTATTAGCTGATATATTAATGAAAAAATTAATTAAATTTTAATATGATAGTATTTGAGGAATTCAAGATTATATACTCAATATGACTGACAAAGTTGTAAGCACAAGAACATTAAGTATGAATATAATTGAATCCTTTCTCATATAATTTATTCTTAATTCTATTTTTTTTC
The DNA here is from genome assembly GCA_004837865.1 of Musa balbisiana. Taxonomy (NCBI): domain Eukaryota; kingdom Viridiplantae; phylum Streptophyta; class Magnoliopsida; order Zingiberales; family Musaceae; genus Musa; species Musa balbisiana. Next base: position 25,762,500 of record CM017194.1, on the reverse strand, counting down.
TTAGTTTGGTTCATTTAAAATTTATTGAAATAGAATAAAGGATAAGTGAAACTTAAATAAGTAGGATAATATATGTATTTGGAAAGAATTAAGATTAAAATAAAAAAATACATATAATATTTTGAATATCATTTAAGAAGTGGGTAATAATAAAAAAAATTAAAGCATAAATCACATGAGTATATAAATACTATATAAACTCATAAAAAAATCTTTATAGTAAAGTGCTACTTTTGTGGTGGAAATATCATATAAAGAAAAATTATAGAGTTTGGTTTAAAAATAAAATTTATAAGTTTAACATTTACATATTTCAAATCAAACATTATAGAAAGTCTTTTCTAATAATTAGTAGATTGATTTTGATGCTTCAACATATGTTACCTTGAATAGATATTCAATTTATCATAGAAATGAAAAGAAAAGAAAATATTCATCGTTACTAAAAATTATTTTAAAGTGAAAGTAATAGTTATTGGTACTTATTACATAAAAATAATTTATTTGATAGATCTTGAGGATATATGTTATGTTCCTATAATTCTAGAAATTTCTATATATTATAGGAAATTATTAGGAAATTATTTTCTTTTTGGTGGTTATAAACTCAATATATTTATGATTCAATAAAAATTAATTTTTAAATTCTGTATAATGGTCTATATAGAATTAATGCGAATCTTAAGTTTTCAATGATCATATAATCAAATATTGGAATGAAATATAGTTTCATAAACTTTTTGAGATTATATATGCTTATATCTACAAGTCATTTTATATTTCTTGTTTTAGTGGAGATAGATATTTTATCACATTTATAGATTACTTATTTAGATATAATTATCTAATATCTCAAACTATTAACATATTTAGGTGTATATAAATAAAGTCGAGAGACAATTAGACAGAAAAGTTAATAATTATTAGATAAGATAGAGGTGATAAATTTTATGATAGTTATGATAAACTTGATCATAATTTTGATTTCTTTTGCTAGATTACTAGAAAAATGAGGCTTTTGTGTGTTTTACCAAATACATCACAACAGACTAAGATTAGTGAAAGATGAAATTATATTATTATTAGTATTATGATCAAGAGCGGCACTAAGAGGGGGTGGGGGGTGAATTAGTGCAGCGAAAAAACTTTCCCGATTTCAAAAGTCTTTATTTCGATTAAAACTGATTTCGACGAAAATGGTTTCGATTCAATCCGTTTCGAAGAGAAATTGAACTTGAAAACTTCCGTAAAAGTGCAAGAGAAGATTTAAGGAGATTTGTAGTAATGTAAATTGCACAAATGAAAATCAAACCAGAATTTAGAGTGGTTCGGTCAATGTGACCTACATCTACTTTCGAATTCCTCCTCCAACGAGATCACTTGCATCCACTAAAGGCCTTCCTTCAATAGGTGAAGATCGAACACCTCTTTACAATGTTTTCTCCTTTTCTCGGGTTTAGGAGATAACCCTTACAAGCCTCACTCGTTTTTTTTGGATGTTTACAAATCTAAGAGAGGGAGGGGAGGATTCTTTCTAACTTTTAAACACTTAATGCCTCAAAGATTTAAGATTATGTTAAACACTTTTGTGCCCTTTCATGCAGAAAAGGGTGGGGTTTTTTAGGCCCCAATGGCTTAAAAAATGGAGCCAAAAAATGTCTCATCCTGAAATTTTGGGATACTGACGGTACCACCACCATTACTGGATGGTACCACAACTTGACACCTGACACCGGGTGGTACTTCTAGGCAATGCCACTGTCGGTCATGTTTTCAAGAGTTGAATGAGCTATTCAATCCGACCCAATTCAGCTCTGTTATGGGCCCAATTGGTCCCTAATTAAGTTAGTAGGATTACCTCCCAATCCTAACTTAATTTTTGGTCTAACTAGGATATTAAAAAAAAATTAAAGCACTCTTTATTTCGGTGCGTCAATTGCTTTTCCGACGAGTTTCCGACAAACTTCTAACGAACTCTCGGCAATGTTCCGGCGGACTCCCGATAAGCTCCCAGACTTTACGATGATCTTCTTGACGATCTCCGACGAGTTTCTTTGGCAAGCTCCTAGACTTCTCGGTTGGTTCCGGCAGAACTTCTGACGAACGTCTAGACTTCCTGCAAACTTTTGAACTCCCAACAAGATCTCGATCTTGACTCCGGTACAACACATGCTTTATGTCTTACTGCTATCATAGTTAATCTTGCACACTTTTCTCAACATATAGATTAGATCAAATAATTTATAATTGATTTCATCATCAAAATCCGAGATTCAACAATCTCCCCCCTTTTGATGATGACAATTAATTGATGACGGAGTTAACCTTAACTCCCCCTATCTATATGCCATACTTAAGAAAAGATATTCTTGAATTCAAGGCCTTTGAATTCAAGTATCAAGCTGATAAGTTATGTTTATTTAAACTTATCAATATGCACATCATGATACTTATCATGATTTTCCAATTCTAAATACGATATCACGTATTTGTCAAAATGATGTGAAGGCATGACATCCATTTTCAAATCCAATGATATGAATTCTAAATATGAAATTTAGCAAGATAGCGAGTTATCATTCTATGACAAGATGGCAAGTTATCATTTTAGGACAAGATGACAAGTTATCAAGTTGTAAAATAGCAAGTTAAGCTCATGATATTTTATACGAAAGAAAATTATCAATTTGATATGATAAGATATATTTTTGTCATATTTCAATATGTTTCAAATGATATACACGTAAGTATTTATGATAAGATCAATTTACCACATTTTGGTATCATTTTAATATGATAAGATATGTTTTTGCCATAATATGTTTCAAATGACAAGCGCATAAGCATTTATGATAAGATACATTACATACATTATCATCAATTTACCATATTTTGGTATCATTTCTCCCTCTTTGTCATCAACAAAAAGGAGGATAATTCAACAATACAAGCGTGGTAAAAATTCATGCCACATTTCAATTTGTATTTGACGATACCAATCATGTTTCAAGCATTCATGACATGGTATCATTCAAAAATTCTCAACATTAAAAGTTATACACATTAAAGAGATAGCTTCCATCAATTTCTCCCCTTTTTTCATCAAAACTTTGCATGAAGAAGGAAAGTAAGGAGGAAATTCATTAAGAACCAACTTTGTGAAATGATTTGAATCAAGTAAAAAACAATAAAAAAGATTCATTAAATCATGCTTCAATTTTCACAAGGATCAAGATATTCATGTGAAATCAAATTCTCACTCTTGCAAGTGTTCATCTCATATTAAAAAATTTATAAATTTTTTTCCTTTATTAAGAAAGAATTCATGTGAAAGAATCATCATGAAGGATAAAAGAAATTCTATGATTGATCACATCAAATCCATTTCTCATTAAAAAATTTATAAGAGTGAAATCCATGAGAGATGCATTTGTCAATGAATTCTATGTATCAAACATTATTACGTGATGGAGCAAGGATATGGAATAAACTTGATATGACATAAACTCATGAAAGCTCCATTCAAGAAATTCATAAAGATAGTCTGAAAAAGATATATATCAAATTCATGCATTTGGACAAATCAACATTCCTAATTCTCTTCTAATAAAATCATATTATTCTTCACTTAAAGGTTTTATAAAGATATCAGCTAATTGATATTTCATATTAATAAACTCTAAGATCACATCATGATTATTGATATGATCTCGTGTAAAGTGATACTTAATATCAATATGTTTTGTTCTAGAGTGTTGAATGAGATTTTTTGTTAAACATATTGCACTTGTATTATAACATTTTATGGGAATGTTTTTAAGATGAATCTTATAATCCTCTAAAGTATTTTTCATCTACACAACTTATGCACAACATGCACTAGCTACAATGTACTCAGCTTCGATTGTAGATAGTACAACCGAGTTTTGTTTCTTGGAAGACCAAGAAACAAGTGTGTCTTAAAAATTGACATGTTCCAGATGTGCTTTTTCTATCTAATCTACATCTAGCAAAATCCGCATCAGCATATACAATTAGTTCAAAATTCTCGAATTTTGGATACCATAATCCTAGATTAGTGGTATCTTTAAGATATCTAAGAATTCTCTTAACTACTTTAAGATGAGATATCTTATGATTAGATTGAAGATCTACACTAAATATGATATTCGGTCTAGTTGTGGTGAGGTATAGTAAACTTCCTATCATACCCCTATAAGCTTTTTGATCAAAGCTTTCTCCACTTTCATCAATGTCTAACTTAGTGAAGGTACTTATGGGAGTATTGATAACCTTTGAGCTATCCATATTAAACCTTTTTAGCAAATCTAAAACATATTTTATTTGACTAAAAAAAATACCATTACTTAGTTGTATGATTTGTTAGTCTAAAAAGAAAGTTAATTCCTCCATCAAACTCATTTTAAATTCAAGACTCATACTTTTAGTAAATGATTTATATAGAGATTTATTCATGGAACTGAAAATAATATCATCAACATAAATTTGAATAATAAGAAAATTATTTTCAAAATTTTTGATAAACAATGTAATATTGACCTTGCCTTTAGAGAAATTATTTTTGATAAGAAATGAGCTAAGTCTCTCATACCAAGCCCTTGGAGCTTGTTTCAATCCATAGAAAACTTTAGTCAATTTAAACACATGATTAGGGAGATTATCATTCTCAAATCTAGGAGGTTGTTCAACATAAACTTCTTCGAAAATAAAACCATTAAGAAAAATACTTTTAACAACTATTTGAAACAACTTAAAAATATTATTACTAGCATAAGCAAGGAGCATCCTTATAGCTTCTAATCGTGCCACAGGAGTAAATGTCTCTTCATAATCGATACATTCTTCTTGGTTAAAACCCTTGGTCACTAATCTAGCATTGTTTCTAACCATGATACCAAATTCATCTTGCATGTTTCTAAAGACCCATTTAATACCAATAACTAAATAGTCATTTGGCCTTGGAACAAGCTTCCACACCCCATTTCTCTCAAATTGATTCAATTATTCTTGTATTACGATGACCCAAGAATCATCTTTCATGGCCTCGTCAATGCATTTAGGTTCAATTTGGGAGAGAAAAACGACGTTGACACAAAAACTCTTAAGAGAATAACGAGTTTGAACCCCTTTCGATGTATCTCCTATAATTAGCTCCTTAGGATGAGCATCTACATACTTCCATTCCTTTGATAAAGAAGGTTCGGAAGAAGATGCATCCAAGTTGCTAGATGGAGAAGGGGATTCATTTAAATTCAAAGTATCAAAATTAAGATCATCATCAAAATAATTTTTCTTAACTTCGAAAATTTCATTAAAAACAATATGAATAGATTCTTCTATAACTAAAGTTCTTTTATTAAAGATGTGAAAAGCCTTTAAAATAGAAGAATAACCAAGAAAAATTTCTTTATCAGATTTTGTATCAAACTTTCCTAAGGTATCTTTTTTATTCAAAATAAAATATTTACACCTGAAAATTTTAAAGTATAAAACGTTGGGCTTTTTGTTGTTCCATAACTCATAAGGAGTTTTGGAAAGTAATGGTCTTACTAGAACCCTATTCATAACATAGCATGTCATATTTATGGCTTTGGCCCAAAAATATTTGGGTAGGCTGTGTTCATTTAACATGGTTCTAGCTATTTTATGTAAGTTTCTATTATTTATTTCTACTACTCTATTTTATTGAGGATTTCTTGGAGTAGAAAAGTTATGGTTGTATCTATTAGATTAACAAAATTATTGGAAATCACGATTTTGAAATTCACTACCATAATCATTTTGAATTGAACAAATTTACAAAACTTAGAGAAATACCTAAAGCAATCATTTTTGTGTGCTAAGAAGTCCAAGTATATTTACAATAATCGTCAACAATAACAAAGGCATATTTGCTACGTCTTAGGCTTGATGTAGCAATTGGTCCAAATAAGTCCATATGAATCAATTGCAATAGTTTAGAGGTGCTTATTTGATTCTTTAGTTTGAAACTGTCTTTTATTTGTTTTCCTAGTTGATATGCATCATACACATTATCTTTGACGAACTTGATATGAGGAATTCCTCTTATAAATTCTTTAGATGAAATTTGAGAGATTAGTTTTATGCTAGCATGACCTAATCTTCTATGTCAAAGCCAAGCATCATCATTCAAAACCAAAAAGCACATTTCATACAAAGATCATCAATCTTGATAGTGTATACATTATTTTGTTTTAGAGCAATCATAAATATATTTTTGTGTGATTTTTTAATAATGCAAGCATTAGATTTAAATCTAACGATGTATCCTTTATCACATAATTGACTAATACTCAAAAGGTTATACTTTAAACCATCAACTAACAATACATCTTGAATTAGAAGGTTGGATTTGTTACCTATGGTTCCTTTGCTAATTATTTTACCCTTGTTGTTGTCCCCGAAGACGACATATTCTTCATCTAGGCTAGTGAGCTTAGAAAAATAAGATGGATCTCTTGTCATATGTCTTGAGCATCCACTATCAAGGTATCATCTCTTACTCCTAGCTTGTGATGGTATATTTTTCTACAAAAAAAGATGATTTTTATGTACTTATTTGACCTTAGGTGCCTCAAAAATCGATCTACATATCTTATCATGTTACATTGAGTCATTTAAGATTCTTTTAGGAACCCAAACCAATCTATGTGGACTATATTTTTTGAATGGACATTTGTACGTAACATGTCCAAGTTTGCAATAAAAGTTACATTTGGTATGAGGTGATACATGCAAGGTAGGGCCTTTAATAAAGGTGGTTAGATTTTGGTGAGAGCTACTCATAAATCCGATTCCGTCTTTTCTATGAACGTGACCCTTAATGGCAAGGATCATGTTCAAAGACTTGCTATCAACCTCAAATTTCTTCAAGGTTTCTTTGAGTAGCAAGTTTTCTTTTTGAAGTATTTCTAGTTCATGGCATTTTGTGCAGGGAGCTAAGCTATTTTTATGCTCAATTTTTAGTCTATCAAAATTGCTAACAAGAGAAGCATGTTCCTTTTCAAAGAGTTATACTTTTTACTCAATATTTTACATTCATCAAACAATTCATGAAAAGCACTTAAAAGCTTATCGAAAGATAAATTTATGTCTAATGAACTTGTTACCTCATCTCCAATAGCTATTAGTGCATAGTGAGCAACTTGCTCGGTATTGGTTGGCTCCTCTTCTTCTGATGCACTTGAGTCATCCCATATTGCTTTCAGAGCCTTCTTCATCTTTGGTTGCTTCCTCTTTGCTTAGGGACATTCACTCTTGAAGTGTCCTGCTTCTTGCATTCATAACATATCACTTATTCTTTCTTAGGTTCAAATTTATTTTTAGTATCATTTTTAAATTTATTTCTTTTTATGAATATTTTGAACTTCTTTGTTAACAGTGCCAAGTCATCATCACAATCCTTATCACTTGAATTTTCTTTCAAGTGGTCTTCTTATGTTCTCAATGCCATATCCTTCATGCTCTTTGGAAGAGTGTCCTCAAGCTCTTCATGAGCTTTACAGGTCATCTCATAGGTCATTAGTGACTTAATTAGTTCTCCAAGAGAAAAATTCTTTAGATCTTTGGCCTTTTGAATGATCGTTACTTTAGGGTCCCAACTCTTTGGAAGGGATCTTAAAATTTTATTAACAAGTTCAAAATCTGAAAAACTTTTACCAAGTCCTTTTAAACTATTGACGATATCCGTAAATCGAGTATACATGTCTCCAATGGTCTCACTTGATTTGATTCGAAATAACTCATAAGTGTGCACTAAAAGATTAATTTTTGACTCCTTCACTCTACTAATGCCTTCATGAGTCACTTCGAGTGTGTGCCAAATATCAAAAGCCGATTCACAAATAGACACATAATTAAACTCATTTTTATCTAAGACATAAAAAAAGGTATCCATAGCCTTGGCATTTAAGGCAAAAGTCTTCTTCTCCAACTCATTCCAATCGTTCACTGGAAGAGAAGACTTTTGAAACCCATTTTCTACAATATTCCATAATTCGAAATCCATTGAAATTAGGAAGATCCTCATTCTAGTCTTCTAATATATGTAATTCATCCCATTGAACATGGACGAACGTGTAATTGAATGACCCTCTTGGATACCAGCAAATGCCATCTCTCTTGGGTTTTAAACCAAATGAGAGTAAACATTGCTCTGATACCAATTGTTAGGATCAAGAGCGACACTAAGTGAGGGGGTGAATTAGTGTAGCAGAAAAACTTTTCTGATTTCAAAAGTTTTTGTTTCGATTAAAATCGATTTCGACGAAAATGGTTCCGATTCAATCCATTTCGAAGAGAAATTGAATTTGAAAGCTTTCGTAAAAGTACAAGAGAAGATTAAGGAGATTTGTATTAATATAAATTACACAAATGAAAACCAGAATTTAGAGTGGTTCGGTCAATATGACCTATGTCCACTTTCGGATTCCTCCTCCAACGAGGTCACTGGCGTCCACTAAAGGCCTTTCTTCAATAGGTGAAGACCAAACACCTTTTTATAACGCTTTCTCATTTTTTCGGATTTAGGAGATAACCCTTACAAGCCTTACTCCTCTTTCTTGGATGTTTACAAAGCTAAGAGAGGGAGGGGAGGACTTTTTCTAACTTTTACAACACTTAATGCCTCAAAGATTCAAGATTATGTTAAATACTTTGTGCCCTTTCATGTAGAAAAGGGTGGGGATTCTATAGGCCCCAATGACTTCAAAAATGGAACCAAAAAGTGTCTCATCCTAGATTTTCGGGGTACTGGCAATATCACCGCCTGACACCTGACACTGGATGGTACTACCGCTCTGTCTGGGCGGTACCACCGCTTGACAAAGCTCAGAGACCAAGCTCTGGTGGTACCATCGCCTGACAGGGATAGTACCACCGCTGGCAGTAATAACTGGCGATGGTACCACCACCCAGACCACTTGAGAGATTGGGTCTTCCGGGCGATGCCACTGCCGACCATGTTTTCAAGGGCTGAATGAGCTGTTCAATCCGGCCCAATTCAGCCCTATTAAGGGCCCAATTGGCTCCTAATTAAGTTAATAGGATTGCCTCCCAATCTTAACTTAATTTTTGGTCTAACTATAATATCTAAGACATAATTAAAGCACTCTTTGTTCCAGTGCATCAATTGCTCTTACGACGATCTTTCATCGAACTTCTGACGAACTCTCGACAATGTTCCGGTGAACTCCCAGTGAGCTCTAGGACTTTATGATGATTTTCTTGGTGAGCTCCAACAAGTTTCTTTGGCAAGCTCTTGGATTTCTCAGTTAGTTCTAGCAAAACTTTCGACAAACGTCCGGACTTCCGACGAACTCTTGAACTTCCAACGAGATCTCGATCTTGACTCCGGTACAATACCTGCTTTATATCTTACTGCTGTCGCAGTTAATCCTGCACATTTTTCTTAACATATAGATTAGATTAAAAAATTTACAATTGATTTCATCATCAAAATATGAGATTCAACAATTAGAGCTTGATATGTTATTATTTTGTATAGGAATCAATGTGAGAAAAAGCTCTAAGGACAATTATATATATTTTGAACATGGTTTATAGTAGGTCAATTATATCAACTCTTTTGAGTTGTGGACTAGTAGGAAACTCAACTTAAGATATTTATATATCTAGGATTGTTCTATAGAATAATGATCTTTAATTCACATGAAAAAAAAATTGATTCAAGGATTATTTTTAGATATTTTATTGATTATCTAGAAAAATTCAAAGGAGTATAGATTTTATTGCTCTAATCATAGTATAAGAATAGTTGAATTTGGTAATCTAAAATTCATAGAAAATAACAAATTAACGAGAGTGAAAAATCTTGAAAGATTAATTTGATATAGAGGAGATAAAAAATTGATATTCCTTTATCATTTTATATTCAAGAGATTATTGTTCCTCAAATTACTAAGTGATTTGATCATATTTGATCAAGGTAAATAATAAAATAAGATTATTGTTGATGAACTTATTGAATAATCATAATTGATATTTTTGAGAATATATTACAAGGAAAGGAGACTTACCATTTCTGATTATTATATGGTAAATCTATAAAAATCAGATTATGATATATGAATAAAAGGATCCCTCATTATTTTCACAAATTATATAAAATAATAATTTTTAAAAGTAAATAATGCTATAAAAGTAGAGTTGAAATCAATGACTAGAATGGTGTTTGAGAACTCATTGAATTACCCAATAACTATAAAAAAATCTATTACATAAACATGACTCAAAGGATAATATCAAATGATATAAAAGTCATACTTGTGGTCAAAAGTTTTACTTTTTTATTTTTTTATAGATATTTTTTTATTTTTTAAATGAGCTCACTAAGAATTATCATCATATTAGTGGCTTATTATGATTTTGAGTTATATCATTCAAAAGTAAAAATAAATTTTCTAAATAGGGATCTAGATTTATATTAGTTTACTTAACCGATTCACAATGAAAATAAAAGAAATATAAAATTTGGTATACAAATTTAGAAAATCCATTTATGATCTTAAATAAGCTATATATAAAGTTTCTCGATATCATTACTTCCTTCATATTTTAAAAAAATACCATTGATCTAGGAGTAAGTTTATATATAAATAATATTTTATTTACTAGTAGTGATATTGGTTTATTGTATTGAGCTAAGAAATTTCTTATCAAGAATTTTAAGATAATTAATATAAATGAGACATATTATATTATTAGCATTAAGATATTTAGGGATAGATCTCAAGGATTGCTAGGACTATTTTAAAAAAGATATATTAGTCAAGTTTTAAAGAGATTTAGTATTTTGCTTTGTTAAGTAAATGATAAAAGGAAAAAATTTAAGTCAAAACAAATATTTTTAAAATAATTTAAAAGGTATTAGATAAAGATAAATATTCTTTATGTATATGCAGTTGGAAGTCTATTATGTGCTCAAGCCTATGCTAGATCAGATATCAATTTTATAGTTAAAATAATATGTAGATATTAGAATTACCTAAGAATAAAAATATTAAAAAATATAAAAATAATAAGATATTTGAAAGGGATGAAGAATTATATGCTCTCATAAATGAAATTAGAACAACTAGAAATCATGATATTTTTATGTGTTAATTTTATAAATTACCTCGATAATAAAAGTCCACTTTATAATTTATATCTATATTTGAGGGATAATTTATAAAGATAAAAATAATATTATATTATATTATTTATAATAGAAGCTGATTTTGTGATATACTTCAAGGCCACTGGTTAAGTTTTAAGATTATGAAATTTTATCTCAGGACTCAGTGTGGTGAGACTCAATTACTAAATTATTGAAAATACTTTGTAATATATCAAAGTAGTTTTCTTACTATTGCAACTCTATGCATTATGGTATAAAATATTTGATAGTTAGAAAAAAACTTTTAAAACAATTAATATTAATTAAGAACTTAAGTTCTATTGTATTAATTATTGATTTATTTACTTAGAATTACAATTTAAAGTGTTTAAAAGAATATGTGCTTATGATTAGATATATGAGTGACATATAAAATATATAGTGATATATGTTTTAGTGAACATTACGATTGTTATTGTTACATCCCAGATTTATAAAAAGAATAATAAATCAGTATTTTATTATCCATAATTTTACATAATAAACTCCCTCATTTTTTTTCATTTGTCTTTGAATTCAAATCCTTTTATAATAGTAATTATTCTATTAACTAGAAAATGACTACATCTTTTTGGTAGGGTCATAAGTTTCTTCTACCCAAGCTTCAAATCTATTACATAGTAGTTTATTACTCTGAAAATAAATATGAGATAAAAATATATCAGCAACCACACATGCTGGTAGGAACATCAGAAAAATCATAAAAATAATCTTTAATATTCATGAAATATAAACAAATATCAATAATTCAATAAGAAAATATATCGATTCATCATAAAACTTATGCATCAGAAAAATGATGATAATTTCTTACATAATAAATAAAATCATACATCAACCATATGCAACACATACATAATAATAACGCGTACATCATTCAACGGTGCACTTTCTCAACAACGGATGGAGAGGCATATTCCATAGGATGGATTCCTCCCAACAACGGATGGAGATAATCTATATCGCACTCTGAACAGCGAATAGAGTGGTATCTCTCACTTGCCCAAGTGCGGACACGTTTCTCTCAACAATAGATGGAGAAATTGTCTAATCATCACGTCTGACGGCCCGTTAATCTCCAAAGGGAATTACCATATCTACCCTCGGTAGGGATACATAAACATCCATCATCATTCATTTACACTTATTCATTCACTTACACATACATCAAGAAATCAATATGATTAAATATTATGCTTGATGTAAATCTGCTAGACTATGTTCACTGGTGGCTTCGCACTATGATGGGCCCATAGCTCCTTTCACAGATTATACTACTAATGTGAACTACTAATCTAGTCACATCTACTACATGGTACTAATCATAAACATAAGAAAATAGAAAATCAATAATCATTTTCAAATAACATCTTCAGATAAAACCTTTAAATTTATAAAATCATAAACGCATGAAACATCAATCTCTTAATAGTTCTCAATCAACCAAAACCCTAATTGGAATAGCTCAATTGACTTAAATCAAACTCAGTTCGATTATGATCTAATGGAACCAACCTCAAATCCTTATAGAACCGGTTTGGAATCATCCTAGATTGGTCTAATTTAGATTTGATTGATCTCGATTAAGTCAAGTAAGTTTAAACTAGTCATGTTAGTTTATAATCATCCTAAACCGGCTTTAACTGATCAAACATGTTTGATTTAGTCAATTAATGAGCTTAAACCAATAGAGAGGAAGGAAATTGGATTATGTCATATAGTGCTAACCCAAATCGAACCAACCCACCTAAGTCTTGGACAGGTCACATACACTGCATATACCTATTCCACATACATTGCATATACATGTGCCGAAGTACTAGGTTGAGTTGAGATATGACGGGCTATATAAAAAGGAGTAACGATATGTCTAATGCCAATTGCGTAGTTGAGCATACTTAACTTTATGGACTAAGCTAAGCCTTAAGTTGGGCTGAGCCTTGCTATTGAACTAGGCTTTGCTTGGCTTGTGAGTTGGTCCTAGACACATGAGTTGAAATTGTATCTAACTACATGGATTGGGTCATACATAGCCACATGAGCTAGCTCATGCCTGGCCACATGGTTAGGTCGTATCTTACCATGAGTTGGGTCATACATGACCATATGAACTAGATTATACCTAACCACATGAGCTGGCCTATGCCTAGCCACATGGTTGAGTTGTACCTTACCACATTAGTTGGGTTATACATGGCTACATGGACTAGATCGTACATAGCCACATGGGTTGGGTCATGCCTGGCCAAATGGGTTGGGTCATACCTTACCATATGGGCTAGCTTCTACCCAACCACATAAGTTGGGTCACGACGAGTCACATTGGCTAGGTTGTACTTGGTCACATGAGCTAGGCTATACATGACCACAAGGGTTGAGTCGATTCGATCTGATCGATCAACTTGACTCAAGTCAGACCCCAATTAGACTCCTCTTATCAAATTAAATTTCAATAATTAAAATTATTAAAAATAACTCAAATACATTAATTAAAACTTTAAATTTATGATCTTAAATTTAAAACTAATTATATTATAAAAATTCTCACATAATTCTTGAAACATAGATATATCTAATTAAATAAATTAGAACTATTATGCTAATCCAAAAATAAGAATTTTAATAATTAAATCAATATTAAAATTCACTTAAGCTTAAGATATTAATAGAAATCAAATAATCATTCTAACATCACAAAATAATTATCATTATTTACTAATTATGAATTTCGAAATTAAAACATTATTATGTATAAAAAATTATAATAATCTCAATATCAATATTTCAAAATATAAATCAAAGCTAGTTAAAAAAGGAAAGGATCCTACCTCTCCTCGCCTATCATTTCATCGATATCATCTCCTCGGAAAGTCCTCTCCTCAATCCTCCCATTGTTAGGCTACGAGGGAAGAGTAGTTTCCTTTATATAAGAGAAGATAAGATCTCCCCAGAAGGTAAGTAATAATTTAATTCTTATTTTTAATTTATTTTTATTTTTCTTTCACACAAAGTGAGAAATATAATATTTATTTCTTATAATTCAAACACCAAAATGGAATGGAAACTATTTACTTCCTAAAAATCAAATCACTCATTAGGAAATAAATCAATTAATAATTTACTTGATTAGTAGAATTCCTAACTTATCCATATGATTAAGGAAAATAAATTTAATTATATCCTTAACTATAGTACACAAATATAGAAGTTAATAATAAAGCAATACATCATTTATAATATTTAATTTATATTAAGGGAGAAATTATCGGTGATTACATTTCTCCCCCACTTAATAGAAATTTGGTTTCCAAATTTGATTAAACATAACATTAATCAATATAGTTGACTTTTGAAATATTAGTCAAAGGCTTGAAAAAATATTTTGGTTAAATATGCTTGAAAAAATATTTTGGTTAAATATACCACTCGAAAACTTTTAAGAAAAAAATATTTGACAAATTAGTGAAACTTATTGAACAATTTGGTTTTAGATTATCCAAGTATATCAAATTTTATATCTAATAAATCGATAAATTTGTAAGTTTAAAATTAATTGATTGTTCACATAAAATATAAGTTTGAGGGTACAACTCAACAAACAAAAGCAAATAAATGATGAAAAAGTTATCCAACTATTCAACATATTATTTTATAATTTCAAATGATTATATATTATATGTGTCAAAAAAATAATATTATATTTAATTCACAGACTCATTATTGATTAAACAAAATATATCTTATAATTAATTTGACATTAAATCAAAACTCTATTAAATATAATTTAAATATCAATGTACGATCAAATTTATTCAACTTCAAGGCATATATTTTATTAATGTCAATAATAACTTCTACAAATCAAATTTATTCAACTCTAATCTCAATTTTAAGAATGATATGTGGTAACAAAAATTATAAATGTAAATACTTTATATTTATAAAAGATCCTATATAATTTTTACACTTAAAATTATTAATACTTTTAAGAGAGAATAACTAAAACTTACTAGAATCTTTATGAATAACTAAGTTAATTGATATTATTTATTTATCATATATATATCTAAAAAATGGGACAAGAGGATCATAGAAAAATCATAGTCAAAATATAAAATCTTGTGGGAGTTTATAAGATAAATTAATATGATACTTATTTTAATTTAGAGAAAAATTAAAATTTTAACCTTTTACTCAACAATCTCATTTCAAGTCTAGATTCTCTTTGATCAGTATATTTAATCAATTATTTTTATAAAAAAAATATATTTGACTCAAAACAAATGATCATAATCTCTTAAATTTATGTTTTACTTGTATTATAATCTAATTCTCAAAACCTAAATCTCAAAAACTAATTGGGTCATCTAATATTCTAACCCTAAGATCCCATATTCCAATAGGTCCTCAAAAATCATTGTTCTGATACCATTTAATTTGTCACATCCCAGATATATAAAAATAATAATAAATTGGTATTTTATTATCCATAATTTATATAATAAACTTCCTCCTTTTCTTTTCATTCGTCTTTGAATTCAAATCCTTATCTTTATAATAGTAAATATTCTATTAACTATAAAATGATTACATCTTCTTGGTAGGGTCACAAGTTTCTTCCACCCAAGCTTCAGATCTATTACACAGTAGTTGATTACTCTGAAAATAAATATAAGATAAAAATATATCAGCAACCACACATGCTGGTAGGAATCTCAGAAAAATCATAAAAATAATCTTCAATATTCATGAAATATAAACAAATATCAATAATTCAATAAGAAAATATATCGATTCATCATAAAACTTATGCATCAGAAAAATGATGATAATTTTTTACATAATAAACAAAATTATGCATCAACTACATGCAACACATAAATAATAACAAAGGCGTACATCATCCGATGGTGCACTTTTCTAGTAACAGATAGAGAGGCATATTCCATGGGATGGATTCCTCCCAACAGCGGAGGAAGATAATCCATATTGCACTCCCAACAGCAGATGGAGTGGTATCCCTCACCCGCCCAAGTGGGGACACATTCCTCCCAACAGCAAATGGAGGAACCGTCTAACCATCACGTCTGATGGCTCGCTAATCCTCGAAGGGAATCGTCATACCTGCCCTTGGTAAGGATACATAAACATTCATGATCATTCATTTATACTTATTCATTCACTCACACATACATCAAGAAATCAATATGATTAAATATTATGCTTGATGTAAATCTACTATACTATGTTCACTAGTGGCTCTACACTGTGATGGGCCCGTAGCTCCTTTCACAAGTTATACTACCAATGTGAACTACTAGTTTAGTCACATCTACTATATAGTACTAATCATAAACATAAGAAAATAGAAAATCAATAATCATTTTCAAATAACATCTTCAGATAAAACCTTTAAATTCATCAAATTATAAAGACATGAAACATTAATCTCTCAATAATCCTCAATCAATCAAAACCCTAATTAGAATAGCTCAATTGATTTAAACCAAACTCAATTCGATTATGATATAATGGAACCAACTTCAAATCCTCAAAGAACCGGTATGGAATCACTCTAGACTGGTCTAATTTAGATTTGATTGATCTCAATTAGGTCAAGTAGGATTGAACTAGTCAAATTAGTTTGGAATCATCCTAAATCGGCTTTAACTAATCAAACCTGTTTGATTTAGTCAATTAATGAGCTCAAATCAATAGAGATGGAGGAAATTGGATGATGTTGTATAGTGCTAACCTAAATCGAACCAACTCACCTGAGTCTTGGACTGGTCACATATACTGCATATACCTATTCCACATACATTGCATATACCTGTTCCAAGTACTAGGTTGAGTTGAGGTACGACGAGCTATATAAAAAGAGTGATGATATGTCTAATACCAATCACGTAGCTAGGCAGACTTAACTTTATGGACTAGGTTATGCCTCACTTTTAAGTTGGGCAGAGCCTTGCCATTGAACTAGACCTTGCTTGGCTCACGAGTTAGTCATAGACACATGAGTTGGGTCGTATATAACCATATTGATTGGGTCATACCTAGCTGTATGAGCTAGATCATGCCTGGTCACATGGTTGGGTCGTATCTTACCATATGTGTTGGGTTATATATAGCCATACGGACTAGATCGTACCTAGCCACATGAGTCGGCCTATACCTAGCCACATGGTTGGATCGTATCTTACCACATTAGCTGGTTTATACATGGCCACATAGACTACATTGTACTTAGCCACATAGGTTGGATCGTACTTTGCCATATGGGCGGCTTCTACCCGGCCATATAGGTTTGGTCGTGCCGAGTCACATGGGCTAGGTTGTACTTAGTCACATGAACTAGGCTATACATGACCGTAAGGGCTGAGTCGATTCGATCTGATCGATCAACTTGACTTAAGTCAGACCCTATTTAGACTCCTCTTATCAAATTAAATTTTAATATTTAAATTAATTAAAAAATAACTCAAATACATTAATTAAAACTTTAAATTCATGATCTTAAATTTAAAACTAATTACATTATAGAAATTCATACATAATTCTTAAAATATAGATATATTTAATTAAATAAATTAGAACTATTATGCTAATCCAAAAATAAGAATTTTAATAATTAAATTAATATTAATATTCACTTAAGCTTAAGATATTAATATAAATCAAATAATCATTCTAACATCACAAAATAATTATCATTATTTACTAATCATGAATTTCGAAATTAAAACATTATTATGCATCAAAAATTATAACAATCTCAATATCAATATTTCAAAATATAAATCAAAACTAGTTAAACAAATAAATGATCTTACCTCTCCTCGACTATCCTTTCATCAATATCATCTCCTTAGAAAGTCCTCTCCTCAATCCTCCTATTATTAGGCTCGGTGAGGAATAAGGGAGGAGTAGTTCCTTTTATATAAAAGAAGATGATCTCCCCAGAAGGTAAGTAATAATTTAATTCTTATTTTTAATTTATTTTTAATTTCCTTTCATACACAAAGCGAGAAATATAATATTCATTTCTTATAGTTCACACACCAAAATGGAATGTAAATTATTTACTTTCTAAAAATCAAATCACTCGTTAGGAAATAAATCAATTAATAATTTACTTGATTAGTAGAATTCTTAGCTTATCCATGTGATTAAGGAAACTAAATTTAATTATTTCCTTAACTATAGTACACAAATATAGAGGTTAATAATAAATCAATACATCATTTATAATAATTAATTTATGTTAAGGAAGAAATTATCGGTGATTACAGTTATTCTTATTTATGTAATTAAAATTATTTATTTCTACTATCATATTCATATTTATACATGTATATATTATAGTTGAATGTGCTAATAGGATTTTGTTGATATGATAAATTACATAAGTCATTTTGGACTACATAGAAAGGATTAACAATGGTATGCTATATAAAAGGAAGTATGATATTGATGACATATAATTGTTATGACTTCATTGGTGGGTAAACTTAATATGGTATTATGTTTATTAAATTTATTAGCCTATTTTATAAAATTTGTATAAAAATATTTTTTTAAAGTTTTAGAATCTAATTAAATAAAAATATTTTCAAATAAATTTTTATTTATTTATTTAAAAATTTTTAATTTCTTTTATATCTTACCAAGGCAAAGTTAGAGAATTTTAGTTTATGTAGCCTTATTTAATTAGATAAGATATATTATTGATATGATTGGATTTTGATTATAGTTATCATCGACCAATAAAAATTAAGTCCAATTATGATGGAATTCTTAGGAGAACTTTGATGGAAGGAACTCTCCTAATTACTTATCTTAAACCTCCTAGGTATTATATATACAATGTGTAGATATACGGATATGCAGATAAGATGAGATGGGAATATGTGACATTATTTAGAGATTATAGATCTTTTTTTATCTCCTCTTACTCATGTGAACCAGTCAATGAAAGATTATAGATCTTTTTTTATCTCTCCTTTTCCCTAATCCAGTGATCTTGTGAATGATATGAAAAGAGGAAAAGATAATTATAATACTTCTTGTAAATCGTCATCACTATAGCTTTTGAATTCGATAATGATGCGCTAATAGATAAGATAAAAGCTTTCTGAATGACATCGAAATGTATGCATTATAAATTTACATATATTGTTATTTGATTCTTAGATTTTTGATATTAAATATTTTTATATAGCAAAATCATAAGGATGACTTTCATGCTTACACCTTCTTGAGACAACACGCATATTAAAGGATAACATATATCATAGATGTTGGGAAAACACATTGGTAATTTTTCTAAATTTTACTTTTTTTTCACATACTCTTGGCTTTTACATTATCGATCATCATCGCAAGATCCCATCACCTTTGTGTGGTCATCACCCTCACCCTTGTTCATTGGCTATGCCCTCATCCTCATTCGCTGTTATACTCTCATTCTCATTCGTCAACTATGTCCTCGTCATTGTCTGTTGATTATACCTTCACACTTGTTTATTGCGGTCAAGGCACCATTAAGGTCCTGTCTCTTAGGATTATGACTCTTGAGACCTTAGTAATACCTTGGCAATTAGGGATGGAGTATAGAGCATAGCTACTAGTGAGGGACGAAGGCGATCGTAATTGGACAAAGAGCATGATTAATATTATTTTTTAGAAAACACGAGACGTTCCATGGGAAATTTTAAAAAACAAACTTAGATTTTTAAAAAAATTATCAAAATATATACCATCTATAACTTATTCTCGTGGTTGCTAAAAGGAAATAAAATGGTCCATCATAACTTAGTGTGTCGATCTAGATTAAACTCGTTGATAGATGCGCAACGAAAGGAAACTACAGCTTTTGAACTGTAACCTCATACCGTTAGAAGAGAGAGACCACAACATTTAATTCTTTTCCAAATACTATTTTCTATTAGTAAAACGATATCCACTATGTGTTTTGGGTGTAGAGGACACGGAAAAGAAGAAGAAGAAGAAGAAAAATATAAGAATTAAATGCTTCTTCTAATTTTCATTATTACAAGAGTGATAGAAGACTGAGGTGCTCTGTGAGGATTCGAATTAGATTCGATGATGTTGGAGCATAATTCGGATCGGGTCCGTCTCATCCTTCCATCCATCCAATTCCACCCAACTACAATTCTCATATGCTTCTTTTAATTTTCATCATTACAATCACATTATAAATCAAACAATTATTACATCACAACAATTCCCGAACAAAATAACCCGCCCTTCAAATTTATAGACATCAAAGAAAAAACGGAAAATAGGACAAACAAAAACTCACGTAATTAATACTAATAACTAATATCTCATCCTTTTTCCATATTTATTGAAAATTTGACGTTAATTTACGCTTAGAGAGTCCACTTCCAGATCTTAATCCGGAGCTTCACCTTGCAGTCGCCTCCCGGCGAAGCCGCCACTACCGCCTTCTTCCCCTTGGGCACGGCGACGCTGATCCCCTCGCACCGCACCTTGATTCCCATCTTCTTCGTCTTCAGGCCCCCGATCTTCACCCCCGCCTTCGTGTCCATGTCGATCTCCACCGGCACGCTGCTGCTCTTCCTCAGGTCTGATGCCGCCGCAGAGTCCAGCAGCTGGCCGGAGCTCGACGCCGCGGCGGAGAGCAGGGTGGAGCTCGCGGCGTCCTGGACGAAAGCGGCGAATGTGCCGTCTCCTACGTCGACCCCGCCGGAGAGGACAGAGACGGAGATGGGATCGTAGAGGTAGACGAGCTTTTTGTTCGGGTTGCGGGCGGTGACGTTGATGTTGAGGCTGGAGGTCAGATGGCCGCCAGCGGAGACCTTGAGGGCGGCGAAGCGGAGGCTGGAGACGGAGAAGACCGGGCGTCGGGGGCGGTAGATGGCGTAGAAGACCCCGCTGGCGATGGCGGCGAGGATGACGAGGACGGCGAGAATCATGAGAAGTGAGAGGCAGCAAGAGCAGCAGAAGCCGCGGCGACTTCTGCGGCGGGACGGCTTGGCGGGCTGGGGGCGGTAGGCGAGGCGGGTGGCGCCGTTTATCTGGGACTTGGTGGGAGGAAAGGCGGGTGGAGGGGCTCCGCCAGGGATAGGCTTGGAAGAAGTGTAGACTCGATCCGCCATTACCTCTCTCTCTCTGCGGTGTCTCCTCTTCTGCTCCAAGGATCTGAGTCAGGGTTCGTGATGGGATCAGAGAAGAGCAGCTATCTATCTATCTATCTATCTATCCATCTACAAGAGAACAGATACAGATGAAAACGACACTCCACCCTACAGAGATGGCGTCGACGTACCTAATTTTGGACCAACATTCGATATTTCTTATTTTATTTGGAGCCTAATGATCGTTTGATTATGATCAAACGAGTAGAATTTGAAGATCGGTAGGCGCGGTTTGGGGGATCGTTCCTCAAATTAGAGGCAGTGATTCTGATAGAAGACCTAATTTGGGTGCAATTGTATACAAGTATGAACCTTAGGATTTTATATTACAAATGGTCAAATTTGTAATCACGTTGATGAAATAAATATTTGATGGTAATCCTAATTCATTTTATGTTACGATTAGCTCGAATTTTATCATCTAATCACGCAATTAGATGGTTCTTTTACAGTTAAAGCGTTAGTCATTTTAATTGGTAAAACCTTTGATAAATCATACAATAATTCTGCACTCGAATCTCGAATTCCGGTCACCAAAGGATTCATGAGAGAGTTGTATTGCACTACGATATACATGTTCGGCCACTTGTACTAAAATTAATTGCCAACTCAGTCCAACTCATCAGGCCACAACTTAATTGGACAATCATTATGGGGTTTTCACTCCCACAGGGTAAACAATGTTGCCACTGCCAGAAACTTTGGCTCCGCCATTAGTTTTAGCTCTCTCTCTCTCTCTCTCTCCCTCTCCCCATGTGGAAGCAAAGGTGGTGCAAGAGTGAGACGGTCTGGCGTTGGGCAATCGTTCTATCTGAAAAATACATGGCAACTACTACCTTGTGTTCACCAAAGCAATGTGCATGATTGGTTTACTTGTATTGTAATCAAATGTGGGGGATCATGTACTTGGTTGTTTGTTTAGGCTGTTGGCATCTTACCTCCGGTTAATCGCTTTAAACTCTTCCTTATCTTGTGTTAGGCCATTGGACTCGCTCTAGTCACACAATTCAGACATGCAAAACATCAATAACATTTTAAAAGTGGCTACTATTTATTGCGAAACAATACATGCCTTTCACGTGCGCACAATCATAAAAAAGTAATAATCCTTTAATATATATATATATATATATATATATATATATATATATATATATATATATATATATATATATATATATATATATATATATATATATATATATATATATATATATATATATATATATATATATATATATATATATATATATATATATATATATATATATATATATATATATATATATATATATATATATATATATATATATATATATATATATATATATATATATATATATATATATATATATATATATATATATATATATATATATATATATATATATATATATATATATATATATATATATATATATATATATATATATATATATATATATATATATATATATATATATATATATATATATATATATATATATATATATATATATATATATATATATATATATATATATATATATATATATATATATATATATATATATATATATATATATATATATATATATATATATATATATATATATATATATATATATATATATCCTTATCTTGTGTTAGGCCATTGGACTCGCTCTAGTCACACAATTCAGACATGCAAAACATCAATAACATTTTAAAAGTGGCTACTATTTATTGCGAAACAATACATGCCTTTCACGTGCGCACAATCATAAAAAGTAATAATCCTTTTTAAATGTCAACATTAAAAAATTGTACATCTATATATTTTTCTCCAAGCACTGAATATATATATATATATATATATATATTATAGTTCAGATAGTATTTTTTATTAGATTCATAACCATCCGATCTTCCAAACTCTAATTGGACAAAATAATAATCACCATTTTTTTTTTCAATAACTGGTGTGTATATACAACAGAAAAAATGCTATACATTTTTTTTCAAAAGTGCGTGCTTTGAAAATGCCTAGAGAAATTATTTTAAAAAATAGAATTCTATTTAAAAAAAGATAGAAAAACTTCCCTCAAAGCAATGGATGCAGGATGCTTGGATGTAAACATCATGTTACTACAGCAGGATGCTTGCATGTATATTCAAATTAAGAATATTCCATTTGTACACCAAACATGCATTCTCATAATTTTTTTAAAGATATGCCAACCAAGTATGCATTTTCATAATTTTCCAACTCTAGCTATGATCCATAAGTAGATTGACTGTGCAAGGAATTTTAATAAGAATTTACTAAATTTGGTTTCAGTATGGTACAACTGGGGAAGAACTACCAAGAGTAGGCAGCCATCAAAAGCCGGCAGGCTTAATTCTGTGAGGTCGAGCTATCAAGCAGATCTCCAACTCCCGAAGGAGGTCCAATGCTACATCGAGCACTGTTATGTTTTTCGATGGCATCCGTTATCTTCTGGAACTGCAGTTAGATACAGAAGCTCAGCTATCAAAACTGTTTGTCAAATCCATTCAGATTAACTGAAACCAACAGATAATCATTTGTATTTTAATGCCTCCTTTTGCCATATCCTAAGATTGCATTGTAGCAGAAAACTAAGCAACCTTAAGTCTAATAAGTAATTTGGCACCTTAACGCACTCATGAATTTTTCAACCAACATATTTGGACTTGTACTAGGCAGGGACCATCCACTTTGAAAGTCTTAAGCACAAAAGTTATGGTATCAGACTTGAAGAGTTATACTGGACAAAACAGCATCACCTTCAGAGAACCAAAATGCAGGGACTTGGATATTGTTGTCACTGTTAGAAGCATCGTGAAAGAGATGAGACTGTTGTATCTGGATAAGAACATAGCCAAACCCTTACCTTACTGCTAACCAAAAAAAAGAAAAAAACAAAAACAAAGGCTGGCACTTCCATCCTGTCACTTTTGTTTTACTTTTTAAGCTACATATCTTTCCTTGTGTTAATACAAAAAAGGGAAAAACAAATTCCAAATGAACTAACTCTTAACACACAGAAGAGGACAGTTCTGACATAATTCTCAAACTGTGTGATAATAAAATGAGCGTCATGGTGCCCTTACAGTCATAATCAAACCAGATATTACATAACTTTCAGTACCAGTGGAAGAAAATAAATAAGCAACAAACCTTCACCAATTAAACTACTCCACTATCGTTGAAATTAGATACCTCTGGACTGTGCTTAACTTGCCATTATGAACGTAGATTTTACTGAATGTATATCAAGTTGAAGTTCCAACAAAGAGAATGAAAGCTAGTAGGATGTCCAAACTAGATTATATAAAACTTCAATTTACATACAAGCAGAAATACATACCTTAACTAGGTTACATGAGAAAGACTGCAGCAGTCCATCAGCACCACGGTAGAAATGAAAATAAGGAAGCACTCTTACATTCAATCTTTTGCACATAGGCTTGTTTTCATCAAAATTCACCTTTAGGAATAATATATCAGGGTGTTCGTCTGCTGTCTTACAGAGCTGAAAGATCATTAAAGGAAAGAACTTGGTATTCGTGGCTAGTATCACATCCAGCTAAAGATATAATATTCTACATCACATACATAGCTACAGATCCAAAGCTTTAAACAAAACAGATCAAAACCTGGAAGAAATGTGATAATTACTCATAGGATGTCACTGGATATACAGATCAGAAAAGTTGAACATATAAATATCTACCAGAGATGTGGGAATAAAAAAAGAAGTGATGCTAAACATGTCCATAGTTCAGGACATGTAATGAAACATGCACAAGTTAGTTTCAGAAATTTCGAATGCAAAAAAAAAAGAAAGAAGTGGAGCTATAATATCACCAAAATATGTTCGAGGTGTTAAAGCACAAGTAAACTTACATGATAGATAGGTGACATATGTACAACCCAAGTAACCTTGAATTAGACTAAAGAGGTTCCTGGCAGGGATGATGAAGAAACAAAACAAGGTTTTGTCTGTAAAATTAATATAAAACTATAATAAAATACTCTATCATATTTATCTTTGAAATTGAAATAGCAGGTTGCAAGAGCATTCTCTCATCCCCCAGTCTGAGGGACTTAAACTAGCAACATTTCTACTGTTTCCATGTATTATTTGATTGTGCTCGTGGCCCTTCATATTGTTAAGAGCAGACAGATATAGGCAAAGAAGTTTATTTAATAGCATTCTAAGTGTGACTTAAAAAAAAACAGTTTGATTCATTAAGAAAGGCTCCAAGGCCTCAACTATTGCTAAAACAACAAATAATGAATACAGTAATTTTTTATAAGTTAGTAAGGAGTGACAACAAAAAAGATTTGTTTTCTTCTAGGGCTTATGGCAGAATGGAGAGTGGCAATTTTGGCAGCATAGTTGTCGGTGGACTTCAAAATTAAAGTGTTATGATGGTTAAAGTTAGTCTGAGAACATATAAAAAGCAAATTTGAAGATATATAATAAAGAGAGACATTGATGGTGTTAACAAAAATGGTGAAATGGCTGGTCTAAGGCTGAAAGCCAATATGATTAAAGGTGGAGGAGATCCAGAAAAAAAAAGTCAATTCACAAGAGTCATTCAGCAGAAGAAACATGACGTGCAAGCAAACATTTAAAAATATACAAAATGCAATGTTCACCAAAATATTCTTTTTGGCAAAGGGTAAGTGACCTTGCTATCAACATTCAAGGCCTTTACCAACCTAGCAAACTGACATCTTCATGTTCACCAAAATGTTGATAATTGATTATCAGTCATCTGATAAACAAATATAAGTGATTTGGCCCAACAATGACTTAGAAAAATTATTAAGGAAAGAATTAGAAGCTAGAGGAGTTCGACGGACTAGTTCCAGCCCAACCAATTATTACAAACCTATTGTTTCTTGTCCATCAGTATAGAAAAATTAAAGAAGAAAAATACATTATGTATAGGCCTGTAATTAAGTAAAAAAATTGAGGACCTAATCAGAAGCAGGAAAATAAGCCTTAAGTCCTAATCAGTGTTGGCCATATGTGGGTAAGCAACTGCATAGAAAGGAAACCTCATGGAATTATTAGTGTAATGACTCTGTCTATTAGAAGTCTGCTAAAAAGCTAAAACCTGCATTTATTGGTTAACATCTGTAGAAAGAATTATTATTTTCCATTTTATTGTTTGTGACAGTGACCCGAAGAGAACTAAAGAAAAACTCAAAATTCTTGGAAGTGGCACCCTAAACACTGGCTCTAGTTCATGAAACCTTGGGTTTCCCTTCGGTTACATATAACTAGAGTAATCCTGTTTGGGAGATCTTAACCGGAATGGTGCGAGTAATTTTCACTAAGAAGTAGCAGGCTTTCATGGTGATGGTTTGTTCTATTGGTACTTCTGTCACTCCCTGATGTAGCGCGGCAACCAAGTGTAAACTTTATGTACGCAAGTAAACTAGTTACCCAGCGAATCGAATTGCATGTAGATGACAGGTAAACATCACCTTGGGAAAAAGGGCTCGGCAAGACCCGCACCAAGTGCCGTAGAACTCCACGACGACAAGCCTGTCAGCTGCTTGGCTTAATGCGTCCAAGAACTCTTCCGTCGAATGAATGTCAATCATATTGGGCCCCCCATTCTTCTCCCACCACTTTGGTTCATCGGTACCCTCTTCGACAACCGCGCGCACCTACACACATCACAAGCATCTGAGCAACACTGCATCCAACAAACAACCACAAAACTCGAAAGATTCGTAGGGTGGGGGCGGATACTCTGTGACCGGACGATCGATTTGAAGGGCGCGTGAGGGCGGCAGAAAAGGCGGCGTCCAATCGGGACCTAGGGGACAGCTTTAGTCTCGGGGAGTTCGATTGGAGGGGAAGGAAGAGGAGAGGGAGGAGACGATTGTGCGAAGCGAGGAGGAGGCCGTGACGGAGTAAAGCATCGGCCATCAATAAGGGGAGCGGAAGAAAGGGTATGCTAAGCAGGACCGATATGATGATCCATTCATCCGAAGGAAGGAATAAGAGAGGATTTCTTCGCTGATTTCGCCGCTTGTTATATCTCGTATTGTTCTTCCCCACTTTGTTTCTCTTCCCCGTTTGTGGGAAGGGGGAGGTCGCAACGTGGACTCGTTTAATAGCAGACCGGATCTGCTTGGTTGGTAAGCAGTAAGTTGTCTCGTGGTTACATGAGAAGAGGCCCAATTCAAATATGGGACACTTGGATGAGCCCAATTCGAATGAATAGGAAATGCTTATCTAATACGATGGGGGTCAAAGCATGCGACTCTCGGTAACTCACCACTGCAACGTAGAAGATAAAAGGAAAAATAAATAGTTCTGATTGGGCATATTTTGGCATACCTATCACGATGTCATTCACGATGGTACAATTAACCAGGCCCCACCATCTTAACCTCCTCTTTATGATCGGGCAAGGGTCATGGGGTACAACCCCAGTCGAGGAACTCGTGGCAACACCATCAAGTACAAAGCTGGCCCCAAAAACTTGGGACGACGTCGCCAAATACAAAGCCGACCTCGGGAACTCGGGACAACGTCGCCAAGTACAAAACCGATCCCGGGAACTTGGGATGGTGTCGCTAGGTACAAAGCTTAACCCGGGAACTTAGAATGATGCCGTCAAGTACAAAACTGCCCCGATGCAGACATCGACCACACAAAAGATATGGACTAACCACCTACAAGGGTCGATAGCCATTAAATAAACCCTGTATGATCAACCCTCGTGCGTAAGTATAAGAGCCAATCATCGACTACATCGGGGGAGGCTTTTTTTTTCGAACAACTAGGGAGAGGACTTTGAGGGAGATCCAACTCCACTAACTTGACCTTCAGAGAGGTCGGGTCGGGAAAACATCCCCCCGACTTCGACCTCTGTGCAGGGCCCGACAACGAGGAAGCAAATGACCTGTTTCGCTCGACCCAACCCGACGACCGACCTAAAGTCTCCGCAAGTGCCGCCTTAGACATCTGGAGTCGAACCAAGCCGTGCTAACTCCCCAGCCACGGTGTAAAGTTCACTAACAAGTTCCATCCAACAATTATGAAACCACTTTCTTAAACATAGCTAAAGATTTATCAAATGCCGATTTTTAAGTTAAAAAAATAAACAATTCCATACATGTCGGTCAAAGGAAAAAAAAAAGGGAGAAAAAACTATCTAATTTGGAGATAACTTCTCTTATCTATCTATTATGAGAAAAAAAGATTGATTCTTGTCAATCCACTTAGTTCATTGATGTCTTGATCAATCCAACTTAGTTTCCAAGGTGGAAACGTGTTATGAAAAAAAAAAAAATTTGATGTCTTGATCAATCCAACATAGCCCCATACATGTATGAGTAGAAATATTTGAGATATCTTCGAAGTAGAAATGTTATGCTTCCAAGGTCGATCCAAGATGGTTCCGATATGAATTTGAGGTAGATCCAAGATAATTTCAAGGTGGATATGAGATGCAGGTGTCAATCTCTCGAGGTGAAAGTATTATGCTTCTAAGATGGAAGTATTATACTCTCGAGATGACACTTGCACAAAGACCAAGGTCAAGGGAGGTTTCCCGATTCAATCCCTCCGACACTTAAGTTAATAATCCAAAGTTCCTAAATGTGGGTTCAAATAGTTCAAGAAAGGAGAGAGCTCCCCCATTTCCCTATTTATGAAATATTTTTATACCTTAAAAGAGGGAAATAAAGCTTGTGATGGTCTTCCTTATTATAAAAGAAGAGAAGAGAGTTTAAGATTGCATTCCTTGTCATAAAGGAAAATAAGAGAGTTTACAATTGTCTTCCTTATCATAAAGTAAGAAAATAAAATTTATGAATACTTTTATTATCATAATGCGAAGGAAACTTGTGTTTCTCTACTTTGGATCTTTATACATGTAGACAGATTGAGGGTGAATTGGATCTCGCATGGCAACCACATGTCAATTAATCATAAATTTTTTATTATTTATCCCCCCCAGAAGGCGTACCTCAAGTTTCTTGTGAGAGGGGTTTGAAGTATGTCGTTTAGTTTATCTGACATTGGAGCATTCGAGATCTCATCTTGCAGGTCAGGTTTACTTGATTTATGTGTCTCAAGCACGTTAGGTTTTGTTTCTACTATAGTATATTTCTCTTAGCGCGGGTCAGATTTTCCTTATATGGGTGCTTTTGTCTTGTGCCTCCATCATGACGGATTTAATACATTTTGACTTGCACTTCCATTATGACAGATTTGACATATTTTATTTTGCACTTTTGTTGTGACAGATTTGGCACATTTTGGCTTACACCTTTGTCGTAACAGATTTGGCATATTTTGGCTTGCGTCTCTATCATGACGGATTTAGCATATTCTGGCTTGTACTTCCATTGTGATAGATTTAACATATTTTGGCTTGCACCTCTATTACGATGGATTTGGCATATTTTAACTTGCGCCTCCATCACGGTAGATTTGATACATTTTGTCTCATACCTCCTACCATAACGAGTTTTTATATAGGTTGGGTTTGCCTGACTCATGTGTCTTAGGCATGTTTGATTTCCTATCATCATCGTAGCATATTTACGTCGGTCGGATTACTTGACTTGTATGCATCGAACACATTTGGTTTGTGTCGTTACCACAATGAATTTACCTTAGTGTTGGTCAGAATTTTCGACTCACACACCTTATGTATATTTGGTCTATCCCTCCATCGTAGTGATTTTACCTTAGCATTGGTTAGATTTCTTGACTTACATATCTCGAGCATATTTGGCTTGTGCCTCTGCTATAGCGGATTTTAAGTCTCCTCCATCGTAGTAGATTTTTGATCTTTTCACCTAGTGGACTTCAAATATTTTCTCCACCATGGTAGATTTTAAATCCCTTCTCCGTTGTGATGGATTTTAGGTTCTTCTGCCATAGCAGTCTTCAAACCTTCTCTTCATGGTGGATTTCAAATCCCCTCTCTATTGTGGTGAATTTTCGATTCTTTCGCGATGACAATTTTTAAATCTTCTCTTTTCGATGGTAGATTTCAAGTCTCTTTTCCGCCATGACGGATTTTGGATTCTCCAACCAAGGCGAGCTTTAAATCTTATCTCCGTCATGACAGATTTTAAGTCTCTTTTCCATCAAGAGAATCTCGGGTTTTTCCACTGTGGCAGAATTTAAATATTCTTTTCCATCGTGACAGATTTCATATCTCTTCTCCATCATAGCAAATCACAAGTTTTCCCACTATGGTAAGTTTCAAATATTCTTTTTCATTATGGTAGATTTCATGTCTCTTCTCTACCATAGCGGATCTCAGGTATTCCTACTATAATGAGCTTTAAATCTTCTTTTTCATCATAGTAAATTCTATATCCCTTCTTAACCATAGTGGATCTCAGGATTTCCCACTATAGTGGGCTTCTTCTACCTTAGTTGCAGCCATAGCGAGTCTTCTTGGGGTGTCAGACATCTAAAGAATGGTTGGTTGAAGAACTTATGATTCAAGCGATCATTGATTAGGCAATACAATACTTAATGATGCTCGACTCTTCGGACTGCTGCAGGGTTAGTCGAGAGCATCCTATCTTTCTTGCAGTGCAGGATCTCATTCATCCAACTCGGTTCCTCCCTGACCATAGCCATGTTGAGCCTCTTAATGGTTCAGGTTGGTAGTATCTCGACAAACAACCAACCTTGCCCTGGAGTCCGAGTGGATGCCAAGGGGGTGAGCACATCAACTTAAGTATTTTCTTCGTGGAGAACTTGAAACACATGGAGTCGAGAGAAACCGTGAGCTAATCTTTGCACCTCAACATGATATTTTGCCACGATCACATCTCAGGCCTCGTAAATCCCCTCTACTTGGCTCATGACTAGGTGCAAGTCACAGAACATTGTTTGGTCTTGGACTTAGAGTTCTTGGGTGAGTCAAAGCAAGGTAGTGGTATGACAATACATTGAATTCTACATTAGGGAAGTGGGGTGCTCCCTTGGTCAATGGCTCAACAAGCCTCTGGTGCCCCTCAGGTATTGGTGACACGTCGAGTTGGGGGACCTTGATGAGTGTCGGTGCTAGTAGTGGTCAAGTTGTCAACCATAAATAACATGGTGACTTATTGGGCTAGCTAGGACAGAAGTAGAGCAATAGTCTGCATCATACCTACAAGCACCTACATCTATTAGGTAAGGTTCAAGAACGCTTTGTCGAGGACAAGTAGGTGGCCCAACAATGCCTCGAGGGTAAGAGGCTCAAGCCATTGAACAAGTGCCAGTACCACATCAATGTATGCATTGAGGTGGATGTATCCATGTGAGGAAAAGATGGTGCCTCCTCACTCGAGCATTTGTTTAGAGCGTTAACTTATGCATGCTCCTGTAATATTGGACCCTCCTTCTAATGCTAAAATGTTAAAGGAAAATATAGTTGACATCTTAGTTGGCCCGATATGATCCAAACCCATGTGCGTAAGAATGTCCAAGGTGAAAATGTCATTGCTTCCGAGATGAAAATATTGTGCTTCCAAGGTGGGTCCAAGATGGATCCAAGATTACTCTGAGGTAGATCCGAGATGACACCGAGGTGGATCTGAGATGAAAGTATCCAGTTCTCGAGATGAAAGTATTGTGCTCTTAAGATAGTACCTACATGAAGACTAGGGTCGGGGGAGATTTCTCGATCTGATTCCTCTGACGCTTAAGTTAGTAATCTGATATCCCTAAATATGGATTCAAATAGTTCAAGAAAGAAGAGAGCTATCCCATTTTCTTGTTTAAGATATATTTTTATACATTGAATGAGGGAAAGAAAGTTTATGATTATCTTCTTTATCATAAGGATATAGAATCTTCTTCTTTGTCATAAAGGGAGATAAGAAAGTTTATGACTACTTAAACAAGAGAAGAAGCTTCTCTTATTTGAATCTTTATACTCGTAAGTAAATGAAAGATGACTTGAATCTTGTATGATAATCGGATGACTTGAATCTTGTATGATAACCATGTGTCACTAATGATAGATTCCGACTAATATACTAAATTTATATTAAATAATAAAAAAATGATTAACTTATGCATAAGAATAATATTATGTTATTGTTGTATAAGAATAACCAACATATCCAAAGATGCAAAAACTGTTAAGAAAAAAAGGTTAAACTAATATCATAAAACATTGGCAAAGAGAGATTTAATAATTCATACATTGTGAAAAATAATGATCTATGAAACAGCTTAGTTGTATGCCAAAAAGATGCAAACATTTTATATTGGGTATGTTGTGAATAAGAAAATTAGTGTAACAAAAGGTGGGGCATTTTGTTGACCTAAGTAGCAGAAGAAGAGAACAAAAATGATAGCAATTGCAGAAGTTGTTGATGGGTTACACTTACATTATTTAACCTAACCAATTAAAGCATACGTTAGGCGTTAGGCAAAAATAAAAAGCAAAACAAGAAAAAGGGATTGCCATCCATTGTCTATTTGGTGAGACCACCACAGTGCCGTGTGGTTTTACTGCAAGTGAATCCATGGCAAATTCAAGATGGATGTGGACTTTCTATTTCTTTCCCACAGTAGATAAACACATGGCAGATAATAGATTCGGATGATATAACCTAAAGATAGCTTGGGAGTCAACCAAATAGAAGAAAGCCAAATCAAGCAATGTCTAAGATGATCTATTGGTCGTATCTTCTTACTATCTAAGTTAAATATTTCCATACGGTTGTGTGCCGATAATAATACTTGCATGAATTTTGATTATCGCCAATAAAGTAGATACAATCTTGTTTTAATTATGAAAAATCTATAACAGAGAGGCACATGAATTGATTGTATTCTAAGAACAACATTTGCTTATGTAAGCTCTTCAACTTCTTTCATTTGTACTCTTCCTTGCGTAGCCATAATGTGTGCTTATTGATGTCCAAGCCTTATCCCTAGCTCGAGCAAAGGCTAATTGGCATCTCACATTGCAAATCATCGTATCAGGAGTTGAAGAGAGTATAGCCTTGTGGAAGAAGAGGTGGTGTAAACTTCCAAAAGAGTACACCACTTGCTGGCCCATGATGAACTTGATGCTTCGATGAAGGATAAGATGGTTATCGAAGGGAGTAGGATCCGAGCACTGGTGAAAGGATTCAAAAGATGCATATTGCAGATGTTGTCCACAGTGATTAATTAGCCAACCATCATAAGATCCAGTGCAGACCCTGTGATGAATCTTAGGTCTCAGGCATGGAATGGAGAAGAACTTGACAGTGGTTTCACTATTATGAGCCACGGTGATTGTAGCTTCGAAGAACACTGATACTTGAACTTGGAGGCCGAGTTCCATTGTTTGCAATTGGCTTTGAAATTTAACATAAATCATACTCAAGACATCTATAAGGAGTTTTGACCAATTCGCTATAAGAATAGAAGAAAGTGTCGAAAAAAGTCTCTTTTTTTTTCACTAAAGGCTTCAATTTGTCGGTCAAAGACGACACAAAGAATAGATATTAAAAAAAAAAATCATCAATCATGCAAATTAAGTTTCAAAAACATAAATCTCCATAAATGAGTAATCTCAAGACAACCATAGCAGCATAGTTCAAGCATAAAAAAGTTTATCATACACATAACATATCTATTATCATTTTTTAATGACATTGGCATATGTTAGACATCCTCTAATGTACTCCCCAAGAAGATGAGAGGTTTTTCTCTACTAAATGGTCCTTTCTTTATTCTCCCTCCAAAACCACTGAAATATAATCTCTGCCCGAGGTTTATATATATATATATATATATATATATATATAAGATGAGGAAGAATCAAAATCAATGTGAGGAGATCATTCCATATTAGTTTTAATTTAAAATAAAAATTAAACAAAATAATTCTTTATCATGCTATTTAAATATAAGAAATAAATAGTGAATGATAAGATATGTTCCATATCATCGTATGAAAAATTATGAAATAAATAATAATATTGAGATATGCACTATTTATAATTTTAGAAATTGGGAATAAAATTGAGATGATTATAGATTCTCCCTAATTTGATTTACCTTAATGACAAAAGAGGTGACTATTTCTTTTTAATATTATTTTCAGTTTTCCAAGTAGCTTCATTCGCTAAAGATATTACTTATTTCTTAGCATATTCTATTTAATGCCAAGATATGTTTGCTAATAATTAGTCCAAAAGACTTATAATATGTCTAGATGGACGTCAACTTTGGCAGTCGATTTTGTCTATAATACTTGCATAATATTTTTTAGAAATTTTTAAAAATAAATTTGTATGGTTATAAGGAGAAATTTTGAAAAATAAATTTGTATAGCTATATAATGTGGAACTTTAAAGAAGCAGTTTACAAACCGTCACGGATGGCTGCAACCACAACAACTTCTTCGTTTTTGTCATCTTTTGTTTTCTTGTCTATTCCTTTAGTTTTGCTTATAATTTTGTTTAATTTTCTTTTGTTTTGATATAGTAAATAGTACGCAAGGCAAGTAAGCGAGCGACAAGCACATCGGGCTAAATTATGTATAATTGTTTGACAATGTATTTTGTTTTATTTTTATACGTTTTACTTGAAGATTGAAAGCAAAAAATATTTTGCAAAGTTTTAGAGTGGCTGCTCACTTAAATAGATAAAACTATATCACAATAATCCTGTCAACTTATTTTCTGTTGATTGTTAGTGTGATGTGAAACGTCAATCATCTCATCATGTTAAAACCTCTAAATGCTACATAATTAGATGAGGTTTAGGATAATGTTAGATATTGATTAGATTCACAAGTTCACGTTTAGAAAAACATGTTAATAGACTTCTACTTTTTGTTTACATTTTAAAATTATTATTTTTTCTTTATCTCTTTTTACTCTAAAATTATCTTTTTTTTAAGACATAAGTACTTGTTCGTCATTTATTTTCTTAAATTAATTAATTTTCTTTTATAGATCTTTTGAAACCTGTACAAGATTATCTTTAGATTGATCCTTTACGAACAAATAACAAAAGTGTGACTCTTAACTTAAACAAGTCTAACTAAGTTAATAACAATACGATATAGAATGTCAGTCATCATAGTAACCTGAAATCATTCAGGTGACACAAGATTAGATGAGACTATCGTTATATATCAAAGATAAGTTTGATATTAATTTTATCATACGTTATCATCTTAGCAACTTAAGTCTAATCTTATATATAACAATTGTGTTGCAACTCCGGAAAGTTTATAGCCGAGAGGCAAATGGAGCGGCTGTATCCCAAATATAATGTTTGCTCATGTAAGTTGTTCACCTTCTTCCATTCTGTTCCTTCTCCTCTAGAGAAAACACTAAAAAATCATAAGTAGGTTTGATCTCTTCTTGTCCCTAACGATCGATTACCGTTTACGGACTCAACCAAGTAATGCATGAACTGATTTTAAAAATATTAGATTTTTGAGTTGATGATCTTAAGCATGAAGAATTATAACTTAACTATTCCAGTATCACTGATCATGTGGAACTTACCTTATATATCATCCATTTACAATCTCTTAAATAAACCCTTAAATCTCAGCCTCTCTTTCTTCTTGAATATTTAATGTATTACAATGGTTTGTTAATTACATATGTTGAAAACTAAGATTTTGACTCCTAATTTAACTAAGAATATGAAACTAATCTCCTATACAATCACAATGGTCAACTGAATATGCTAACATCCTTCTTTAAATTAAATTTTAGAAAAGAATAATATTATAAAAACCTATAAAACT
The DNA here is from genome assembly GCA_004837865.1 of Musa balbisiana. Lineage (NCBI taxonomy): Eukaryota > Viridiplantae > Streptophyta > Magnoliopsida > Zingiberales > Musaceae > Musa > Musa balbisiana. Next base: position 25,726,347 of record CM017194.1, on the reverse strand, counting down.
TGGAAGCAATCTCTTTTGACGTTTTAGTGATATGCAAGGCAACATCTCTGAAATCTCTTAATTCTAAGTAATGTAATGTAATCTAATGTGCTCCATCCGTTTTGTTACCTTACTTAATTGCAAAACTATGTTATCATCTCAAACCAATTCTAAACCTATCTCCAAATGCTAAAATCAAAATTAACAACAGTAAAAATATTATATTCAGAAATTCGACAGTCCCCGGATCGAAAAACATTTCTAATCCATAGCCACAAATTAAGATGAAAGCAAGCCTAGAGAAACTTGTATTAACACTTGCAAGCTGGATGATTTAGATCCATCATGTTGTTGGGATCAATATTGACAGGTGTTGAATTAGTACAAGTGTGTATTTCAAATTTTTTTCACATAAAAAGTTGATATAACAATCAAAGAACACAAGTAAAAAGGAAAAAAAGATGGAAAAGCCTTTTAGAACGATTCAATTTGCAGCTTATGTGCCGAGCCACTAATGATTCTACTCAAACGTTCGGAAAGAATTTTGAGCTTTCATAGTTCTTCAATTCTTTCTGTCCATAGTTCAGCAAAAAACATTATTTGGTTACTCTCTTTCTCTCTTTCTAGTGGAAATTAAGAGAGATTGCTGCCTCTTTTTAGGCACCCTTTAATTGTGAGTTCAATTCTTTCTGTCCATAGTTCAGCAAAAAACATTATTTGGTTACTCTCTTTCTCTCTTTCTAGTGGAAATTAAGAGAGATTGCTGCCTCTTTTTAGGCACCCTTTAATTGTGATGCTCGCACATTTTATAACAAGTGATGGGAAATAGGCCAAGAAAATTAATATATTTCTTAGTAGATAGACTAGTTCTATCAACAACAATAATTCGGTAAAAAAAATATAAACCCACAACATCAAATCGAATAGTCTCAGCTGTACATAATTAATTGTTATAAAAAATTTTAAATAAAAAATAAAATTTCATTTGGCTAATACTAATAAATTTAAGAAAACACATGAAATATCATACAACATATATGAATAAAATTTTAGAAAAGTCAAAATGGAGCATCATTATTGAAAGCTTTTTAAGTTACTTTGTACAAGTACATTTTCTTCAATACATAGTTATTCTTTCAAGTAAATCCATAAAAAATTTAAGATGGATATTGACTCTTAATCTTCCGTTTACAATAGACAGAAGAACATCTATGATAAGTTGATATGATACAACAAGTTTTGTTTTGCAAAACTAACTCAAGACAGACTCGGAGTCAACCAAATAGGAGGAGGCCAATTCAATCGACGTTCAAGATGATATATTTGTTGTGTTTTCTTCTCCTTCAAGTAAAATATTTCCATGTCATGACTTCCATGTTGATAGTACATAAGTTTGTTATTAGTAGAGTAGATACAATTGTGTTGCAACTCTGGAAAGCTCGTACCGGAGAGGCACACGGAGTGATTGTATCCCAAGAACAATGTTTGCTCATGTAAGTTGCTCACCTTCTTCCACTTATGTTCGTGCTCGTCTAGAGAAAACACTAGAAAGTTGTCAGAAGGTTTGATATCTTCTTGGGCCCTAACGATCAACAGTAGATTACCGTCTAGCGACTCGACCAAGTAATGCATGAACTGATTCAAAAAATATCGAATCTTTGAGTTGATGATCCGAGGCCTCAAGATCAATCCATCGTGCTCCCATACCTTAACTATTCCAGTGTCACTGATCGAGTGGAACTTGCCTTTGCGATGAATGATGTTAGTGTAGTGATGATATAAGCTTATGCACTTCCAAGCCTCGCCCCTAGCTCGACCAATGACCAGATGTTTCCAGTTATTGCAAATCATCATGATCAAGCAATTGTCGTCTACATCAGGAGCTGCAGAGAGGACTGCCTTCTGGAAGAAGATGCACCGCATGCGCTCGAAGGAGAACACCAATGTTGAGATTATGTTAGCCCCGTATGGTACTTCCACGACAAACTCGATGATCTGTCCGTGGGAATTGTGGCGAGCGCTGACGAAGGGTAAGGTTGTCACCGGAGGGAGCGGAATCTGGGCACCGGTGAGTGGATTTAGAAGGTGCATGTTGCAGATGTCATCCACGGTGACCAGCCAACCATGACCAGAACCAATATAGACCCTTCGATGGATCATAGGTTCCGGGCATGGAATATTACATGTCTTCTTCTCGAGAATAGAAAAGAACTTGATGGTGGTGGTATCGCACTCATCAGGCAACACCAGCCAAGGGGATTGTGGCTTCTTCGTAGGACAATGGTACTTTAACTTGCAGGCAAAGTTCCATTGCTTGCAAACGGCTCCGACACGTATGTAATCAAGAACGGAGAGTTCACCATGAATGAGACTTAAGATATCTATCGAGAGCTTTGACCAGTCCGCCATTAAAAAAAGAAGAAGAAAATACTGAGAAAAGTCCTTTTAAGTCTTCTTCGATCTATCACTATCAGAAGATTACTTTAAAAATAAATATTAGAAAAATATTTCAACAGCCATACATAGTAAACAGGAATCTCATAAATTAAATTTCAAAAGTATAATTCTCCATAAACTAAAATTTATTTGAAAATAAACGGTTAATCTCAACGTAATATAGACATAAACATTATTCAAAAATATAAAATTATTATGGAAACAGTATATCTATAGGTCATTAATTCTCCCGACAATGAATGAAGTAATCATTTAACTATCACTGACCCATAAATCTTTGAAGAGAATCATTGTACCAGTAACAAGCTATCTATGTATGGCGAGAAAATAATAATGTTATCATATATAACATCAAATATCACATTCCTCCATTTATAATTTCATTCATCCATATATGCACTCAAGAAGATAATTTGATAGTGATACATATAGATGGTACATATGCATCTTAATATCAACTAGATTTAAATTAATAGTTAAATTTAAGATCGATTGATCTCTAAATAAGTATCCAAATTCATCATACAACATCAAATAAAATCTCTTAAATTTTCTAAACAAAAAGATAAAGTGATATCGAGCCCACCAAATCCTAAGATTGGCTCCGAGTCATGCTAAATCAACCTGATTTAAAGCATCTTGGATTGAAGACGAACTAACTTGGATTCAAACAAAACTAACTTGAAAGGGCTTAAACCAACTCGAACTGATTTGAACTCATCCAAAACCATACTGAAATAGATTTGAGTCAATCTAGAATAACCCAACACTAACTTGAACTAACCTAAATCGATTCGGTTTGGGTTGGTGTCAGCTAAGCAGGCTGAGCTATCCTTGTTGGATCGTGTTGGGCTACATTAGATATCATAATTTAAATCTAATGCTTCTTAAAATAAAATTAATTTTTTTTTTTTTTCACGACGCATAATCTAATAGGTATATAAACATATGATCATCATTGAATATGATTTACAATTTTTAGAATACTAAATTAATATTAACAATTTTTAGAATACTAAATTACGTATCACCTTTTTAGAAAATAAAATAAAATAAAATAAATAAATATCATAATTTTATGAAATTTTAAGCAATCAAAGCATTGATCAATTATTTCAAAAATTGAATTAAAAGAAAAAAATTAGAATACATACAATCTCCATAGGCGAGAAGGTAATTCTTCCAATACCAATGAAAGGAATAAGGTGTCATTTTGCCTGAGTTTATATAGGAGATAAGGGAGAATCTAAATTAATGTAAAGAAATTCTTCCATATTAAATTATTTTTAAATAGAATTGAATAAATTATTTCTAATTATAGTATTTAAAAATAGAAAATAAATATTGAATGATGCGATATGTTGGTACTAAAAATTAGGAAATAAATTTTGACAAAGAGGTGTGTATCATTTATGATTTTTCAGATTGAAAAGGAAACTAAGATAATTGTATTTACTTGCCATTAGAATTTCATCACATATTCGTCTTTTTCTCAAGTGATTTTTTTGCTAGCAAATGTTTACTAAAGGCATTAGTTTAATTTTTAGCATGCATTTCTTTCTTTCAAAATTCTAGATGGATTACTAATATTTGGTCGTAATTTTAAATACATGTAAAATATTCCTAACAACATTTTTAAGTCATTACACACTGAACCTAAAAAGTCCCAAAAGCCACCTCTTCTTCACCACCAGAGGAATTTTAGCTGGAATTTTTGCACGGTCGATTTAGGAATTAAAATTAATGATTATGGTTAATAATCATAATTGGTGTGGTTTCACATTTAGTTTAGAGTAAATAAAATATGATACCATTAAAAGAATGAACATAATTCTCGACTAATTTAGTCTTTTTTGGGGAGAGGTTGCTCTTATGACATCAAGGATCGAGGCAGTTCGATCAACCTTTCACATCAAGAATGATCATCTACAAGATATTGATTATTTATATCAAACACATCTAATGATTCCTCATCGACTGTGGAGATATCGGACGAACAAACTCATCGACTGTGGAGATATCGGACGAACAAAAAGACAATCACCATATTGCGCCTCTAAATAGGAGTCCAAACTGTCAAAAGAATCAGATGTGCACTCACTATATGTATGGCAGGACTTTGCCTTAGAAGTTAGGAATCAATCGTTGCGATATGGACTAATGTCTGGAGGTGAGAAATCGAGCTGTGAACTCTGATTGATTGGTTCGAACCAAATGAACAATCTCTGTTCACCTAAAGCATCGTGGAGGAATCTAATCCTTAAGATTTCACTCTCTACCTTGTAGACTTACAATAACCGTCCACTGATTCATTGACTCCAAACCGAATCGACGATATTTTATTTTAAAAAATTAAAATTAATGATTCCTCATCGACTGTGGAGATATCGGACGAACAAAAAGACAATCACCATATTGCGCCTCTAAATAGGAGTCCAAACTGTCAAAAGAATCAGATGTGCACTCACTATATGTATGGCAGGACTTTGCCTTAGAAGTTAGGAATCTAATCCTTAAGATTTCACTCTCTACCTTGTGACCTGACAATAACAATTCAGACTCATCTAAATAGACTTACAATAACCGTCCACTGATTCATTGACTCCAACCGAATCGACGATATTTTATTTTAAAAAATTAAAATTAATGATTCTATTTCTAATCCATTAAGTATGACAAAATAAAAATATTTGTGATATGTTTCGTTGAAACCAATAACTTGGGTTTAATCTTAGAGATAACATCATTTATTTGATAAAGTTTTATAGTTAATGTTATTACACTTAGTATATTTATATATCTACTTTTTTAATTTTAAAAATAAATTATAAATATTTTAATTATTTTATTTAAAAATAAATAATAATTATTATTATTCAAAAACGGAACCGCTCAAACAAAGAACTCATGTTTTTGGGAAATTAGAACATATGATTCCAAAACTACAATCAGTACTACATTTGAATTGTCGCTTAAATGACACTATATATGGATGCTTTATGTGTCGATTTTTTCTCAATTAGTCTCAAAGGATAACATGAGAATGGTTCATATGATCATCTACTATCTAGTCATCTCATTTTTTTTATCGATCATTAAGGAGCCACCGGTTACCTATTCAAGCTATTTCAAAAGAATCTCTAATCATTGAGAAGAAGAAAGATGAAGAAAAGAAGTCGAATAAGGAAAAAAGACTTCACTCATAACAAGAAAAGAAGTCGAATAAACCTCATGGGGATTGTACTCCCTCCAAAGAGTTAACTTCCTTTAATACTTCTCATATTAAAGTATTTCTTTAAATAAGAGCGAAAAAGCTCTATCTCGTCTAATAAGGATTCTATTTATAAGGAGAGACAAGCTAGAATATTACCAATTTCACTAGGATCATGGACACAATATATATGACTAATATGATCTAAAATAACAAATTAAAGAACTCATTTAGATCATTTTCTCTCATGAGTACGAGAGACATCCCCATGATCATAAGGTGTGACCACTAAGCTAATGTCATAATTGATGGACCAACCTTAAGATGAGATAACAATATAGCTTAAAAGGACCTATGAAAAGGAAACTCCCATCGAGAGACATCAGCCAAAAGGAGATGTAGTAATCATCTTTAAAGAGAAAGAAGATGAGTACATAGATCCTGATTATAACAATATCTTATTTTTGTCACTTGGGATCCTCAATATCTCGATGAAACAGACTTTTGATTGATATTAAGAGTTCGGCCAATATCATATACTTAATAGTTTGTAAAATTTAACTTAATTTGAAAGAACTTACAACTAATTTTATCCTCTCACCACTTCACGGAAGACTTCACATCTCCTTTTGGAATCACATTCCTCTGTATCACTTTTGGATTTAAAAACTTATTCAAAGATATAAAGACTAAGTTTCTGATCGTAGATGTCCTATCGATTTATAATGCAATCATTGTACGCTCACTCCCAACCAATTCCACTCCGCGTAATAATATCAATATACTAAATGACTTTGAAGTTTTCATCCGATAGTAGAATTGATGAGCTTTGAAGTGACAGAACATATAAGAACCTCAACAATGCTTCTTTAGTTTTCCTTTCAAGGAAGATGCCACTATCAATCGGATAGATAGACTTGACCGAGTTAGCATCCTACCAAATCCCTCGTTCAAGAGTTTGAGAACCACTTATGAAGATTCCTTTGGATCCAAACTGACTCGATCGAATGGTCAAAGTTGATGCTACCCTATTGAGAAACTAATGGCTAAATTTATCAACTTCCTATGACTCAACTCACAAGATTTTACTTTCAAGTCTTTGAATGACATACTTCATATCAATCAAACCATGTCACAATACCGAACATCGAGTCAACATTCAGCCCCCCACTCCACCATTATCTGATACACCAAAACCCACAAAAGTTCACCCCATATAACTTAATCCACTACAGTCGAAAGAAAAGACCATCCGCCAAGTCAAATATGCTAAATACTGCTTGCAGATGTAATCCTATGATGTTGTCGTTTTGTAAGAGATCCAAACCGTAGAAACGTTTGATTCGTTGCTTTATTGGCTATCCCAATACCCAAACGGTCAAATTAATTACTAATCGAGCTGTTCCATGGTCAGGATTAAACTTCTGCGGGTTTACCATAGAAACATGTAATTGTCATCAGTCATGCCTGCAGCATTCTCGTAGCCTACCAATCCAAGACAGTGTATCTTCAACTATAGATCTCACCAAACAATTGGTAAATCAAGGTTTGACAGCTCCATTACGCGACAGACTACTACAGTTCTTGCCAACACAAACCGTTCAAATTCAGAAAACTACAAAGAAGAAAGAAATTAGTGCCGACTAGTAGATAACAAAGTCATATCCGGCACACTGCACCGGCGTCAAGCCTTCTTCTTTCCCTGGCGATCATTATCCCTTGCCACTATCTTGAACTTTCCAGTCAACTGTTGCTGTGAAATCATAAAGAGCGTAGTCAGGGAAAGCAATAGAAGAACACTTGCAAATGTTACAAAGAAATAGAAAGGAAAGAGATGATAAACGTTTTGATTACCTTCTTCCAAAGCTCAGTATGGTCTGCACAGAATCCTGCAACGATGGCCGCTCCACGACGCTCCTTGTACTCAAAGCAGAGTCCCCGTTCCAGGCCGCAACTGACATGGAACCCCAGCTTGCACTTTGGCTCCGAGCAGTCGATGGCACACCCGCCTGTGGCTCCACAAAGATAGCAGTCCCTGTTCCACCGCCTGCTGGGGACCCGGGAGCAATCGATGCCGTCTCTGCCTTGAGGATCCCGGAAAAAGACCTCGGGCACGAGCAACGCGCACACGATGTGAGCCCATCGGCCGTCCTCCGTGGGCTTCGTTGCCCCGCCCCTCACGGGGCAGAGGCAGCAGCTGGAATCCTTTTCCTCTTCCTTCGCTTCCTGCTCGCATCGTGAGCAGAACCAGTCACCTTCAGGAATGTTGTTGATCAGGGGGCTGCCGTAGCAGGACGCGTGGACCATGAGATCGCAGCCGTCGCAGAAGACGATTGGGTCGAGCGGGTCCCCATCGGTGCTCCTGCACACGGCACATATGACCCCATCGTCTTCCTCCCCCTCCGCTTCTTCTTCTTCTTCTTCTTCTGTTGCTAGTTTGCTGTGCTTTTCTTCAAGCGGTTGATCATTGGAGAGCGGGGGAATGTTGAGGTCGATAGGGAAAGTGGGGTGGGGAGCCCAGACCCTCTTCTTAGCTGGGAGGCAGGGGGAGGTGGCGGGTTGGGGGTGTTGGTAATGGTACGAGTCCAATCGTTTCTTTGCAGGCAGGGATTTGAGGTAGTAAGGTTCTGAGCGATGGGAGTGCTCATGGGGGTGAAGAAGCTTGAATCTCTTGGAGGGAGGTAACTCGTGGAAGCTGCTGTCTTCCATGAGTATCCGGACTTCAAAGAGACCCAGAAGCTGAAGCCTGAGAGATGGAGAGGAGAAATGAGGTTGAGAAACAACCGATGGGGAATGGATGAGTCGCAGTAAGGGAGAAGGATATGTGAACGAGGCGGCAAAGAGAGAGTGGTGGGAAGCAGAAATTTTGATTGGGAAGTGATAGTCTTTCCCTCTAATGTAAAGCGGGCTGGTGAATGTACACGCGGTGGCTAAAAATATCGCGGGAATATTAAACATGTGGCGGGCGCGCGGTGAACCGGTGGTCTTCGAGGGGAATATTTAACGAGTATTTAAAATTAGATGTCCAGGTGGCCCGGCATGTGGTCGAACCAAATTCAACTTGATTTAGCTTGAATTCAGGTCGGTTCAATTTAGGTTCAGATACGACTCAACACCGGCGCGCGAGACTGATGGTGTGATTCAGCGCAATTTAGACTGTCGAACCTATCGAGCCGAACCTGATATGGCCCAACCCATGTGGGTCACATCTGGTGAGACATAGTAAATGCAATTAATATTTGAGAAAAATGGACAAAGAGATAAATAAATTTGGTAAGAAAATAGGACATCGATCATGATTTCTCGAGTAGAGTCAACAATATTGGAAAATCACCGGAATAATTTTTATTCTTTCTTCTTCTTCCTCTTCTTCTTCTTCTTCTATTTGCTTTTTCCGCTGTCCAGTTTCTGCGTTTTGCTCAGATAAATGGCAACGAACAGAAGAAAGAAAAAGACGGTCACTACCATTTTATGCCTTAAGAACTGTGTTATTTTGGTTTTCAAGAGTGTCACTGAACATCGCATAACTCAAAACTTGGAAGCAATTACAGTAGACGTTGTTGATGCTGATGCCTTAGAAGGGAAATGGAAGTTTATTATCCAGAAAGATATCAATTGGCACAACTAAAGAAAGATATAACAAATCTAGCAAAGCTGCTTCCATGAACTTGCCTTCGCTGCTGCTGGATTTGGCTTCAGAAACAGTTTAATCTAGAACCGGATCCTCGTCTCTGAGTTGTTGGGTTCTCCTACCTTGTTTACTAAGCTCCAAATACGGGTTCCTGATTGCAGTTAATTCGTTGATGGCATCTACCAGCTGCATTCGCTCGGGTGGTGATTCCTTGGTGCACCTGATGCCAATCTTGAGTGACAACGACAGGCACTCCATTGCTCTGTCTCGAGTGCATTCATTAGGTTCTTCACCCTCCTCCTCCAGGAGCAGGTTTGGATCGATGATTTCGGAGACCCGCTCCGGGAGTGCCATCTCCACATATCGAGGAAGGCTGAGACCGTCCCTGAAACTTTCACCAGTAGGCCTCTTCCCCGTGAGTGTTTCCAGCAGAAGTATCCCGTAACTATAGACATCCCCTTCGACCGAAACTTTGTTGGCCACTCCATACTCTGTATCATGAATCGATAGGTTAAATGTACAAAGAGAAGAACTTGAGGAACACAACTGCGCAAGTAATGGCATAAAGAAATAACATATTCTGCTCTTGGTTAAAGCAATGTACCTGGAGCAACGTAACCGATGGACCCCTTGAATATCATGGAGGTAGAAGATCTTTGAGATGCTTCAACGGGGCTGCTGTTGAGGAACCTCGCCAATCCAAAGTCTCCAACATGAGCTACCATGTCATGGTCCAAAAGAACATTGCTAGGCTTTATGTCGCAGTGGACAATCGGCTCTGGCCCATGGTGGTGGAGGTAATCTAATGCGGAGGCCACATCGATCAATATATTTAACCTGTGGATAAGGCTTAACGCCCGCGTCTGACCTTGCTCGTTTGCTTCTGGATGCACCCACTTCTCTAGGCTCCCATTCGTCATGAACTCATAAAGCAAAGCTTTGAAATCATTTCCCCGGTAATCTGTACTTGTGCAAGCTGTTAAAATCTTGACGAGGTTCCGATGCCGGACATTTCTCAGCGCTTCGCATTCAGCAACGAAGCTCCTCGAAGCTCCTCTCTGTTGGAGGTTGAGTACCTTGACGGCAACAAGTTGGTATTCCTCATAATTGAGTAACCCTTTGTACACCGAACCAAAGCTTCCCACGCCGACGAGATTAGCAGAAGAGAAACCATTTGTAGCTCTTAGCAACTCGGCATATGTGACCATCATATGTGGAACTTTTATGCCGTCGGCATGAGCCTCCTTCTTCGACTTGGGTATCCAACGATGAATGCCAAATAAAGAGAGGAGCAAGATTAGGCATATTACTCCGCTGGCTACTGAGATCGCGGCTACCAGCTTCCTGGATAAATGTCTTTTACTGGATGACGGAGTGGGGCAGGGAGGCAGGTTCAGAGCTTGCACACCCCCACAAAGCTTACTATTTCCAAGTACAGAGAACGCAGTGAGGTTCGTGAAGATACCATGTTTTGGAAGCTCACCCTCAAAATTGTTGAATGAGAGATTCAGATAGCTCAAGAACTTTAAAGTCCCAAGAAATTCTGGTATGAGGCCGGACAAGTTGTTTCTTGAAAGATCCAGCGATTGGAGCCCCTTTAGCTGGCTAAATGACGAAGGGATTGATCCCTGGAATGAATTCCCAGCCATGTCAAGACTATCGAGTTGTTGACAGTCACCAAGGGTCCTTGGAATTGTACCTGAGAGTCTGTTGCCAGAGATGTCGAATTGACCAATATTTTTCATGTTTCCAACTTGAGGAGTCAGAGATCCTGCCAGTGAGTTGTAGGAAACATTAAGGAACCTGGTGAGGGTGGGGATGGACAGTATTTCTTTGGGTACCGTGCCATTTAGCTGGTTGAATGAAAGGTCCAAGAGTTCGAGAGGGCAGTTTCCGAGAGTTGGAGGTATGGGTCCTTGAAGTCGATTAGAGTACAGTTGAAGCTCGGTGAGTTTTGTCAGATTGCCAAGGGTTGCCGGGATGCCTCCTGTGAAGCGATTCCCACTCAGGTCTATTATCTGTAGCTTTGCAAGGCTTCCCAGTGCTGCAGGAATGCCACCGGTGAGAAGATTAGACTTCATACGAACTGAGGTCAAAGAAACGAGGTTGCCGATCTCTGCGGGAATGCTTCCGGCTATGTTATTGTCATCGATTTCAAACCACATCAAGGAATTGGAGAAATTGCCTATCGATTGCGGCAAGAAGCCACTGAGATTGTTGCTTGTCAATTGCAAGTACTTCAGACTGCTACAGTTGGCTAAATCATCCAAAAATCCCCACTCGGCTGCGTTTCTTGCTTCTAGCTGATTATAAGTAACATCAAAGTGAAATAACTGCTGCAAGGATCCCAAACCTCTCGGTATGGTGCCTGTGAATCTGTTCTCGTATAGTTGAATGTTGTTGAGGTTGGTAGCATTCGACAATGAAATTGGAAGAGGCCCGTAAAACTGGTTGTCGTTGATGTTTAGTTCTTCAAGAAGGGGAAGAGTGATTCCCATATCCGGCGGAATAGACCCGGTAAAGTGGTTGCTCTGGAGCTCTAGTGTTCTGAGAGAGGAGAGGTTCCAAATGGAAGGCGGGATGATTCCTCCAAGATTATTCATTGACACTCCAAGATAAGTGAGAGAAGTGAGGTTTCCAATTGCTGGTGGAACTGTACCCACAAAGCCATTAATCAACAAAGCAAGAGTATGTAGATTCACGAGGTTTCCAATCTCAGATGGTATACTTCCGGTGAGTTGGTTATCATGTAAAAGAACTTCTCTTAGTCCGACAAGATTCCCAATCTCCCGCGGAACAGAGCCTTCAAGTCTGTTGCTATACAAATTGAGATTCGTCAAATTCGTAAGGTTCCCGATTTCTGGAGGAATGCTTCCCGTGAGGCGGTTGTTCCACAGGTAGAGCACTTTCAGGTTTGACAAGGAACTAATATCGCTGGGAATCTCCCCTTCAAGCATATTATTTCCCAAGAAAATATATTGTAGTTCTGAGCAATGGCTAAGGCTGCGAGGGATGGCCCCTGTAAGTTGATTTTGCGAGAGCTGAAGCCAAACAAGGGAAGTCAGGTTCCCTATCGAGCCAGGAATAACGCCGGTGAATTTATTGTAATCCAGGTAAACTGCTTTAAGGCTGATAAGATTTCCAATCTCTGGAGGAATAGATTCTTCAAGATTGTTGATAGACAAATCGAGGACAGTCAAATTTACAAGGCTCCCGATTTCTGGAGGAATGTTTCCGGTGAGATTGTTGCCGCTTAGGGCGAGCAGCTTCAGCTTTGACAAGGAACGAAGATTAACGGGAATCCCACCTACGAGTGTATTATTTGACAGATTTATATATTGGAGTTCTGAGCTGAGGTTGTGTGGGATCGATCCTACAAGTTGATTATAGGACAGATCAAGAAGGATAAGGGAGGAGAGGTTCGCTATTGTCGTCGGAACAGTGCCGCGAAAGCTGTTGTAACTAAGGTTGAGATGCTGAAGGCGGGACAGCAGGCCGAGCTCTTGTGGAACGGGACCCTCAAGTTGGTTCTGTGGAAGGTTTAGCCTCTGGAGGAAGGTGAGATTGGCTATGGATGGAGATATCTTACCAGCCAAGGCGAGGGACTCCAGTTCCAATGTGGTGACCCTCAGCTGGCCACTGTGGTTGCCGCACGTCACGCCTCGCCACCGGCAAAGATGGAGGGACGTAGTGTTCCAGGATTCCAGCGCTCGGAATGGATCGTCGGAGATGAGGGCCTTGAAGGAGAGGAGGGCGAGGCGGTCAGCGGTGGCCTCGGCGGCGGCAGTCTCAGGTTGGGAAGCCGAGAAGCCCACGCGAGACAGGAGCAAAACAAGGAGAAAGCTGCAGGACCCAATTACGGAGCTACGCCGTTTGAGCTCCATTCGGGTATAGAGAAG
>CM017194.1:25678170-25705670 GCA_004837865.1 Musa balbisiana | reverse complement strand
TTTTTTGGATTTCAAGCTCATTAATTAAATTCTTAAGATCCCTTCCAAAGAATTGAGGACCCTAAAGTCACTGCTATTCAAGAGACTAAAGATTTAAACAAATTCCCTCTTGAAGAATTAATCGGGTCATTATGACCTACGAAATGACTCTTGCAAAGCTCATGAAGGCATAAGGACACCCTTCTAAAGAAATTCTAAAGAACAGGAAGAATATGACACTTAGAACTCAAGAAGCCCCCTTTTAAACCCGAGCTAGGGCCGGCGGTAGAATCGACCCCAACTCACTCTCTTCTCCTCCTTGCAGCTCTAAACTCTCCTCTAACTCCATTCCTCCCCTTTAGCTGCCCAAAACTGCCTATTTCCTACAAGATCAAGAATCAATCCTACTTCCTCTTGAAGAATTAATCGGGTCATTAATGACCTACGAAATGACTTGCAAAGCTCATGAAGAGCATAAGGACACCCTTCTAAAGAACAGGAAGAATATGACACTTAGAACTCAAGAAGCCCCCTTTTAAACCCGAGCTAGGGCCGGCGGTAGAATCGACCCCAACTCACTCTCTTCTCCTCCTTGCAGCTCTAAACTCTCCTCTAACTCCATTCCTCCCCTTTAGCTGCCCAAAACTGCCTATTTCCTACAAGATCAAGAATCAATCCTACTTCCTCTTGAAGAATTAATCGGGTCATTAATGACCTACGAAATGACTTGCAAAGCTCATGAAGAGCATAAGGACACCCTTCTAAAGAACAGGAAGAATATGACACTTAGAACTCAAGAAGCCCCCTTTTAAACCCGAGCTAGGGCCGGCGGTAGAATCGACCCCAACTCACTCTCTTCTCCTCCTTGCAGCTCTAAACTCTCCTCTAACTCCATTCCTCCCCTTTAGCTGCCCAAAACTGCCTATTTCCTACAAGATCAAGAATCAATCCTACTTCCTCTTGAAGATCTCAACTAATGAAATCTCTAAAAACCTTTGATTTCTCTTTTGTTTGATCTGCTCTTGCTCATTGTTTATCTTCCTAAATAGCAATATTTATGGGTTCTAGAAGATCCTCTAAAGACAAAGGGAAGAGGAGATTAGAAGAAAACTTTAATTCCACACTTTTTGATTCAAATCTACATGCCCAAAAATTTGCTTACATAGAATTTAGACATGTTCATAAGGGAAAATATGTTGACTTAGATGAACTAAGTGACTTAGAACCTATTCAATGGTTTGCAAATCTAAACCTACTTTTAATCATACAAATAAGTGAATCAATCTACCCTAGACTTATTAGGTTGTTTTATAACAATCTACATGTAGATGAAGAAGAAAGGATGTCTACCTATCTTTTAGGACATCATATATCATTACGGATAGATCTATTTGCGACATAATAGGTATCCCGGCGAAAGAAGGATATTGTTATTTTAGAGGATAATGGGACGATGAAACAATTGGGACCACTTATATTGATGTCTTAGGAACAATTTTTGGCAATCCCAACTTAATGGTACTTCCTAAAAGTTGTGAACATCTATTACCATTAAACACCAAAATACTTCATCACATCCTAATTACATCATTCTCCCTAAACAATACCATCATGATGAAGTGAGTCAAATGGAACTAAGAACCATATACTGGATCATGAAAGAATATAACAACTGTTTTGGTTACCTTATCCAACAAAACATGATAGAAATATAAAAAAAAGACATGATGCTTCCATATGGTGGCATAATCACTAAATACTTAATGTCTATGATATTGTAATACCACCCAACAAAGAGGTTATAAAGGTAGATAGATTTAGCATCATAAATAAAAATTTACTTCATCGAATGAGATGTATATTTAGAAATGATATCTGGGTTAGAATGTCTAGAAGAACCGATCCCCCTCAACCTAAACCAGAACCAGAAATACCAATCTTTATGAGTAATCAATCTTCCTCTAATTGGTCCCTTTGAGGAATCACATCCATTTGAGCAAGCTCCTTCATCATCTATCGAAGACATAGGGATTTGGATGGATCGCTTTGAACAAAGACAAGATCGGCTTAAACATCGCCAAGACCAAATCCTATCTAAGCTGTAGCAAATTCATCGATAATTTTACTCTTTATTTAGACATTTTAATTTTCCACCACCTGAATGAGGAATGAGCATATGTATGTATTTAGAAAATGTGGACACAATTCCTTCTTATCTTGTTGTAAAACTATGTTATTGTAAACTCTTTATGCTACTCACCTTGATCACAATGCCACTTGCTTTGATGATTGCAAATCCTTGATGTGTTTTACTATTGGTATCTATGACTTGATCTATCATTTGGTGAGCATTTAGAGAGTTAGGAATATTAATGTTGATTGAACCTCATTTTCGGATTTTCCTTGAACCTCTTTTTATGCTATTCGTTTTCAGATTTTCACTTAAATTCCATGCTAAAATTTTATTACCAATTTGACATGATTGAATTCTTCAATAACATATTTACTTTAAAAGTTGAAAATTTTGTGCCTTAGTGCTAAAAGTTTCCATGATGAGCATGTTATACTCTCATGATTGTGATTTGAGAAGTTTCAATTATACATCGGATTCTTAATCTTTAAGTACTACAAAGCACTAATAATTTTGCTTCATAATTGTGATTGAAAAGCTATGACAAAACAATTGTTCGAATACATGAATTTGTTGAACTTCGTTTTCGGACTTTCTTGATTCTTTTGATCACTCACTTAAAATTCGGTGCTGAAAATTTCATGATACGAATTTTACATGATGATAAAATTGTGCTTCAATAACATGTTTGCTTTAATGTTGAAAATTTGTGTCTAATGCTAAAAGTTTTCAATGATGATGAAATATGTTACCTTTATGATTGTGACAAAACACTTGTCCGAATGCATGAATTTGTTACATTTCATTTTTGGACTTTCTTGATTCTATGATCAATCACTTAAAAACTCAATAGTTAAAATCTTATGAATTTTACATGATTATATGCTTCAATAACATGTTGGAAATTGTAGGTCTTGATGCCAAAAATTTCCACGATGATAAGCATGTTTTACCTTCATGATTGTGATCAAAAAGCTATAACAAAACATTGTCGGAATAAATAGATTTTGTATATCTCTCGGACCTTAATATAATTCTTGAATGGAGCTTCATGAGCCTATGTCATATCAAGTTTGTTTCATATCAATGCTCCACTGATTTTTGACATATGGAATTAATGAACAAATGCATCTCTCATGGATTATCTTTTAAATTTTAATCGAGAACTGGATTTGTGTAATGATTCTTTCACATGAAGTCCTTCTTGGATGACAAGAAGGATTTTTTTGAGTGATGAACAGCTTGCCACGATTTAATTTCAATTGTATATCTATGATCGACTTTGAATTCAAAGACTTTGAATTCAAAGACTTTGAATTCAAAGACTTTGAATTCAAAGACTTTGAATTCAAAGACTTTGAATTCAAAGACTTTGAATTCAAAGACTTTGAATTCAAAGACTTTGAATTCAAAGACTTTGAATTCAAAGACTTTGAATTCAAAGACTTTGAATTCAAAGACTTTGAATTCAAAGACTTTGAATTCAAAGACTTTGAATTCAAAGACTTTGAATTCAAAGACTTTGAATTCAAAGACTTTGAATTCAAAGACTTTGAATTCAAAGACTTTGAATTCAAAGACTTTGAATTCAAAGACTTTGAATTCAAAGACTTTGAATTCAAAGACTTTGAATTCAAAGACTTTGAATTCAAAGACTTTGAATTCAAAGACTTTGAATTCAAAGACTTTGAATTCAAAGACTTTGAATTCAAAGACTTTGAATTCAAAGACTTTGAATTCAAAGACTTTGAATTCAAAGACTTTGAATTCAAAGACTTTGAATTCAAAGACTTTGAATTCAAAGACTTTGAATTCAAAGACTTTGAATTCAAAGACTTTGAATTCAAAGACTTTGAATTCAAAGACTTTGAATTCAAAGACTTTGAATTCAAAGACTTTGAATTCAAAGACTTTGAATTCAAAGACTTTGAATTCAAAGACTTTGAATTCAAAGACTTTGAATTCAAAGACTTTGAATTCAAAGACTTTGAATTCAAAGACTTTGAATTCAAAGACTTTGAATTCAAAGACTTTGAATTCAAAGACTTTGAATTCAAAGACTTTGAATTCAAAGACTTTGAATTCAAAGACTTTGAATTCAAAGACTTTGAATTCAAAGACTTTGAATTCAAGAATGACTTATCTCAAGTATGACAGGGGGGAGTTAAGGTTAACTCCGTCATTAATTGATTGTCATCATAAAAAAGGGGGATATTATTGAATCTCATATTTTGATGATGAAGTCAATTGTCATTTGTTTATCTAATCTATATGTTAAGACAAGTGTACAGGATTAACTACGATGGCAGTAAAACATGCAGCAGGTGTTGAGCCGGAGTCAAGACCAAGATCATGTTGGGGGTTCGAGAGTTCGTCGAAAGTTCTACGGGAACAATCCGAGAAGTCCAGGAGCTTGCCAAAGAAGCTCATTGGAACTCGCCAAGAGGATCGTTGCGAAGTCCAGGAGTTTGCTGGGAGTCCGTCGGAGCATCGCCGAGGGTTTGTCGGATGTTCGCCGGAAGAAGCGATTGACGCACCAGAACATGATTTGCAATATTGATGTCTTAATTATCGTAGTTAGCATGTAGATTAAGTTAGGATTGGGAGGTGATCCCATTAACTTAATCTGGGGCCAACTAGGCCTTTAATAGACCCAAATTGGGCCAAATGGAACAGCCCATTCGGACCTAGAATTCCTGGCCGATGGTGGCACCGCCCAGGAGACTCGGTCTCCCAGGGATTCTGGGCGGTGGTACCGCTAGCAATTATTGCTGCCAATGATGGTACCGCCCCCTGTCAAGCGGTGGGTACCGCTAGACTGAGCGGTAGTACTCGCTCAGTGACAAATGACAGGTGGTAGTACAGCATAGTTATGCGATGGTATTGCCAGGACCCCAGAAATTCAGGAATGGACACTTTTGAGCTCCAATTTCAAACTGATTGGAGCCTATATAAACCCCACCCTTTCTGCATGAAAGGACAACCGAAAGCTTGCTTTTATTCTGAGTATTTGAGAGCTTAAAAGTGTTGTAAAAGGGTAAAGTTCTTCTCCCTCTTTTCTTTCTAAGTGTTGATCATTCAAGAGAGGAGTGAAAACTTGTAAGGGTTATCTCCTAAGCTCGTCAAAAAGAGAAACGCTGTAAAAGGGGTGGTTGGCCTTCGCCTATTGAAGGAATGTCTCTAGTGGATATCGGTGACCTCGTCGAAGGAGGAAGCCAAAAGTGGATATAGATCAAGATTAACCGAATAACTCTAAATCTCGGTTTGCATTTATATTCTGCTCTTTATCTTAATTGCAAACTGCCTCCGTTGCTTTATATCAACTATACTTCTGTTTTGATCTTAAGTTAAAGTTTTTTTCAAAATGGTTTTCATCGAAAACAGATTTCATCGTACGAAAGTTATTTTAACCGACGAAAGTTTTCCGCTACACTAATTCACCCTCCCCCCTCTCTTAGTACTCTTGATCCTAACATAATCTTGTATTTTTTGTTTGAATGTTATGGACAATCATTTGAATGTTAAACTATCCTCATAATTCATTATCAACACTTATTCTATTCTACTAAGATTCACTTAGGATTGATTACTAAGATTCACTTAGGATTGATTACTAAGATTCACTTAGGATTGATTACTAAGATTCACTTAGGATTGATTACTAAGATTCACTTAGGATTGATTACTAAGATTCACTTAGGATTGATTACTAAGATTCACTTAGGATTGATTACTAAGATTCACTTAGGATTGATTACTAAGATTCACTTAGGATTGATTACTAAGATTCACTTAGGATTGATTACTAAGATTCACTTAGGATTGATTACTAAGATTCACTTAGGATTGATTACTAAGATTCACTTAGGATTGATTACTAAGATTCACTTAGGATTGATTACTAAGATTCACTTAGGATTGATTACTAAGATTCACTTAGGATTGATTACTAAGATTCACTTAGGATTGATTACTAAGATTCACTTAGGATTGATTACTAAGATTCACTTAGGATTGATTACTAAGATTCACTTAGGATTGATTACTAAGATTCACTTAGGATTGATTACTAAGATTCACTTAGGATTGATTACTAAGATTCACTTAGGATTGATTACTAAGATTCACTTAGGATTGATTACTAAGATTCACTTAGGATTGATTACTAAGATTCACTTAGGATTGATTACTAAGATTCACTTAGGATTGATTACTAAGATTCACTTAGGATTGATTACTAAGATTCACTTAGGATTGATTACTAAGATTCACTTAGGATTGATTACTAAGATTCACTTAGGATTGATTACTAAGATTCACTTAGGATTGATTACTAAGATTCACTTAGGATTGATTACTAAGATTCACTTAGGATTGATTACTAAGATTCACTTAGGATTGATTACTAAGATTCACTTAGGATTGATTACTAAGATTCACTTAGGATTGATTACTAAGATTCACTTAGGATTGATTACTAAGATTCACTTAGGATTGATTACTAAGATTCACTTAGGATTGATTACTAAGATTCACTTAGGATTGATTACTAAGATTCACTTAGGATTGATTACTAAGATTCACTTAGGATTGATTACTAAGATTCACTTAGGATTGATTACTAAGATTCACTTAGGATTGATTACTAAGATTCACTTAGGATTGATTACTAAGATTCACTTAGGATTGATTACTAAGATTCACTTAGGATTGATTACTAAGATTCACTTAGGATTGATTACTAAGATTCACTTAGGATTGATTACTAAGATTCACTTAGGATTGATTACTAAGATTCACTTAGGATTGATTACTAAGATTCACTTAGGATTGATTACTAAGATTCACTTAGGATTGATTACTAAGATTCACTTAGGATTGATTACTAAGATTCACTTAGGATTGATTACTAAGATTCACTTAGGATTGATTACTAAGATTCACTTAGGATTGATTACTAAGATTCACTTAGGATTGATTACTAAGATTCACTTAGGATTGATTACTAAGATTCACTTAGGATTGATTACTAAGATTCACTTAGGATTGATTACTAAGATTCACTTAGGATTGATTACTAAGATTCACTTAGGATTGATTACTAAGATTCACTTAGGATTGATTACTAAGATTCACTTAGGATTGATTACTAAGATTCACTTAGGATTGATTACTAAGATTCACTTAGGATTGATTACTAAGATTCACTTAGGATTGATTACTAAGATTCACTTAGGATTGATTACTAAGATTCACTTAGGATTGATTACTAAGATTCACTTAGGATTGATTACTAAGATTCACTTAGGATTGATTACTAAGATTCACTTAGGATTGATTACTAAGATTCACTTAGGATTGATTACTAAGATTCACTTAGGATTGATTACTAAGATTCACTTAGGATTGATTACTAAGATTCACTTAGGATTGATTACTAAGATTCACTTAGGATTGATTACTAAGATTCACTTAGGATTGATTACTAAGATTCACTTAGGATTGATTACTAAGATTCACTTAGGATTGATTACTAAGATTCACTTAGGATTGATTACTAAGATTCACTTAGGATTGATTACTAAGATTCACTTAGGATTGATTACTAAGATTCACTTAGGATTGATTACTAAGATTCACTTAGGATTGATTACTAAGATTCACTTAGGATTGATTACTAAGATTCACTTAGGATTGATTACTAAGATTCACTTAGGATTGATTACTAAGATTCACTTAGGATTGATTACTAAGATTCACTTAGGATTGATTACTAAGATTCACTTAGGATTGATTACTAAGATTCACTTAGGATTGATTACTAAGATTCACTTAGGATTGATTACAAAATTACTAGTTGTAGTTGAACGTATGTGAGATTCGGGCATTATACAATCTATATTCCATTGTGTTGGATCATGAAAGCATATGGGCAATCTTGTATTTTTTGTTTAATTAATTTTATTTCATGGTCTTTTAGGAATATCAAAATTAGCATATATGCTCTTTTAAAACTTATGTTTATTCACATAATTTTGCGGGGAAATATAACACGTCCCAAGTGAGAGAACTTTCATTTTGGACCGGCATTCCTTGGTGTCGTTGCTAGGGTTATCTTGTCTAATGGGCTCTCGTTGTCCCTCATGGGCGTTGGGAAGCTCAGCCCATTTTATACTGATCCATTAATTTGGGAATCGGTGTCCTCATGTTCTTGTAACATTGGAATTCTAAGTTTTCTCATTGGCTTTCGGTTTTCCTCATGTTCGATCTTTTTTGGGGCTTTTTTTTTCTGTAGATATAAATAAAGTTGACAAAATGACAGAGGAAGGAGAGAAATGATTATGAGTTATCAGATAAGTAAAGAGAACATGGCTAAAATAAGGTAGAGGTATTAAGATATTATCTTGATGTCTATTATTCAATCCCATTAGATCTCATTTCAAATTTCTTTTTACTAAAATAATTCTAATGTTGCATCAACTTCAATTGAGTTTAATTTAGTTTGATAAAAATAATATTTTTTATCAATGCTTATTCTTCAATCTCACTTATATATCTCAATATTTAGTATAACACTTTTTTTTATTTATTTATTTATTTATTTATTTATTTATTTATTTATTTATTTATTTATTTATTTATTTATTTATTTATTTATTTATTTATTTATTTATTTATTTATTTATTTATTTATTTATTTATTTATTTATTTATTTATTTATTTATTTATTTATTTATTTATTTATTTATTTATTTATTTATTTATTTATTTATTTATTTATTTATTTATTTATTTATTTATTTATTTATTTATTTATTTATTTATTTATTTATTTATTTATTTATTTATTTATTTATTTATTTATTTATTTATTTATTTATTTATTTATTTATTTATTTATTTATTTATTTATTTATTTATTTATTTATTTATTTATTTATTTATTTATTTATTTATTTATTTATTTATTTATTTATTTATTTATTTATTTATTTATTTATTTATTTATTTATTTATTTATTTATTTATTTATTTATTTATTTATTTATTTATTTATTTATTTATTTATTTATTTATTTATTTATTTATTTATTTATTTATTTATTTATTTATTTATTTATTTATTTATTTATTTATTTATTTATTTATTTATTTATTTATTTATTTATTTATTTATTTATTTATTTATTTATTTATTTATTTATTTATTTATTTATTTATTTATTTATTTATTTATTTATTTATTTATTTATTTATTTATTTATTTATTTATTTATTTATTTATTTATTTATTTATTTATTTATTTATTTATTTATTTATTTATTTATTTATTTATTTATTTATTTATTTATTTATTTATTTATTTATTTATTTATTTATTTATTTATTTATTTATTTATTTATTTATTTATTTATTTATTTATTTATTTATTTATTTATTTATTTATTTATTTATTTATTTATTTATTTATTTATTTATTTATTTATTTATTTATTTATTTATTTATTTATTTATTTATTTATTTATTTATTTATTTATTTATTTATTTATTTATTTATTTATTTATTTATTTATTTATTTATTTATTTATTTATTTATTTATTTATTTATTTATTTATTTATTTATTTATTTATTTATTTATTTATTTATTTATTTATTTATTTATTTATTTATTTATTTATTTATTTATTTATTTATTTATTTATTTATTTATTTATTTATTTATTTATTTATTTATTTATATTTTATTCAGAAGGATCGAGCAAGCAACCTCTCTAACAACCCTTGTGCTTCCCAATTCCGGATCATAATCTCGTGGTGGATCCATCCGTTCCTGATTGCAGTTAATTCACTGATGACATCTTGTCATCTGCATTCGTTCTTGTGGGGATTCACTTGGCGCACCTGACGCCGATCCTGAGCGACAAGTTCACGCACTCCACTGCTTTGTCTCGAATGTATATCGGTGCCTTGAATGTGACCATTTGCAGCTTCACCTTCCTCGAAGTCAGGTTTGGAGCGATGATTTCGGAGACCCGCTCCGGGAGGCATCTCCACATATCGAGGAAGGCTGAGACGGGAGTGCCATCCCTGAAACTTCGCACCAGTAGGCCTCTTCCCCGTGAGTGTTTCCCAGCAGAAGTATCCCGTAACTATAGACATCCCCTTCGACCGAAACTTTGTTGGCACACTCCATACTCTGTATCATGAATCGGTAGGTTAAATGTACAAAGAGAAGAACTTGAGGAACACAACTGCGCAAGTAATGGCATATAAAGATAACATATTTGCTCTTGGTTAATGCAATGTACCTGGTGCAACGTAACCGATGGATCCCTTGAATAACATGGTGGTAGAAGATCTTTGAGATGCTTCAGTGGGGCTTCTGTTGAGGAACCTCGCCAATCCAAAGTCTCCAACGTGAGCTACCACGTCATCGTCCAAAAGAACATTGCTTGGCTTTATGTCACAGTGGACAATCGGCTCTGGACCTTGATGGTGGAGGTAATCTAACGCGGAGGCCACATCGATCAATATATTTAGCCTGTGGATAAGGCTTAACGCCCGCGTCTGACCTTGCTCGTTTGCTTCTGGATGCACCCACTTCTCTAGGCTCCCATTCGGCATGAACTCATAAAGCAAAGCTTTGAAATCATTTCCCCGGTAATCTGTAGTTACGCAAGCTGTTAAAATCTTGACGAGGTTCCGATGCCGGACATTTCTCAGCGCTTCGCATTCAGCAACGAAGCTCCTTGAAGCTCCTCTCTGTCGGAGGTTGAGTACCTTGACGGCAACAAGTCGGTATTCCTCATAATTGAGTAACCCTTTGTACACCGAACCAAAGCTTCCCACGCCGACGAGATTAGCAGAAGAGAAACCATCTGTAGCTCTTAGCAACTCGGCATATGTGACCATCATATGTGGAACCATTCTGTTGTCTGCGGCACGAGGCTCCTTCTTCGACTTACGTATCCAACGATGAATGCCAAACAAAGCGAGGAGAAAGATCAGGCATATTATTCCCCCGGCAACTGAGATCGCGGCTACCAGCATCCGGGATAAATGTGATGACCGGGTGGGGCAGGGAGGCAGGTTCAGAGCTTGGACACCCCCACAAAGCTTACTATTTCCAAGCACAGAGAACGCACTGAGGTTTGTGAAGATGCCATGTTTTGGAAGCTCACCCTCAAAATTGTTGAATGAGAGATTCAGATAGCTCAAGAACTTAAAATTCCCAAGAAATTCTGGTATGAGCCCGGACAAGTTGTTTCTCGAAAGATCCAGCGATTGGAGCCCCTTCAGCTGGCTAAATGACGAAGGGATTGATCCCTGGAATGAATTCCCTGCCATGTCAAGACTATCGAGTTGTTGACAGTCACCAAGGGTTCTTGGAATTGTACCTGATAGTCTGTTGCCAGAGATTTCGAATTTACCAATATTGTTTAGTTTTCCAACTTCAGATGGCAGAGATCCTTCCAATGAATTGTAAGATACATTAAGTAACCTGGTGAGGGTGGGGATGGCCATAATTTCTTTCGGCACTGTGCCATTTAACTTGTTGACTGAAAGATCCAAGAGATTCAGAGGGCAGTTTCCAAGACTCGGAGGTAAGGATCCTTGCAGTTGATTCGAATGCAGGCGGAGTTCGAATAGCTGAGTTAGATGGCCAAGGGTTGCTGGGATTTCTCCTGTGAAGTAGTTCCTACTCAAGTCCATTATTTGTAAATTCGAAAGGTTTCCCACTGTTGCAGGGATTTTACCAGTGAAAAGGTTCGAGTTCATCCGAACCGAGGTCAAAGAAACCAGGTTGCCGATCTCTGCCGGAACGCTCCCAGCTATGCGGTTGTCGTCGATTTCAAACCATTCCAGGGTTGTAGAAAAATTGACGATCGATCGTGGCAAGAAGCCTCCGAGCTTGTTGCTTGTTATTTGCAAATATTTCAGGCTGCTACAGTTGGCTAAATCATCCAGGAAGCCCCATTCGGCAGCATTCCTTGCTTCTAGCTGATTATAACTAAGATCAAAGTGATCTACCTTCTGTAAGGATCCCAAACCTCTGGGTATGGTGCCTGTGAATCTGTTCTTATATAGTTGAATGTTGATGAGGTCGGTAGCATTCGACAGTGAAACTGGAAGAGGCCCGTAAAACTTGTTGTCGTTGATGTTTAGTTCTTCAAGAAGGGGAAGAGTAATTCCCATATCCGGCGGAATAGACCCAGTAAAATTGTTGCTCTGGAGCTCTAGGGTTCTGAGAGAGGAGAGGTTCCAAATGGAGGGTGGGATGACTCCCTCCAAGATTGTTGAATGACACTCCAAGATAAGTGAGAGAAGTGAGGGTTTCCGATCGCTTGCAGGAACTGAGCCCACAAAGCCATTGGACAGTAATCGAGAACAGTTAGATTCACGAGGTTTCCAATCTCAGATGGTATAATTCCAGTGAGTTTGTTATCCTGCAAAATAAGTTCACGTAGTCTGACAAGATTCCAGATCCCTCGTGGAACAGAGCCTTCGAGTTTGTTGCTATACAGATAGAGACCAATCAAATTCACAAGGTTTCCAATTTCTGGAGGAATGCTTCCTGTGAGACGGTTGTCCCCAAGGGAGAGAACTTTCAACTTTGTCAAGGATTTAATATCGCTCGGAATCTTTCCTTCAAGTGTATTATTCTCCAAATAAATATATTGTAGTTCTGAACAGTGACTAAGGTTGGGTGGGATGTCCCCTACAAGTTGATTATACGAGAAAGATCCAAGAGATTCAGAGGGCAGTTTCCAAGACTCGGAGGTAAGGATCCTTGCAGTTGATTCGAATGCAGGCGGAGTTCGAATAGCTGAGTTAGATGGCCAAGGGTTGCTGGGATTTCTCCTGTGAAGTAGTTCCTACTCAAGTCCATTATTTGTAAATTCGAAAGGTTTCCCACTGTTGCAGGGATTTTACCAGTGAAAAGGTTCGAGTTCATCCGAACCGAGGTCAAAGAAACCAGGTTGCCGATCTCTGCCGGAACGCTCCCAGCTATGCGGTTGTCGTCGATTTCAAACCATTCCAGGGTTGTAGAAAAATTGACGATCGATCGTGGCAAGAAGCCTCCGAGCTTGTTGCTTGTTATTTGCAAATATTTCAGGCTGCTACAGTTGGCTAAATCATCCAGGAAGCCCCATTCGGCAGCATTCCTTGCTTCTAGCTGATTATAACTAAGATCAAAGTGATCTACCTTCTGTAAGGATCCCAAACCTCTGGGTATGGTGCCTGTGAATCTGTTCTTATATAGTTGAATGTTGATGAGGTCGGTAGCATTCGACAGTGAAACTGGAAGAGGCCCGTAAAACTTGTTGTCGTTGATGTTTAGTACTTCAAGAAGGGGAAGTGTGATTCCCATATCCGGCGGAATAGACCCAGTAAAATTGTTGCTCTGGAGCTCTAGGGTTCTGAGAGAGGAGAGGTTCCAAATGGAGGGTGGGATGACTCCTCCAAGATTGTTGAATGACACTCCAAGATAAGTGAGAGAAGTGAGGTTCCCTACTGAAGTAGGAACATTACCTGTGAGTTGGTTTACGTCCAAGTAAAGTTGTTCGAGTCTGGCAAGGTTCCCAATCTCTGAAGGAACAGATCCTGAAAGCTGGTTGACAGCCAAAGAAAGAGTCGTCAAACTTGTCATTTTTCCGATCTCAGATGGGATAGAACCGATGAGTTGGTTTTCATGCAAATAAAGTTGTCTTAGACTGACGAGATTCCCTATATCTGGAGGAATGCTTCCTGTGAGATGGTTGCCCCATAGGTAGAGAATTTTCAGCTTTGACAAGGCACCGACATCATTGGGAATCTCTCCTTCAAGGAGATTGTTTGACAAATCCATATATTGTAGTTCTGAGCAGCGGCCAAGGTTGTGTGGGATGGCTCCTACAAGTAGATTGTTTGACAGATCAACAACAGTGAGAGAGAAGAGGTTGGCTGTTGCTGAATAGTGCCATGGAAGCCACTGTGACTTAGCTTTCAGGATTCTGAAGGTGCAAACAATTCTGAAGTTGCGACATCGGAATCATACCTCTTAGAGCGTTGGAGCTCAGGTTTAGACGTTGAAGATGGGAAAGCACGCCGAGCTCCTGCGGGATGGGACCGTGAAGTCGGTTGTCGGCGAGGTGGAGCCTCCGGAGGAAGGTGACGTTGGCTAGAGATGGAGAGATCTTACCGGCCAGGTCGAGGGACTCCAGTTCCAAAGCTGTGACCCTCAGCGGATGACTCTGGTTGCGGCATGTCACACCTCGCCACTGGCAGAAATGGAGGGATTCATCGTTCCAGGAGGCCAATGCTCGGAATGGGTCGGACACGAGGGACTTGAAGGACAGGAGCGCGAGGCGATCGATGTTCTCGTTGCTTGAATTCAAGGTGGATAGGGAAACCGATGAGGCCAGAAGACATGAGAGCACAAGAATTAGAAACGTTAAAGACGATGGCCGGAAGGCACATGCGGATGCGAAGCAGTGTGGTTTGTCTTTCATGGTTGGAGTCATGGAGGTCGCCTTGGGTGCAGGTATTGCATAGATCATGGGAGGATATTGCTTGATATATTTGAGTGTGAATTGACTTGGTAAAAGCTTTAACTTTTGCAGAGTAACCCATACAATTTGATCGTGATCTACATTAATAGAGAAGACTATGTACATAAAAAATATGTAGGGATTGTGATATGAACATGAGAGTCTAAGAACTAGAAACATTAAAGACGATGATCAAAAATCAATGTAGATGCGAAGTAACATGAGTTATCCTCCATGATAAGACTCATACAGATTGACTTGGGTGAGATATTGGAATTCACATGGTAAAGACTTTGAACTTCTTTAAGTAACCTTGGATGATTTTATGATGATCAGGACAAGTAATGGATCTACATTAATAAAGAAGATGTACATAAATATATAGTGGTTAGTGATATGGATATGAGAGTGCAAGAACTAGAAATATTAAAGATGATGACCAAAAGTAGCATGACTTAGTCCTCCATAGTAGATCTCGCTAAGGTCGACTTGAGTTGAGATGATGACCAAAGTCCATAGAGATGTGAAGTAGCATGACTTAGCCCTCCATAGTAGGTCTCGCTGAGGTTGACTTGAGTTGAGGTATTGCATACATCATAGGAGGATATCGTAGACTATCAATTCTCTACAGTAACATTATCACATGTTTGATGGTGATAAGGACAATTAATTGATAGAGAAGATGATGTACATAAATAAATAAATAGCGTAGCGGTAAGTTGTTGGAATATTAATGAGAGAACTCAATTTTTTCTTGCATACCTTCACACCTCAATTAGAGTTGAAGGTAATCATTAATGAGATAATTTTATTTTAGTTTCACATGGAGTTGAGTAAAATCATTTTTCCTTCTTATAACTCTCTATCAAAGGTATTAACTAATTTGACAGACAAGATGATTTAGTCAAACACGTAAAAGATTAAATATTTTTATTTTACCTTTTTACCCTTATTGCAATGATACTTTTTTATTAGATGGAGCCATAACATGACATCATTTTATTAGATGATAAGTCTAACAAAGTCACGACAGGACATCATCTTATTAGATGAAAGATGTTAGATGTTAACGAAAGGATATGAGAAAAAAAATCTAATTGCATCTTTTTTTCTTTTTCTTTGTACATTCAATTATATGTTTATGTTGGTACTGGGACATTTTTAATGATCCTTCATGAGCATGCTCATAGATGGATCTACCCTCCGATTGTATCTTAGGATAATTTTTTTGAAAAATATATATATGATAATAAATATGGCTTAGGACAGTAAATTATGCTTCTAGTTTTCTTTTTCTGTTTTTTTAATTCTATCTATAAATTATTTCATTATATTTTTTTTTATCAAAATATGTTTGTACTTGCTATTTCTAACATATCTAATATCATAGATGGCTGTGACCAGGCAACCATTCGAGTTTATAGAGAAACCAATGTTCATGAATAAAATTTGAGACCAATAATATATTTGATGGCACTGGAGCACGCCATTCAATACGTAGCATGGACTTCTCTTGTCTTCGTGTACAAGTCAATACAACCTAAATTTCTTACATGAGCATTAAAAAACAAGAAGAGCCCAGTTGGGAAAAACCATCATTTTGAGTCCTATTTTACCACTTGGATCTGACAAAATTTGCAAACAATTCATAATAGTATACATATGAGAAAGAGCCTATTCTTTTAATATTAAAAAGATCTTTTAAATACATGAATCTTTATAACTAGAGTCAACTCCAAGCCGGCTCAAACACTCTAATATTGTCTCCAAATCTTGACTTGAATACATAACACGATTTAATATCATGTCACATCTGTCTTTAGACTGATTAAAACATTTGATGATTTTTTTTTTTTAACATGAAAAACAAAGTAGAGAGAATTTTGCTTCCTGCTATCAACTATCTTAAAGCACGCGATGACTTACTGAATAGCTTCCGCTCTGCCACAAGGAATGAATGCAAGTGTTAGAAGTTTTATGTGCTGATGATTCATTATGTTTCTGCTACGATGACATGCAAGAATGGTACTACGAAAGGAGCAAAGCTATTGTTTTGAAACCTTTAACTCGATCTAAATTCGACAACAGAAGAACGATGTCAGGTAGTGTGCAGATGGGATCCCTGTTATATATATATATATATATATATATATATATATATATATATATATATATATATATATATATATATATATATATATATATATATATATATATATATATATATATATATATATATATATATATATATATATATATATATATATATATATATATATATATATATATATATATATATATATATATATATATATATATATATATATATATATATATATATATATATATATATATATATATATATATATATATATATATATATATATATATATATATATATATATATATATATATATATATATATATATATATATATATATATATATATATATATATATATATATATATATATATATATATATATATATATATATATATATATATATATATATATATATATATATATATATATATATATATATATATATATATATATATATATATATATATATATATATATATATATATATATATATATATATATATATATATATATATATATATATATATATATATATATATATATATATATATATATATATATATATATATATATATATATATATATATATATATATATATATATATATATATATATATATATATATATATATATATATATATATATATATATATATATATATATATATATATATATATATATATATATATATATATATATATATATATATATATATATATATATATATATATATATATATATATATATATATATATATATATATATATATATATATATATATATATATATATATATATATATATATATATATATATATATATATATATATATATATATATATATATATATATATATATATATATATATATATATATATATATATATATATATATATATATATATATATATATATATATATATATATATATATATATATATATATATATATATATATATATATATATATATATATATATATATATATATATATATATATATATATATATATATATATATATATATATATATATATATATATATATATATATATATATATATATATATATATATATATATATATATATATATATATATATATATATATATATATATATATATATATATATATATATATATATATATATATATATATATATATATATATATATATATATATATATATATATATATATATATATATATATATATATATATATATATATATATATATATATATATATATATATATATATATATATATATATATATATATATATATATATATATATATATATATATATATATATATATATATTTATATGCTGCGGAATAAGATGAAGGCCAGGGTTTGGGCCTCGGTTTGTGAAGCTCGTGATTGCATCTCTTTCATGGATTGCCCAGCTTGGTCCACGCTAACCCTATGCAAGAAGGTCCAACATAAGCCACAAAGAATCCTTAGTGTTAGGGACGAAGGAGTAAGGAATTTTGATGATGCAGTATTTAAAATAAGAGGATTGACAAGAATACTTATATGATATTTCTAAATACACACACTCTCTATATCTTGCTTCATGAACTATGATCATATTTATAGGACCTAGTGGTAACTATCTCACTCCCCATGTCACCCATGATTGAGATAGTTATTGAAACCACCATATAACTACTAGATCATGATAACTACCTATGTAACTATAAATCAAATCTCAACACTCCCCCTTGATTCATAGTTACATACACCGATTTGAGACATGAAATAAATATGCTTTTAAACTAGAAGCAACTTAGTGAGGATATCCGTAACTTGTTTATTTGTTCCACAATACTTCATTGTTATGACTTCACTTGCTACAAGATCTCAGATGAAATGATAGTGTATCTCTATATGCTTCATTCTTCCATGAAATATTGGATTCTTCATCATTGCAATTGTGGCTTTATTGTCACAAAATATTTATGTTACTTCTTTTTGTTCTTGATGAAGATCTTCAAAAAGTTTTCTAAGCCATATTGCTTGACAAACTGCTGATGTTGTGGCTACATATTCTCCTTTCGATATCGACAATACAGTTGTTGCTTGCTTTTTAGAACTTCAGGATATAGCTCCCGATCTGAGGCTAAAAATATTACATAAAGTATTCTTTCGATCATCTAAAGCTCTTGCCCAATTACTATCAGTGAAACCAAATAATTTACAATTAAAATTATGAGAATACTTTTTTTTTTTTTTTTTTTTTTTTTTTTTTTTTTTTTTTTTTTTTTTTTTTTTTTTTTTTTTTTTTTTTTTTTTTTTTTTTTTTTTTTTTTTTTTTTTTTTTTTTTTTTTTTTTTTTTTTTTTTTTTTTTTTTTTTTTTTTTTTTTTTTTTTTTTTTTTTTTTTTTTTTTTTTTTTTTTTTTTTTTTTTTTTTTTTTTTTTTTTTTTTTTTTTTTTTTTTTTTTTTTTTTTTTTTTTTTTTTTTTTTTTTTTTTTTTTTTTTTTTTTTTTTTTTTTTTTTTTTTTTTTTTTTTTTTTTTTTTTTTTTTTTTTTTTTTTTTTTTTTTTTTTTTTTTTTTTTTTTTTTTTTTTTTTTTTTTTTTTTTTTTTTTTTTTTTTTTTTTTTTTTTTTTTTTTTTTTTTTTTTTTTTTTTTTTTTTTTTTTTTTTTTTTTTTTTTTTTTTTTTTTTTTTTTTTTTTTTTTTTTTTTTTTTTTTTTTTTTTTTTTTTTTTTTTTTTTTTTTTTTTTTTTTTTTTTTTTTTTTTTTTTTTTTTTTTTTTTTTTTTTTTTTTTTTTTTTTTTTTTTTTTTTTTTTTTTTTTTTTTTTTTTTTTTTTTTTTTTTTTTTTTTTTTTTTTTTTTTTTTTTTTTTTTTTTTTTTTTTTTTTTTTTTTTTTTTTTTTTTTTTTTTTTTTTTTTTTTTTTTTTTTTTTTTTTTTTTTTTTTTTTTTTTTTTTTTTTTTTTTTTTTTTTTTTTTTTTTTTTTTTTTTTTTTTTTTTTTTTTTTTTTTTTTTTTTTTTTTTTTTTTTTTTTTTTTTTTTTTTTTTTTTTTTTTTTTTTTTTTTTTTTTTTTTTTTTTTTTTTTTTTTTTTTTTTTTTTTTTTTTTTTTTTTTTTTTTTTTTTTTTTTTTTTTTTTTTTTTTTTTTTTTTTTTTTTTTTTTTTTTTTTTTTTTTTTTTTTTTTTTTTTTTTTTTTTTTTTTTTTTTTTTTTTTTTTTTTTTTTTTTTTTTTTTTTTTTTTTTTTTTTTTTTTTTTTTTTTTTTTTTTTTTTTTTTTTTTTTTTTTTTTTTTTTTTTTTTTTTTTTTTTTTTTTTTTTTTTTTTTTTTTTTTTTTTTTTTTTTTTTTTTTTTTTTTTTTTTTTTTTTTTTTTTTTTTTTTTTTTTTTTTTTTTTTTTTTTTTTTTTTTTTTTTTTTTTTTTTTTTTTTTTTTTTTTTTTTTTTTTTTTTTTTTTTTTTTTTTTTTTTTTTTTTTTTTTTTTTTTTTTTTTTTTTTTTTTTTTTTTTTTTTTTTTTTTTTTTTTTTTTTTTTTTTTTTTTTTTTTTTTTTTTTTTTTTTTTTTTTTTTTTTTTTTTTTTTTTTTTTTTTTTTTTTTTTTTTTTTTTTTTTTTTTTTTTTTTTTTTTTTTTTTTTTTTTTTTTTTTTTTTTTTTTTTTTTTTTTTTTTTTTTTTTTTTTTTTTTTTTTTTTTTTTTTTTTTTTTTTTTTTTTTTTTTTTTTTTTTTTTTTTTTTTTTTTTTTTTTTTTTTTTTTTTTTTTTTTTTTTTTTTTTTTTTTTTTTTTTTTTTTTTTTTTTTTTTTTTTTTTTTTTTTTTTTTTTTTTTTTTTTTTTTTTTTTTTTTTTTTTTTTTTTTTTTTTTTTTTTTTTTTTTTTTTTTTTTTTTTTTTTTTTTTTTTTTTTTTTTTTTTTTTTTTTTTTTTTTTTTTTTTTTTTTTTTTTTTTTTTTTTTTTTTTTTTTTTTTTTTTTTTTTTTTTTTTTTTTTTTTTTTTTTTTTTTTTTTTTTTTTTTTTTTTTTTTTTTTTTTTTTTTTTTTTTTTTTTTTTTTTTTTTTTTTTTTTTTTTTTTTTTTTTTTTTTTTTTTTTTTTTTTTTTTTTTTTTTTTTTTTTTTTTTTTTTTTTTTTTTTTTTTTTTTTTTTTTGTTTCGGTAGATCTATTAGCTCTTAAGTTTCATTCTTCTTAATTGACTTGATTTCCTCCTTCATTGTTTTTCTCCATCTGAGGCTAAAAATATTACATAAAGTATTCTTTCGATCATCTAAAGCTCTTGCCCAATTACTATCAGCGAAACCAAATAATTTACAATTAAAATTATGAGAATACCAAATACCATAATTTGTAGTTCCAGCATATAATGCAGAATTCTTTTAAGCTCGAGATGATGTTTGCTTGGGCTATGCATAAACCTGGATACTACACCAACAGAGAATGCAATATCGATCGAGTATGAGTTAGATAAATACAAACCTCAAACCAAACTTCTATAGTATCTTACGTTTATCAGACTTGTACCATCTTCACGTTTTAATTTCTCATTTACATTCATGGGTATTGCTGTAGCTTTCCAATTAATTCATGTTAGATCTTTTGAGTAGATTCATTGCATACTTTATTTGTAAAATAAAAATTCCATCTGATCCTTGCTTCACTTCCAACCCAAGAAAATAGTGTAGTAGATCTAGATCTGACATTTCAAAACTATTCATCATATATTTTTTAAATTCTGCTACATAAAAGTTAGATGAACCCATATATATAATATCATCAACATAGAGGCAAACCATTAGAATATTATGTTCATCTTCTTTCTTTAGATAAAGAGTATGTTCATTATTGCTCTCTTAAATCTATTTTAAAGAAAATAATAATCAATTTTATTGTACCATGCCCTTGGAGCTTGTTTAAGCCCATAAAGAGATTTTCTTAGCTTGTACACCTTTTCTTTATGTCATTTAACTAAAAAACCTTCAGGTTGAGCAACAAAAATCTCTTTGTATAAATCTCTATTTAAAAATATAGATTTCATATCAAATTGATAAACAGGTCAACTCAAGTGAGCAGCTAAAGCTAAGAAAGTTCTCACGGCTTCGAATCTAGCAACTAGAGAAAAAGTATCATCAAAATCAATACATTGTTGCTGTGAATATCCTTTTGCTATAAGCTATACCTTATGCTTTTGGATACTTCCATCTGTATTAAACTTTATTTGAACACCCATTTTAATCGAATAGCTTTTTTTTGTTTCGGTAGATCTATTAGCTCTTAAGTTTCATTCTTCTTAATTGACTTGATTTCCTCCTTCATTGTTTTTCTTCATTCCTCTTTTTCACTGTTTCCTCAAAAGTTATTGGATTTGAAATAAACAAAGCAAATGTTGAGTCATAAATGTTGAGTTTCATCTAAGGAATCAGAATTTGAACTGCTATTGGGTGAGGTTGACGATGAACTTGTTGGAGTAGGATTTGTCATTTGATTATGCGGATTGTCTAGTTTGTTAGAATCTGCATTTGTGTTCCACCTTTATTGGTCTCCCAATTCCAACTGCCCTTTTCTTAAACATAACATTTCTGTTAATAATAATTTTGCCACTAATATTATTATATAATCGATATGCTTTGGATTGTAAGGAATAACCAATTAAAATGTATTTTTTAGATTTTTCATCAAGTTGGTGATGATTTTGTGAATTCACCAAAGCATTAAACAATACAACAAAAAATTCTTAGATGGCTTACACTTTATTTTATACCATACCAAGCCTGAAAAAGGAATTTGATTCATAACAGCCTTATGGTGAAATATTCAATAAATAAACCGTTATTGCAACTGCTTCTGCCTAAAACTGATTTGGAAGATGTTTTCCTTTGCTCCGGTGTATATGGTGTCGTCAATTTTCTACGAATATCATTTTCCTCCATAAAAAGAACTAAAATCATTAGATAAAAATTCACCACCTCTATCTGTCTGAAGTATCTTTATATATCTACCACTTTGCCTTTCTACAAGTGCCTTGAATTTTTAAAAATTATCAAATATTTCAGATTTCAGTTTCAAAAAATATACCCCAACTCATGCGGGCTATAATCATTAGCAAACTAATAAAAAATATTGACGTCCATCAAATGATTTTGTATTCATAGGTCAACATGAATTAATTCAAGATAATTAGATGCTCTCCATGCTTTTCCAATAGGAAATAATTTTTTACTTTATTTGCTATAAATGCATCCTTCACATACATCAAGTGTATTAATCTTGGGCAATCCGAAAACCATTCCTTTTTGACTTAACAATCTTAAACCCTTAATATTAAGGTGTCCATATCTTAAATACCATAAATCCTCTTCCTCTTCCTCTTCCTCTTCCTCTTCCTCTTCCTCTTCCTCTTCCTCTTCCTCTTCCTCTTCCTCTTCCTCTTCCTCTTCCTCTTCCTCTTCCTCTTCCTCTTCCTCTTCCTCTTCCTCTTCCTCTTCCTCTTCCTCTTCCTCTTCCTCTTCCTCTTCCTCTTCCTCTTCCTCTTCCTCTTCCTCTTCCTCTTCCTCTTCCTCTTCCTCTTCCTCTTCCTCTTCCTCTTCCTCTTCCTCTTCCTCTTCCTCTTCCTCTTCCTCTTCCTCTTCCTCTTCCTCTTCCTCTTCCTCTTCCTCTTCCTCTTCCTCTTCCTCTTCCTCTTCCTCTTCCTCTTCCTCTTCCTCTTCCTCTTCCTCTTCCTCTTCCTCTTCCTCTTCCTCTTCCTCTTCCTCTTCCTCTTCCTCTTCCTCTTCCTCTTCCTCTTCCTCTTCCTCTTCCTCTTCCTCTTCCTCTTCCTCTTCCTCTTCCTCTTCCTCTTCCTCTTCCTCTTCCTCTTCCTCTTCCTCTTCCTCTTCCTCTTCCTCTTCCTCTTCCTCTTCCTCTTCCTCTTCCTCTTCCTCTTCCTCTTCCTCTTCCTCTTCCTCTTCCTCTTCCTCTTCCTCTTCCTCTTCCTCTTCCTCTTCCTCTTCCTCTTCCTCTTCCTCTTCCTCTTCCTCTTCCTCTTCCTCTTCCTCTTCCTCTTCCTCTTCCTCTTCCTCTTCCTCTTCCTCTTCCTCTTCCTCTTCCTCTTCCTCTTCCTCTTCCTCTTCCTCTTCCTCTTCCTCTTCCTCTTCCTCTTCCTCTTCCTCTTCCTCTTCCTCTTCCTCTTCCTCTTCCTCTTCCTCTTCCTCTTCCTCTTCCTCTTCCTCTTCCTCTTCCTCTTCCTCTTCCTCTTCCTCTTCCTCTTCCTCTTCCTCTTCCTCTTCCTCTTCCTCTTCCTCTTCCTCTTCCTCTTCCTCTTCCTCTTCCTCTTCCTCTTCCTCTTCCTCTTCCTCTTCCTCTTCCTCTTCCTCTTCCTCTTCCTCTTCCTCTTCCTCTTCCTCTTCCTCTTCCTCTTCCTCTTCCTCTTCCTCTTCCTCTTCCTCTTCCTCTTCCTCTTCCTCTTCCTCTTCCTCTTCCTCTTCCTCTTCCTCTTCCTCTTCCTCTTCCTCTTCCTCTTCCTCTTCCTCTTCCTCTTCCTCTTCCTCTTCCTCTTCCTCTTCCTCTTCCTCTTCCTCTTCCTCTTCCTCTTCCTCTTCCTCTTCCTCTTCCTCTTCCTCTTCCTCTTCCTCTTCCTCTTCCTCTTCCTCTTCCTCTTCCTCTTCCTCTTCCTCTTCCTCTTCCTCTTCCTCTTCCTCTTCCTCTTCCTCTTCCTCTTCCTCTTCCTCTTCCTCTTCCTCTTCCTCTTCCTCTTCCTCTTCCTCTTCCTCTTCCTCTTCCTCTTCCTCTTCCTCTTCCTCTTCCTCTTCCTCTTCCTCTTCCTCTTCCTCTTCCTCTTCCTCTTCCTCTTCCTCTTCCTCTTCCTCTTCCTCTTCCTCTTCCTCTTCCTCTTCCTCTTCCTCTTCCTCTTCCTCTTCCTCTTCCTCTTCCTCTTCCTCTTCCTCTTCCTCTTCCTCTTCCTCTTCCTCTTCCTCTTCCTCTTCCTCTTCCTCTTCCTCTTCCTCTTCCTCTTCCTCTTCCTCTTCCTCTTCCTCTTCCTCTTCCTCTTCCTCTTCCTCTTCCTCTTCCTCTTCCTCTTCCTCTTCCTCTTCCTCTTCCTCTTCCTCTTCCTCTTCCTCTTCCTCTTCCTCTTCCTCTTCCTCTTCCTCTTCCTCTTCCTCTTCCTCTTCCTCTTCCTCTTCCTCTTCCTCTTCCTCTTCCTCTTCCTATTAATTTTTTATATTCTTTTGAAGTAGAAGATTCCCCTTTAACTTGAAATATTTTTTCTTCACTTTTTTCAAGTGACCTGTTCAACCTTGCTTCATATGCTTGCAAGGAATCCATTAGTTCATCAAATGAATATGTAGATAAATCTTTTGACTCCTCAATTGCGGCAACAACGTGATCAAATTTCGGAGTTAAACTTCTCAAAACTTTTACAATAATTATATGATCAGAAATTCTCAAAACTTTTACAATAATTATATGATCAGAAATTCTCAAAACTTTTACAATAATTATGATCAGGAAAGATGTCACCATAAGATTTATTGATTAACAATTTCAATCACTCAAGAAAGAAAATCTTGTACCGATCATGCTTTTAAGGAAAAAAGTTCAAACTCACGAATGAATGGTTGAAGTTTTACCATAATCACCCTTGCTGCGCCTTGAAATTCATTTTGAAGTATCAATCAAGCTTGCTTTGAGGTTGTCGTTGTTGTCAATTCTCGAGAAGATTGGTCTTATGTACAGTTTGTTGAATGAAGAACAATATCTTTGAGTCCTTCTTTCAATTCTCCCTCAGCTTGATTTCATCATCTGAATCTGCATATCCATTCACTATTAAGTTCAAAAATCTTGAGACTTGAATAAAGTCTTCATCTTGATATCCAAAATTCATAGCATTTGTCGAGAAGATGAGAATAAGAGGTTGAGACATGGAATTGCCATTTGAAGCCATAATGCCTAGTTCAGATTGAAACTAGGTTCTGATACCACAAATGTTGGGGATGGAGGAGCAAGGAAAACGATAAAACAGAATACTATGATGCAATTAAAAGAAATCATTTTGATGATCAATATTTAAAACAAGAAGATTGACAAGAACGCTTATAAGATATTCCCAAGTGCACACACTCTCTATATCGTTGCTTCATGAACTATGATCCCTATTTATAGGACCAGTGATAACTACCTCACTCTCGATGAAACCATCATATAACTACTAGATCATGATTGAAGTAGTTATTGAAACTATCCTATAGCTACTAGATCAACACTCAACGCTTTCTTGTCCCTATTCTTGATCCCGCGACGTGATCCAATCCCCCTTCTGTATTATGATGCCTTTCCACATCTCGAGGGCGAATGACTCAACCGGTAGAGATGAGCAGATCACCTGTCTCATTATAAAAATACAAATAAATGGTGTGGGATATGTTCTAACATTAGAAAGACATTTCGATCTATACATGAGATAGACAAACACAAAAACTTTGTTGCAGTCCATTGCAGAAGTCTTTTGCGATAGAGTCGCTAGATTACATACCATATGGCCATCCCACACTTTGAAAGTAATCGTCGTTCACGTTAGTTGCGACCCAATAGAAGTATAGCTTCGGATTATGAATCCAAACACCTCGAGGGAACAGTTTCCAAGACTCCGGTGGTATGATTCCTTGTAGTTTACTGATGCTCAGGTCAATTGGTTCAGCACAGTAAGATCGCCGAGGATTCCTCCAGTGAAAAAGGTTTTGCCCAATCTAGGAGTCCTAACCTGGAAGACTTCCCAGCGTCGATGGAATATTGCCACTGAGAAGGTTAGCGAAACAACCAGAGTGCAGTCAAACCAGTGAGGTTTCCCAATCCCTGCAGGAATGCTTCCGGCTATTGGTTATTCTGGACGGCGAGCAATTCCATGGTCATCGATAAATGGCTATGGATCCTTGATAACGCGCCTGCAAGATATTGCTTCGTAGGATCAAATATTTTAGGTTGGTACAGTTGGATAATGCGTCAAAAAGACTCCAGTCGGCAGCATTCCTTGCTTCTAGCGACTAGAATCAAGACTCAAGGATTTTAAACGTCGTAAGGATCCCATCACTTATAGGAATCATGCCGGTGAAGAAGTTGACATCCAGTTGAATGGCTTCCAAGCTGGAAGCATCAGACCATGAATCCGGAAGTGGTTCATAAAATTGATTGTCATTCACAAGAAAGTTTTTGAAGGCACCGAAGATTCTTGCCAATATCTTGTGGAAGAGACCCGACATGTTGGTTACTTTGGAGGTCAAACTCCACGAGAGAGGAGAGGTTCCAAATGGAGGGTGGGATGACTCCCCTAAAATTATTCCCCGCTAGGGCGGTTAGGTTTGCTACTGTGGAAGGAATTGTGTCGGTAAGCAGGTTCCAATACAAATAAATGGTGTGGGATATGTTCTAACATTAGAAAGACATTTCGATCTATACATGAGATAGACAAACACAAAAACTTTGTTGCAGTCCATTGCAGAAAGTCTTTTGCGATAGAGTCGCTAGATTACATACCATATGGCCATCCCACACTTTGAAAGTAATCGTCGTTCACGTTAGTTGCGACCCAAATAGAAGTATAGCTACGGATTATGAATCCAAACACCTCGAGGGGACAGTTTCCAAGACTCGGTGGTATGATTCCTTGTAGTTTACTGATGCTCAGGTCAAATTGGTTCAGCACAGTAAGATCGCCGAGGATTCCTCCAGTGAAAAAGGTTTTGCCCAATTCTAGGAGTCCTAACCTTGGAAGACTTCCCAGCGTCGATGGAATATTGCCACTGAGAAGGTT
>CM017194.1:25453170-25670670 GCA_004837865.1 Musa balbisiana | reverse complement strand
CAATACAATTGTTTCGACAAAGCCCGTATTAGAAAGTAATGAAAATAATGACTTCGAGTAAATGCAAAGTGTAGAGTGCAGCTAAGTAGTAAAAGAAAGCAGTAAAGAAAGAACACACAGAATTTATAGTGGTTCGATCGTTGTGACCTACGTCCACTTCTGATTCCTCCTCTGTTGAGGTCACCTACCTTCTTACAAAGCTTTCTCCTTTTCACGGGTTTAGAAGACAACCCTTACAACCCTCACACCTCTTCTCTAATGATTATAAAGCTGAAGAAAGAGGAGGATGACTCTTAGCTCTTTTTACAATACTTTTCCACACCGACACTTAAAGATTTTTTCATACTTTGTTATAGTCTTTGTTTTTCCTTTCATGTAGAAAGGAGTTGAGTATTTATAGCCCCAATGGTCTTAAAATTGAAGCAAAAAATTATCTCATCCTAGATTTCTGGGGTACTAGCGGTACTATCTCCATTATTGGGCGGTACCATCGCTTAACACTCTGACACTATACGGTACCATCGCCTAGTCTGATGATACTACTGCTTAATAGAGCCTCGGAGACTGGGCTCTGGCGGTACCATCGCTTGATAGTATTAATTATCGGTGGTACCACCTAGGAGGCTAACCCTCAAGCAGTTCCACCGCCAGCTCCGATGATGCCATTGCCTGATGTGGCTCCAGGTCATTGTTTGGACCATCACTCCAGCCTAAACTGCTAGTCACAAGTGTCTAGTAAGCCAATCACGTGAGTGATGACACGTGTGATTTGATACAAAATCTTTTTGCTTATTATATTTTGACATATATTACTTTATAACTATTACATATATGTATACATATATTGTGATGTCCTTGGATTTGTGCAATGGGAACCGGATCGTGATGAGATCACGATAATGAGATCGATTCACTTTTAAACACAAATCCTAAATGATCCCGGTCATAGGTTACTCAAAAGGGACATCATGATAATCGGACAGACTGGTGTGTTGTATACCCGTCCATATGATGGATGCAGCTGGTCTCATAGCTGCTCGTGTAGGGACACTAGGGATACAGTATAGGTGCTCATTGGAAAATAATTTCACTGATTGATCCGCTTACGGAATGCTGGATGGTTAATGATGCCTTATTGTCATACAGCGATTCCGTAGTCCTAGTGGTGTATCTGGTCCTTAGACTTGAGACACCAAGGATGTCCTGTATGAGTGCTCCACTCTTTGATACCAAACTTATAGTTTTAGCTATCCCAGATCTAGTACAATTGATCATTGGGAGTGGTAGTCGACCTTACGAGGGCTATTGAGTGTCGATAAAGGATCATCCACTCTCGGCGTTATGAGAGGAATTGATCTTCGCCCATTGAAAGAAGATCGAGTAGTAGAAGCCGATGGCCTCGAGTGAAGAGGAATCAGGAGTTGATGTAAGTCACGACAATCGAACTACTATAAAACTTGGTTTATATTTTTATTTTATTGTTTACATTTATTACAAACCATTTTACTTGCTCATTACATTCTTACGAATATTTTCAAGTTAAATATATTTCCAATATGATTTTATCGAACGAAGATTTTCTAAAACCAACGTTTTTATCTTAGCATCAATTCCCCCCCCCCCCTCTTAGTGCCGATTTTAGTCCTAACACACACACATACGATCATTATTTTATAGTAAATTAAACTTATACTTACCTGATTCAACTCAAAAATAAAAAAATGTCAACAAAAGATCATGTTCTTTACTGACCAAGTCTATTAGGAAGCAATACACTTATCAAATTGGAAGTGAGATAATAACTTTATCTCTTGAACTATGGATTTATAATAATTCACTATAATAATTTATAAAAAAAAAATTGAAAAAATATTTCATAAAATAAACAATACTTAACCTAAAAATTTATCCAGATTTCACCATTAATTTTTGAATAATTTACTCTATAATCAAATAAACTAATTAGTATCAATCAAACTATCGCACAATTATGTAAAAAAGTTTTACTTCACAATTCTATCTAACTAAATGATCTTAAATTATTATAAAATTTTATAGAAAACTATGAGACATAAAATTAAATACATACTAAATTTTAACTTAAAATAGAATCATTTGGAGGCGCTAAACTACCCTCCTAATTCATTACCAACTCATATTCTATTATGCTAAAATTGAGTTGGGATTATCTGAACTTATAAACATCATATCCTAGTGCATAGAGGTTATATTCACTCAATTTCAAATCTCACAAAATCTTAAGAAAATCTTTTAAAATATATCAAAATGTTAAAGCCTAATCATATCCCTAAGGGGCCAATTCAACTTAAATAATATCTTAAATTAGGACACTCATACCTCTGTATATAAATATCATATTAAAGTTATACTAAAAGTCTTAGAATCACAAAAGATTCATACAAAACATATCTAAAAATTAAAGATAAATTCAAATTTTATATTACTCAAAAGCAACTAAAAATCTAATATATAATTTATAAAATCAAAATCTTAAATATATTAAGGAAAAAAATTAGATTTTTCTTACCTCAATTTTTTTAGAGCTAGGTTTCCTGACTTCCATAAGTAAAATGGCTAAAAAATTAGAAAAATTATCATGAGTTATTAGGTTAGTAAAATGGACAAGGTCAAAATAAGATAGAGATGCTTAAGAGGTTACCTTGATATATATTATTCATTCTCATTAGATCTCATTTCAAAATTGTTTTTACTAAAATAATTCTAATGTTGTAGCAACTTAAATTAAGTTTAATTTAATTTGATAATAATTATATTTTTGATCTATGCTCATTCTTCAATCTCACTTATATATCTCAACATTTAGTATAACACTCTTGTTTTTATTTATATCTCTATTTAATTCTTTAGTACTCTATTCATAGTAACTTATTATCTTCCATATACATGAGATTTAAAATTTAAACTTTCTTACTTTATTCATATTCAAATTCATTCAAGCTTCATTATGTTGGATCATGGATGTGATGGACAATCTTGTATTTTTTGTTTCATTAATTTTATTTCATGTAGTCTTTTACAAATATCAAAATTAGCATATATGCTCTTTTAAAACTTATGCTTATTCGCACAATTTTGCAGGGAAATATAGCACGTCCCAAGTGAGAGCATTTTGGATCGGCATTCCCTGGTATCCTTGCTAGGGTTATCTTTTCTAATGGGCTCTCGCTTTCCCTCATGGGCATTGGGAAGCTAAGCCCATTTTTTACTGATCCATTAATTTGGGAATTGGTGTCCTCGTTCTTTTAACATTGGAATTCTAAGTTTTCTCATTGGCTTTCGTTTTATCTCATGTTCGATCTTTTTTAGGGCGCATTTTTTTTTGTGGATATGGAGATAGATTGAAAT
The DNA here is from genome assembly GCA_004837865.1 of Musa balbisiana. Taxonomy (NCBI): domain Eukaryota; kingdom Viridiplantae; phylum Streptophyta; class Magnoliopsida; order Zingiberales; family Musaceae; genus Musa; species Musa balbisiana. The sequence continues at coordinate 25,667,283 of CM017194.1, read as the reverse complement.
CTATTGCGCTAAGTGGACCGTTTGTTCTCTTCACACCCATCAATTCAGATCACTACAAATTTAGAATGACAAAGGATTTTTCACTCGGCTACCATGTAGCTTGATGCAGTTTAATGATGAACTCTACATAAGAAAGGCATCATACAACTAAGTCCACTCGACCAGCTTGTGAAGCACAGTATATTAATTAGGTGAGTGAGAAAAGGAAAAGAAAACAAATACCACACAGCTACTTTTATTATTATTATTATTATTCAGAAGGATCGAGAAAGCAACCTCTCTAACAATCCCTTGTGCTTCCCATTTCCGGATCATAATCTAGTGGTGGATCCATCCGTTCCTGATTGCAGTTAATTCACTGATGACATCTCGCATCTGCTTTCGTTCTTGTGGGGATTCCTTGGCGCACCTGACGCCGATCCCGAGCGACAAGTTCACGCACTCCACTGCTTTGTCTCCAATGTAATCGGTGCCTTGAATGTGACCATTTGCAGCTTCACCTTCCTCGAAGTGCAGGTTTGGATCGATGATTTCGGAGACCCGCTCCGGGAGTGCCATCTCCACATATCGAGGAAGGCTGAGACCGTCCAAGAAACTTTCACCGGTAGGCCTCTTCCCCGTGAGTGTTTCCAGCAGAAGTATCCCGTAACTATAGACATCCCCTTCGACCGAAACTTTGTTGGCCACTCCATACTCTGTATCATGAATCGGTAGGTTAAATGTACAAAGAGAAGAACTTGAGGAACACAACTGCGCAAGTAATGGCATATAAAGATAACATATTTTGCTCTTGGTTAATGCAATGTACCTGGTGCAACGTAACCGATGGACCCCTTGAATATCATGGAGGTAGAAGATCTTTCAGATGCTTCAGTGGGGCTTCTGTTGAGGAACCTCGCCAATCCAAAGTCTCCAACGTGAGCTACCATGTCATGGTCCAAAAGAACATTGCTTGGCTTTATGTCACAGTGGACAATCGGCTCTGGAACTTGATGGTGGAGGTAATCTAATGCGGAGGCCACATCGATCAATATATTTAACCTGTGGATAAGGCTTGACGCCCGCGTCTGACCTTGCTCGTTTGCTTCTGGATGCACCCACTTCTCTAGGCTCCCATTCGGCATGAACTCATAAAGCAAAGCTTTGAAATCATTTCCCCGGTAATCTGTACTTGTGCAAGCTGTTAAAATCTTGACGAGGTTCCGATGCCGGACATTTCTCAGCGCTTCGCATTCAGCAACGAAGCTCCTTGAAGCTCCTCTCTGTTGGAGGTTGAGTACCTTCACGGCAACAAGTTGGTCTTCCTCATAATTGAGTAACCCTTTGTACACCGAACCAAAGCTTCCCACGCCGACGAGATTAGCAGAAGAGAAACCATCTGTAGCTCTTAGCAACTCGGCATATGTGACCGTCATATGTGGAACCATTCTGTTGTCTGCGGCACGAGGCTCCTTCTTCGACTTACGTATCCAACGATGAATGCCAAACAAAGCGAGGAGAAAGATTAGGCATATTATTCCCCCGGCAACTGAGATCGCGGCTACCAGCTTCCGGGATAAATGTGATGACCGGGTGGGGCAGGGAGGCAGGTTCAGAGTTTGGACACCCCCACAAAGCTTACTATTTCCAAGCACAGAGAACGCACTGAGGTTTGTGAAGATGCCATGTTTTGGAAGGTCACCCTCAAAATTGTTGAATGAGAGATTCAGATAGCTCAAGAACTTAAAATTACCAAGAAATTCTGGTATGAGCCCGGACAAGTTGTTTCTCGAAAGATCCAGCGATTGGAGCCCCTTCAGCTGGCTAAATGACGAAGGGATTGATCCCTGGAATGAATTCCCTGCGATGTCAAGACTATCGAGTTGTTGACAGTCACCGAGGGTCCTTGGAATTGTACCTGAGAGTCTGTTGCCAGAGATGTCGAATTGACCAATATTTTTCATGTTTCCAACTTGAGGAGTCAGAGATCCTGCCAGTGAGTTGTAGGAAACATTAAGGAACCTGGTGAGGGTGGGGATGGACAGTATTTCTTTGGGTACCGTGCCATTTAGCTGGTTGAATGAAAGATCCAAGAGTTTCAGAGGGCAGTTTCCAAGACTCGGAGGTAAGGGTCCTTGCAGTTCATTGGAATGCAGGCGGAGTTCGATTAGCCGAGTTAGATTGCCAAGGGTTGCTGGGATTTCCCCTGTGAAGCAGTTCCTACTCAAGTCCATTATATGTAAATTCGAAAGGTTTCCCACTGTTGCAGGGATTTTACCTGTGAAAAGGTTTGAGTTCATCCGAACCAAGGTCAAAGAAACCAGGTTGCCGATCTCTGCAGGAATGCTTCCAGATATGTGGTTGTCGTCGATTTCAATCCATTCCAGGGTTGTAGAAAAATTGACGATCGATCGTGGCAGGAAGCCTCCGAGCTTGTTGCTTCTTATTTGCAAATATTTCAGACTACTACAGTTGGCTAAATCATCCAGGAAGCCCCATTCGACAGCATTCCTTGCTTCTAGCTGATTATAACGAAGATCAAAGTGATATACCTTCTGTAAGGATCCCAAACCTCTCGGTATGGTGCCTGTGAATCTGTTCTTATATAGTTGAATGTCGATGAGGTTGGTAGCATTCGACAGTGAAATTGGAAGAGGCCCGTAAAACTGGTTGTCGTTGATGTGTAGTCGTTTAAGAAGGGGAAGAGTGATTCCCATATCCGGCGGAATAGACCCAGTAAAATTGTTGTTCTCGAGCTCTAAGGTTCTGAGAGAGGAGAGGTTCCAAATGGAGGGTGGGATGACCCCTCCAAGATTGTTGAATTGCACTCCAAGATAAGTGAGGGAAGTGAGGTTTCCGATCGCTGCAGGAACTGAGCCCACAAAGCCATTGGACAGTAAATCGAGAACAGTTAGATTCACGAGGTTTCCAATCTCAGATGGTATAATTCCAGTGAGTTTGTTGCTATACAAACTGAGATCATTCAAATTCACAAGGTTTCCAATTTCTGAAGGAATGCTTCCTGTGAGACGGTTGTCCCCAAGGGAGAGAACTTTCAAGTTTGTCAAGGATTTAATATCGCTCGGAATCTTTCCTTCAAGTGTATTATTCTCCAAATAAATATATTGTAGTTCTGAACAGTGACTAAGGTTGGGTGGGATGTCCCCTACAAGTTGATTATACGAGAGTTGAAGCCAAATAAGAGAAGTCAAGTTCCCTATCGAGCCAGGAATGACGCCGGTGATTTGGTTGCTATCCAAGTAAAGTTGTTCGAGTCTGACAAGGTTCCCAATCTCTGAAGGAACAGATCCCGAAAGCTTATTGCGAGGCATGTCAAGAATAGTCAGATTCGAAAGGTTTCCAATCTCCAATGGGATTTTGCCCGTGAGTTGGTTCTCATGCAAATAAAGTTGTCTTAGACTGACGAGATTCCCTATATCTGGAGGAATGCTTCCTGTGAGATGGTTGCCCCATAGGTAGAGAATTTTCAGCTTTGACAAGGCACCGAGATCGTTGGGAATCTCTCCTTCAAGGAGATTGTTTGACAAATCCATATATCGTAGTTCTGAGCAGCGGCCAAGGTTGTGTGGGATGGCTCCTACAAGTAGATTGTTTGACAGATCAACCACAGTGAGAGAGAAGAGGTTGGCTGTTGCTGAATAGTGCCATGGATGATACTGTGACCTAGCTTTGGATTCTGAAGGTGCAAACAATTCTGAAGTTGGGACATCGGAATCATACCTCTTAGAGCGTTGGAGCTCAGGTTTAGACGTTGAAGATGGGAAAGCAGGCCGAGCTCCTGCGGGATGGGACCGTGAAGTCGGTTGTCGGCGAGGTGGAGCCTCCGGAGGAAGGTGAGGTTGGCTAGAGATGGAGAGATCTTACCGGCCAAATCGAGAGACTCCAGTTCCAAAGCTGTGACCCTCGGCAGATGACTCTGGTTGCGGCATGTCACACCTCGCCACCGGCAGAAATGGAGGGATTCATCGTTCCAGGAGGCCAATGCTCGGAATGGATCGGACACGAGGGACTTGAAGGACAGGAGCGCGAGGCGATCGATGTTCTCGTTGCTTGAATTCAAGGTGGATATGGAAGCCGATGAGGCCAGAGGACATGAGAGCGCAAGAATTAGAAACGTTAAAGACGATGGCCAGATTGCACATGCAGATGCGAAGCAGTGTGGTTTGTCCTTCATGGTTGGAGTCATGGAGGTCGCCTTGGGTGGAGGTATTGCATAGAATATAGGAGGATATTGCTTGATATATCTGAGTGTGAATTCACTTGGTAAAAGCTTAAACTTTTGTAGAAAGTTTAATGCAAGAACTAGAAAGTCAATGCTTAAACTTCTGAGTGTGATATGGGCATGAAAATGCAAGAACTAGAAAGTCAATGCAGATGCAAAACAACATAAGTTGTTCTCCATGGTAGGACTCACTGAGGTCTGACTTGGGTGGGGTATTGCTTGATATGTCAGTGTGAATTCACATGGTAAATATTTAAATTTCTTTAGAGTAACCTCATATGATTTGATGGTGATCAAGACGAATAATGGATCTGCATTAATAGAGAAGACGATGTACATCAATATGCAGCGGCTGTGATATGGACATGAGAGTGCAAGAACTAAAAACATTAAAGACGATGGCCAAAAGTCGTGAAGTAGCTTGACTTGCCCTCCATAGTAAGACTTACTGAGGTCGACTTGGGTGGAGGTATTGCATAGAATATAGGAGGATATTGCTTGATATATCTGAGTGTGAATTCACTTGGTAAAAGCTTAAACTTTTGTAGAAAGTTTAATGCAAGAACTAGAAAGTCAATGCTTAAACTTCTGAGTGTGATATGGACATGAGAGTGCAAGAACTAGAAAGTCAATGCAGATGCAAAACAACATAAGTTGTTCTCCATGGTAGGACTCACTGAGGTCTGACTTGGGTGGGGTATTGCTTGATATGTCAGTGTGAATTCACATGGTAAATATTTAAATTTCTTTAGAGTAACCTCATATGATTTGATGGTGATCAAGACGAATAATGGATCTGCATTAATAGAGAAGACGATGTACATCAATATGCAGCGGCTGTGATATGGACATGAGAGTGCAAGAACTAAAAACATTAAAGACGATGGCCAAAAGTCGTGAAGTAGCTTGACTTGCCCTCCATAGTAAGACTTACTGAGGTCGACTTGGGTGGAGGTATTGCATAGATCATAGGAGGCTATTGTGGACTAACAGATGACTTGACTTGATATGCCTAGTGTGAATTCACATGATAAAGACTTTGACTTCTCTATAGCAACATCGATAGAGAAGACGATGTCCATAAATATGTAGCGGTTGCTAATGGACAAAGTTGTCGGAACATTAACATGAGAACTCAAAATTTTCTCTATCAAAGACATTAGAGATGAAGTTAATCATTAATGAGCTAATTTTATTCTAGTTTCACATCCGGAGTTAGAGTAAAATCATTTTTCCTTCTTATAACTCTCTATCGTAGACATTAACTAATTTGATAGATAAGATGATTTAGTCAAACACATAAAAGATTAAATATGTATTGACTTTTTTATTTTATCTTTTCGCCCTTATAGCAACGATATTTTTTTTTCACTCTTGCCACGTGCTTCCATAAGATGGAGCCACAACATGACATCATTTTATTAGATCATAAGTCCTACGTAGTCCCGACCGAGCATCATCTTATTAGACAAAAGATGTTCGATGTTATATAAGTTTGGTTGAGGAAAAATCTCTAATTTCACCTTTCTTCTTCTTCTTCGTACATTCAATTTTACTTTTATGTTGGTATTGGGTCATCTTTAATGGTCCTTCATGAGCATTCATGTAGATGGATCGATTGTATCTTGGAACAATTTTTCTAAAAAAACATGTATGACGGCTATGACCTAGGATAGTAAATTATGTTTCTGAGTTTTTTTTTATATTTTTTAAATTCTATCAAAATATATTTGTACTTATTATTTTTTAATCGATAGAGATACTCCTAGCACTTTTCAACTTTTCCGTCATGTAAACAACACGTTTGGGAATCACCTTCTCCTTATAGTCATCATTAGAAGATCACGTCACTTACCCCGACTTCTAGGAATGGACTCACACGACTCACTCCTAACTAATACATTAACAAAAATCATGCCTCCGCATAAAGACTAACGGCATGATCAACTTTCACTAGCCCTTCCTTTTCGTTCCGATGATCGATGAAAAGATCACTCTTTGAATAAATAGTGTGGGATATGTTCTAACATTAGAAACACATTTCGATCTATAAATGAGATAGACAAACGCAAAGTCCATTGCAGAAAGTCTTTTGCGATAAGTGTCGCTAGATTACATTCCGTATGGAGTTTAGTAGCTCAATATGTAAGCCTTCGCATGGCCCTGCCATTACTCTATTTCTGTCTAGGAGACCAGTAAATGCATCCTTGTTCCTGTGCAATTCCCTAATAACTTCCTCCATGTCCAGTAGCTCTTCTGGTGGCTCCTTGGAAAACAAAATGCCTATTCTAAGCACTAGAGTAATGCACTCTAGTGCTCTTCCGTTGATTCCATTGGTCATGAGATTAGGACCGGCTTCCCCCTCTCCCAGCTCTTACGATAGTTGCGGGTCTATGACCTTGACAACTTCTTCTGAAAGTGCCGCCTCAACATACTGATGAAGATGTATTCCTGCATTGAAAATATAGGTCTCTTTCCGGTGAACATCTCCATTTCATAGTTGTACGCATCCCCTCGGACAGAAACTTCATTGGCCATTCCATACTCAAGTAATTGTCGTTCACACTAGTCGACAAAATTTATAGGATGAGGGAACCAAATAGAAGTATAGCTACAGGTTATGAATCCAAACGTTTCCGGTTTTTAAGACTCGGTGGTATGATTGGGCTAATTTTATATTAGCCCCTCTAGTTAGTTCTTTTTAGTATTCCGAATTTTAAATTTTAAAAAATTATATTAAAATTTTTATAATTATAAAAATAAAATATCTAGATCCATTTACCCTAGTGTCATCGGTTTCACCGATAAAAATAAAAAAATAATTATAATATTTCAATTAGTGGTGGTGGTGGACGATGATATTGTTGGGAGTCACAAGTGGCTGCTATGAATGAGCTGTATCTATGTCGACACTAACACAATTGTCAAACAATGAAAGTGCTAATCGATATTTGCATCGACACTAATATAGATACAGAGCGACATTGACATAGTTGCCAAGATACGTCGACGTTGATGAGTGGCCCTTAGCTCTTGTCGCTGATCTCCCCATCTATAATAACTACTTATGAGAAGAGTAAGAAGTGCTGGTAAGAAATCTTAAGCTATCAGGAGAAGAGTGCATAGAGGTGAGCATAAGAAGTGAGCGCTTATATGTACAGTCCACCAGTTTTAAGCTTTCAGTAGTAGTAGCAGCAGCAGACTTTATTTTAGATGGAAAATGAAGAAATCAACGATAGGAGATGTCCTACATATTAGAGTCGCTACTTGAAAGATTGACGAGGATGTGTTAAGATTTGATTCATAGTTATCTAGGTAATTATCATGATATGTTGAGATTTGATTCATAGTTATCTAGGTAGTTATCATGATCTAGTAATTATAGGGTGGTTTCATAACTATCACTAGGTCCTATAAATAGGACTATAGTTCATGAAGCAAGGTATGTAGAGAGTGTGTGCACTTGGGAATATCTTGTAAGTGTTTTTGTGAATCCTCCTGTTTTAAATACTATATCATTTTTCTTAAATCGAAAGGATTCTTTTACTTGCATCGTAGTATTTTATTTTTTTTATTTTTTTCTTACTCTTCCATTCCCAATATTTGTGGTATCAGAGCCTAGTTTCAATCTGAATTGGGCATTATGGCTTTCAATGACAATTCCATGTCTCAACCCCTTATTTCCATCTTCTCGGGCAAATGCTATGGATTTTGAAGTATCAAGATGAAGACTTTATTCAAGTCTCAAGATCTTTAAGACTTAATAGAGAATGGATATGCGAATCCAGATGAAGAAATCAGGTTGAGGGAGAATATAAAGAAGGACTCAAAGATATTATTCTTCATTCAACAAGTTGTACATGAGACAATCTTATGAAGAATTATAACAGCGACAACCTCAAAGCAAGCTTGGTTGATACTTCAAAATGAATTTCAAGGCTCATCAAGGGTGATTACGGTAAAACTTCAAACTCTCCGTCGTGAGTTTGAAATTTTGTTCATAAAAAGCAATGAATCGGTGCAAGATTTTCTTTCTCGAGTGACTAAAATTGTTAGTCAAATGAAATCTTATGGTGAACATCTTCCTGATCATATAATTGTTGCAAAAGTTTTGAAAAGTTTAACTTCGAAATTTTATCATGTTGTTGCCGCAATTGAGGAGTCAAAAGATTTATCTACATATTCATTTGATGAACTAATGGGTTCCTTGCAAGCATATGAAGTAAGGTTGAATAGGTCACTTGAAAAAAGTGAAGAAAAAACATTTCAGGTTAATGGGGAGTCTTCTACTTCAAAAGAAGATAAAAAATCAATAGGAAGAGGACGAGGCAGAGGAGGATTTCGTGGTAGAGGAAATTGAAGAAGAAGAAGAAGAAGACACTTTGATGGGTATGATGAACAAAGGCAATCAAATTATGATAAAAAAAATTTACAAGAGTAGAATTCAATGTTATTACTGTAAAAAGTTTGGTCACATGAAGACAAATTGTTGGAAAAGAGAAAAGCAAGCAAGTTATGTGGAGGAAAATGAAGAAAATAGTAAATTATTTATGACTCATTCACAAGTTCATGATATCTCAAATGATATTTGGTTTCTGGATAGTGGATGTTCTAATAATATGTCAGGCATAAAATCAATATTTAGAGATATTGATGAAACTCACAAATTGAATGTTAGACTTGGAGACAAATATTGATTTAAGCATTTTACCTTCAATATTTAGGCATAAAATATTGAGGTATTTTATCTTCCCTTGATTTGTCTAAATATTGAGGTATTTTATCTTTCCTTGATTTGTCTTCAACTGCAAATCAGTTTTGGGCAGAAGCAGTTAAAACAGTAATTTATTTGTTAAATATTTTACCAACAAAAGCTGTTATGAATCAAAGTCCTTTTGAGGCTTAGTATGGTATGAAACCAAGTGTTAGACATTTAAGAATTTTTGGTTGTATTGCTTATGCTTTGGTGAATTCACAAAATCATCACAAGCTTGATGAAAAATCTGAAAAATACATCTTAATTGGTTATTCCTTACAATCGAAAGCATATCGATTATATAACTCTGTTAGTGGCAAAGTTATTATTAACAGAAATATTATATTTAATGAAAGGGCAAGTTAAAATTGGGAGACTAATAAAGGTGGAACACAAATGCAGATTTCAGCAGAACTAGACACTCTACAAAATAAAATTACAGATCCTACTCCAACAAGTTCATCGTCAACCTCACCCAATAACAATTCAAATTCTGATTCCTCAGATGAAACCCCTTCAAGAAATTTCAGATCACCAACAGAAATTTATGACAGAGAAAAGCAATGAAGGAAAAAATCAAGTCAATTGAGAAGAATGAAACTTGGGAACTAATGGATGTACCGAAAGAAAAAAAAGTTATTGGATTAAAATGGGTTTTCAAAACAAAGTTTAATGCAGATAGAAGTATCCAAAAGCATAAGGCTCAGCTTGTAGCAAAAGGATATTCACAGCAACAAGATCTAGGTCTACTGCACTATTTTCTTGGGTTGAAAGTGAAGCAAGGATCAAATGAAAATTTTATTTCATAAAGAAAGTGTGCAATGGATCTATTCAAAAAATATAACATGATTAATTACAAAGCTGCAGCAACACCTATGAATGTAAATGAGAAATTGAAACTTGAAGATGGTACAAGTCTGACAAACGTAAGATACTACAGAAGTTTGGTTGAAGGTTTGATTTATCTAACTCATACTCGACCAGATATTGCATTCTCTATTGGTGTAGTATCTAGGTTTATGCATAGCCCAAGTAAACATCATCTCGGAGCTGTTAAAAGAATTCTACGTTATATTACTAGAACTACAGATTATGGTATTTGGTATTCTTATAATTTTAATTGTAAATTATCTGGTTTCACTAGTAGTGATTGGGCAGGAGCTTTAAATGATCGAAAGAGTACTTCAGGTAATATTTTTAGCCTCGAATTTGGAGTTATATCTTGGAGTTCTAAAAAGCAAGCAACAATTACGTTATCGACATCAAAAGCAGAATATGTAGCCGCAACATCAGCAGCTTGTCAAGTAATATGGCTCAGAAGACTTCTTGAAGATCTTCATCAAGAACAAAAAAAAAGCAACAGAAATATTTTGTGACAATAAAGCCACAATTGCAATGACGAAGAATCTAACGTTTCATGGAAGAACAAAGTATATAGAGATACGCTATCATTTCATTCGAGATCTTGTAGCAAGTGAAGCCATAACAATGAAGTATTGTGGAACAAATGAACAAGTTGCAGATATCCTCACCAAGTCGCTTCCAGTTCAAAAGCATGTTTATTTCATGTCACAAATCGGTGTATGCAACTATGAATCAAGGGAGAGTGTTGAGATTTGGTATATAGAGAGTGCATGCACTTGAAAATATCTTATAAGTATTCTTATGAATCCTCCTGTTTTAAACACTGCATCATTTTTTTAATATCGAATGGATTCTTTTACTTATATCGTAATATTCTGTTTCTTTCTTACTCCTTCATCCCGAATGGATATAGCTGATGTCCACCATTATTAATTTGTGTGAGGGTAAATATGATTTTAGAAGAAATTTTGGATCATATTTTCTTCCGATGTCCATTTACTGTGAGAGTCTGATCCACGTTTGAGCAGAAATTTGATCTTTAATTTTAGTTTTTTAATGAGTGGAACCGTGGCTTTTGGTTAGGAAAGGGAACAATCTTCCTAAACAAGAGGCAAGGATGGGTCAAATTGAACACTAATGAGGCTTTCTCTTCTTTTGGACAGGTTGGAGTAGCAGACTTTATTCTAAGAGTTGATCAAAGCAGATACTTAAGTGCTGGGAGCAAGTTTCTTGCTAAAGGTTACTGTTGGATAAATGAGATGAAGGCAGTGCAAGAGAGGATTAATGCTGCTCCGGAAGAAGGAATCCAGAAGCTACATATAGAAGTGGACGCTGAAGGCTTGGTTCAAACCCTTACAAGCAAGAACAACCTCCTGCGTTTTTCTTTTTGGCCAACTGTGCTAGTAATGTGTTTGTGGCCTTAAAAAGTTTCATAAAGTATCTATTACTCATGTTTTAGAGATTGTTTCTTATAAGTCAACATTTGATCTTTCTGTTGGCTTATAAGAAACAAAACACAACCTGGTGGTGCATATGATGAATCTAATTGAATGCCGAAGATACTAATTCCTTCTCCTTCGCCTTACTTTCCTGTTCCAGCCTTCGATCCTACGGCCTCACGGCTAGTAGTAGATTTTGTTGACCTCAGATTCCTTTTGCCGCTCGCTTCTTGTGCTTCTCCCTTCTTCCAAAAGTTCTGAACGTCCAACTCCATGTATCCAAATGCCCATTACCTCAGCTTTTAAACCACCACCAACACAATCCTCTCTGAGATGAAAACATCTAAAAGAAACACAAGGAGAGCAGGGAATTATCACTGCTACTTAAGCTTGGATCTTGCAAGGTGATCAACAGCACGGCCGAGGACAAAGTAGAGATCTTCGAACTGAGACTGTTTCAAGAGGAGAAGCACAACCGGCGGAAGAAGAGGGTTTGGGTTTTCGTTGGAGGGAAACAGACAGAGAAAGCTTCGGGTGGGCCTGCACCTAATATACGAAAGAAGAACCCAACCTGTCGATGCCAGCTTTGGGAAGACGGTAGGGAGAGACAGTGAGGGAGAGGGAGGAGGAGGTGAGACAGGGCAAGCGCTAGAGCTAAAGGATCCTTACGATCTCGCCCATCTCCCAGACAAAACCCCAACAACATCAGCAGCCTTAGACTGCCGAGTTCTCAGTGAGTCGATGTAGAGCTAAGAAAAAAGCGCAACGTTCCTCACTCGATCTATGTTTCTCTGTGTCTCTGTCGTTTCCTTTGGAGCTTTCGTCAGTGAGTCTTGACACCTTTTGCTGTTCCACTGACTCCTTAATACTCCATTGCCAAACTGCCTTACATTCGTCCTTTCCCTTCTCTTCTTCCAAAGCCACCGTCGTCGACTGTAATTTAATCGGATCCAATGATCGTCCAATCTAAATCCAATTTAATTGGATCACTTTCAGCACAATCCGACCCACTTGGTAATGGACCGGGTTCAAAACCAACGATGTATTTATTGGCGGGTCAGGTCCGGTTCATTGCATCTCAGCTCGACACGACCCATTTCCCGTTCCCTATGGAATACCACCGTGATATGAAACGGGATGACTTGGAGGTCGGCGCTGACCAGAGCTTCGGCCATGGCGGCATTCCCCGGCCCAAACCAGAACGCCCTCTCCAACCTCGCCGCGTCGGGCCGCGGCAGCCACCGGCTCCTGCGCCTTGCCCAGTAGCTCCGCCTCTACCGGCCCTCTCCCCTGTCCTCCGATGCTGACGAGACCGTGGTCGATGACCGCGGCAAGGTCTTCTCCGCCATGGCTCTACCGGAGTCTGCCGCCGCCGCCGCGCACCTCACCGGCAGCGGCCCTACGGAGAAGCTCGCCCCCAAGCGGCCGCGGTCCTCGTTTGCCTCTTCGAGGGCGACCGCGGCGAATTTCGCGTCATCCTCACCAAGCGCTCCTCCAACCTTTCCACTCACTCCGGTGCTTCTATTCTCCCTTTATAAACCCTGTTTGATTCCATTAAATAGGGGACCTTCAGCCTGGGAATGGAAGGTGGGACCTTTCGCCCAATTTTGGGATGTGGATGCAGGGCATGATCCGTCCCTTGTCACCATCGTCGCCGTCCTCGAACCTTCTTATCTAAGGTTTCAATAGTCGTACCAATCTCAAACATAATTGTCATATTCTTCAACTGTTAATAAGAAATTTTGCTCAATTGATCATCAATTCATCGACATAGTTCCATACATTTGATCTTTCTGTTGGTCTTATAAACCACAACCCAACCTTGTGGGTGCATATGCTGAATCTATTGAATGCCGAAGATACTAATTCCTTCTCCTTCGCCTTACTTTCCTGTTCCAGCCTTCGATCCTACGGCCTCACGGCTAGTATTGATTTTGTGGACCTCAGATTCCTTTTGCCGCTACGTTCTGGTGCTTCTCTTCTTCCAAAAGTTCTGAACGTCCAACTCCATGTATCCAAATGCCCATTACCTCAGCTTTTAAACCACCACCAACACAATCCTCTCTGAGATGAAAACATCTAAAAGAAACACAAGGAGAGCAGGGAATTATCACTGCTACTTAAGCTTGGATCTTGCAAGGTGATCAACAGCACGGCCGAGGACAAAGTAGAGATCTTCGAACTGAGACTGTTTCAAGAGGAGAAGCACAACCGGCGGAAGAAGAGGGTTTGGGTTTTCGTTGGAGGGAAACAGACAGAGAAAGCTTCGGGTGGGCCTGCACCTAATATACGAAAGAAGAACCCAACCTGTCGATGCCAGCTTTGGGAAGACGGTAGGGAGAGACAGTGAGGGAGAGGGAGGAGGAGGTGAGACAGGGCAAGCGCTAGAGCTAAAGGATCCTTACGATCTCGCCCATCTCCCAGACAAAACCCCAACAACATCAGCAGCCTTAGACTGCCGAGTTCTCAGTGAGTCGATGTAGAGCTAAGAAAAAAGCGCAACGTTCCTCACTCGATCTATGTTTCTCTGTGTCTCTGTCGTTTCCTTTGGAGCTTTCGTCAGTGAGTCTTGACACCTTTTGCTGTTCCACTGACTCCTTAATACTCCATTGCCAAACTGCCTTACATTCGTCCTTTCCCTTCTCTTCTTCCAAAGCCACCGTCGTCGACTGTAATTTAATCGGATCCAATGATCGTCCAATCTAAATCCAATTTAATTGGATCACTTTCAGCACAATCCGACCCACTTGGTAATGGACCGGGTTCAAAACCAACGATGTATTTATTGGCGGGTCAGGTCCGGTTCATTGCATCTCAGCTCGACACGACCCATTTCCCGTTCCCTATGGAATACCACCGTGATATGAAACGGGATGACTTGGAGGTCGGCGCTGACCAGAGCTTCGGCCATGGCGGCATTCCCCGGCCCAAACCAGAACGCCCTCTCCAACCTCGCCGCGTCGGGCCGCGGCAGCCACCGGCTCCTGCGCCTTGCCCAGTAGCTCCGCCTCTACCGGCCCTCTCCCCTGTCCTCCGATGCTGACGAGACCGTGGTCGATGACCGCGGCAAGGTCTTCTCCGCCATGGCTCTACCGGAGTCTGCCGCCGCCGCCGCGCACCTCACCGGCAGCGGCCCTACGGAGAAGCTCGCCCCCAAGCGGGCCGCGGTCCTCGTTTGCCTCTTCGAGGGCGACCGCGGCGAATTTCGCGTCATCCTCACCAAGCGCTCCTCCAACCTTTCCACTCACTCCGGTGCTTCTATTCTCCCTTTATAAACCCTGTTTGATTCCATTAAATAGGGGGACCTTCAGCCTGGGAATGGAAGGTGGGACCTTTTCGCCCAATTTTGGGATGTGGATGCAGGTGAAGTCTCGCTTCCAGGGGGCAAGGCGGACGAGGGCGATGCGGACGACCGGGAGACAGCATTGAGGGAAGCCAAAGAAGAGATTGGGCATGATCCGTCCCTTGTCACCATCGTCGCCGTCCTCGAACCTTTCTTATCTAAGGTTTCAATAGTCGTACCAATCTCAAACATAATTGTCATATTCTTCAACTGTTAATAAGAAATTTTGCTCAATTGATCATCAATTCAGTCTACATAGTTTCAAATACATATTGATGTGATGCTGAAATAGAGCAGGCAACAGGGAGGGGGTAGGAGCACTTGAAAATTATTATGACTGCATACTTTAAATTGTGAAGATTACTATTTGCAATCCCTTTTTTTTGTTATTTACAACCCTACGTTAAGAAATTTGAATATTCCTAAGTTATCCATTCATCAATAGACATATATACATCCTTAATTTATAACTTAATTATAATAAAATCTTTTCACTCCTTGCCTATAATCTCTTTTTTTCCCCTTATTCTTCTCCTCATCCTCTTAATTGCCAATGGTGACATAAAATGATGTGAAATGAGACAAATTGAAGATCGAAGAGGAGGAAGTGAGAAATAGTTTTAACGTTTGTTATAATGATTTAATATTTCTAGGGTTATGTACGTTCTGTAATAACTAAGAAGAAATAGTTTTCTAAGTCAGTTGCAACAACCTTGAAGATGTTATATTCCGGGCCTTTGCAAACGATCCTTTAGGGTGCGCAGGCAGGAGCTGTGGAGAAGGAAGAAAAGAAAAAGATGAGGGCAAAAACAAAATTAAAGCGGTTGTAAATAATACTATATTATTTTTTTTAATTTTTAAGGGATTATGAATAGTAATAAAGGTTGTGAATAGTAAGAAAGGGGCTGTAAATAATAAGCTCCTAAATCTTTAGTAATTGAATACTTATAAGTTGCATTTGTTGCTGAGCTTTCCGGGTTGTTCTTACTTCAGTAATCTGTTGTTGGGGGAAGGATGTTGCAGGGGAACTATATACTGCACATAATCCATTTCTTTATCTACTTAAATTGACTGGTTGATGGCAAATCAATTGGATGATACATGGCTCCAATAATATAAGAGACAAAAGCTACACATAAACATTATTCCTCATTTGAATGATCTCCTCACCCGATGTTACATAAATTCAATCATTCCCTATGTAGTTCAGGAGCTTTGGAGGAAAAAAAGAAGTGGCTACCTCAAGCAATAGATTCTATTGCTGATGTTTCTGATTGGAATAGGATCCTTATTTTGCTAGTGAGGTTTTCCAAAGCTTTATTCTCTGATACACTTTGTACCATCAACAAGCATAATACACATATCATTAATGATAATTATTTGATGTGCATTTTTCAAGTGGATCATGTACAGGATACATGATATACATCTCGACTGCAAGTACCACAAAAATATAAAGATGTGCCAAAGTATTAGCACTTTTGTGTTTGAATAAGATCAGATCAACTAAATGCAAGTTTTTGCTCACGCTAAGCAATCAATTGCCTAGAGGTCGTGGCTTGGATCTTAGGGAGTAATAAGTTATCCATGCTTGTTACTTTATTCCTGGTTCATCTATTAAACATGAAGAAGTGTCTGTAACTTCAGCTTCTCGCAGCAGCCAAGCTCCCTTTAATTGCCTTAGACATTGCAGCATCTTTTGAGACTCATCCCTGTATTCGGTATACTAGTGACCCAACTCCTTTTAATTGCTTTGGACATCACAGCATCTTCTGAGAGTCGTCCCTGTAATCGGCATACTTGCAAACAAGCAGGCATTCAGACCGGCTGCAAACACCTCTGAGGTGGATGAAATATTCGAAGCGCCTCTGGAGATGTTCTTGAAGGTATCTTCATTTTACTTTATTATTTTGTCATAGTTGTCAATACACCATTCTTGATTTAAATATTTGTTTTTAAGGGTCCTACTCATTGTATTTGCAGGATGAGAACCGGAGGTCAGAGGAAAGAGACTGGATGGGAGTCAACTATCTGGTTCATTACTTTGATTACATAGCAGGAAATAAGAAATTTGTGATATGGGGTCTGACTGCTGGCATTCTAATTCGTGTTGCATCAGTTGTTTATCAGAGGCCGCCTTCTTTCATGGAGCAAATCTCTAAACTATAGATCCCAGGTTTTACCAATGGGAATTTTTTGGTACCAGCTACTCAAATTTCATTATGATAGATGAAGCGGTAAATAGAATTGTAGTATTAATTGTAAATTTCTCAATGTCTTTCTGAATCTGTCTGCAGTATTCTTATGTTCTCATTCAAGGGGAAATTTATGGAAGTTGTCAATGATGTGGCCACTGAAGTTGTTCCTTGTCTCAAAATTCTTAAAGCTGGGAAGCTAATCAATAAATAAGCAGGCTAATTTTATTTTTATCTTCCTCTCAGATGTACGAATGAGTATTGGCAATCAGATACATTGCATGTATTATGCTTTTCTCACAAACGTATTAGGAAGCCTATCATGTTGAGATGAAACATAATAAAGTGATATGTAGTTGATGTGAACTATTTCTTTATTGTTCAAGTATATAGTATTTAGATTTGCATCTACCGATTGACTGAATTGGATTCTTCCAGCTTCAATGTGCCAGTGAACTTAATAGGACTACAGGAGCTGAATCAGGATGATCAAATAGTCAGTACATCAAATCATAACAGTACAACACTCAGCATGATATCTCCAATGGAATTAGCTCGCAAATATCTCCATGTCCGCTCTGAAGCTTTGCATCACCTTCTCTGGCAAAGAAATCAGCACCTTGAATCCATTCTTCTTCTCCACATCATCTGCGCCATTCGGCAAGAGAAAACAAGGCTCTAAGCTGCCAAGCAACCTCCAGGAGAGTGGCATCACGCTCACCGGACCACCCCACCCGAAATCGATGTCGGAGTGGCCCAAATGCCTCCAATCCGTGAAGGCGCTCACCCGCTTCCCGGCTGTGATCCCCTCGGCGTAATGGAGTTGTTGGAAGTCGATGTAGGACCTCACGTACTCATCCGTCACACTCTGCTTGCTCGTCTTGATCGACCTTGCCGTCTCCCACAGTGGTTGCTTCATTAGTTCTCTGACGCTCAGATGGACGTACACGGGGACGCAGACATTGCCCCAATACCCCGCGGGAAGTGCCGGTGCCGGTTTAAGTAGCCTCCTTACGTTCATGGAGTACACCAATTTCACCACCTCGTCCTGGGGAGTTCCTGAAGCTTTGATCCTGTATTAACAGGATTCTCATAGCAGAAGGTTCCCATTTGCACTATTCCAACAGTGAAACCTCTGAAGAGAAGAAGAAAAGAAGAAGAAGAAGCGGACGTACCTGGCGCGCCATATGTAAGCACTCAAAGCTTCGAACGTGGTGCAGCTAGAACCGGCCTCCTCCGAGAGCCGGTTCCTGAGTCGCTCCATGCACGCCTCGCTCACATGGAAGCACTCCCTCACCAGCGGACCCTCGATGCTCGCTTCCACCACGTCGTACGGCCCGGAGCGGGCCACATCGCCGTCGATCCCCAGGACGTGGCGGAACAGGGGCACCTCCACCCGAGCCGGACTCCTCGGTCCCAGAAGCTCGGCCCGCTCCCAAACAGGCTCCACCGCCGGCCGCTCAGCCCCGCGCGCGAAGCCCGCCACCGCGCTTAGGAACTGGGTGAACCCGGCGCCGTCGCAGAGGGCGTGGTGGACGCACGCGCCGAGGGCGAACCCGCCGCACGCGAGCCGAGTGACCTGTATCACGAGCGGGTGGGCGAGCGCCTCGCCGGGGGCCGGGTCGGGCGCGAACCGGTCGAGGAGGGGCGATCCGGGCCGGGCGCTTAGCTCGGCGAGGGTGAGCGGCGAGGCGGCGCGGGTGAAAGGGATGCCCGTGGCGGGAGGCCTGACCTCGTGGCGGTTGTCGGAGGGGCGGCGGAAGAGGGAGGCGGCAAGGGGAAAGAAGAGGGGGAGGGCGGCGGAGAGCGCAGCGGCGACGACGTCGGCAGGGTCTGCGGCGGAGGGAGAGGGAGAAGGGGCGTAGAGGCGGAGGGTGCGGAACGGAAGGTGGAGGATGCGGTCCGTGTCGAGGTGGGAGAGGGGGAGGGGTTGGTGGCAGGAAGGGAAGGGCAAGGAAGGGTAGACGAGGGTGGTGCCCAAGATCTGAACTTCCACCATACTCTCCTCTTTCTCGTGGAGTTCGCCGGTGTTTAGCCTCGGGAGCGAAGCTCAAAAGCGAAGGCTCAGCGGAGTTGGGTGGATGAATGCGTTGGGGCTTGAAGCTGTCCAAGTGGATACTGGAGTGCCAACACCGATGGTAGGTGAAGCGGCGAAACGGCCTTTATACTTAATAAAATAAAATATTTAATCATATATATATATTTTTTTATCGATTTTACTAACAGAAATACTATAATTTTTCATCAACAAAATAGACGATATACGAACAAATAAAATTAAATATTTTATTTTCATAAATATAAAAATCATAATATAACTTTTTAAATATAAAAATTGAAATACGATAGCTAATTGTAAGATAATCTGTAATTAATCCTGACCAAATGCTTACAGAAGAAGATGACGTTTCAACCAGAGTCACTATATTTCGCAATAATCAACCTAAGACTGCATTTGTAACAACAGCAGCGTAGAAGTGTATGCATGTTTTGCATGGGCAAAATAAAAATAAATGCATCCAGAAATCATAAAAGAGTCTCAATTCAAATTTCATCATAATCTCAGAATCCACAAGAGCAATTAAAAGATACATTATCATTCATATCAATTGATGCTTCCCTTGGCTAATACATGTGAAATCCTTCATTCTCAGGCACAACTCACTCTCTTGCATGGATGAAGAGGCTTAAATGGGTGGCGGCAGCAACAGCAACCTCAGTCACAAAATGACTTCAAAGGATCATTGGGATCCATGTCAAGAATGTCTGGCAGATCAACAGGCAGGGCCTCCAGGCTCAGACCTTCATCACCAAGCTTCTTCACCACCTCCTCAAACAAAACACTGTTGCCACTAGCAGTGAAGTGCAAGCCATCCCTGATATCACAAGATGCTATCATATATAGCTGTGGCATGACACCGATCCTCTAGATTTATCACTTTTAAAATCAGACCAGCAGAGAAGCCTATGGTGTTTTTAGGCAGATCCAAACAAGTGGATCTTGTGATTTTGACCAGATCTAGTTATTAAGGATCAAGAGCATCATCCAAAAAAGCTGCACAAAACTTCACTTGCGCTGCAAATAAGCCCTAACTAAATTGGAACTCAAATCTACATTACATGCTTTCGCGCGGACAAGTGGAATCATGAGAGAATGTCATAACCAGAATATCAATGGAAAATAGAGGGAAATTATTGGTCAAATTGTACAGGAGTGCATGTCTTTAGATGAACTTGCAGTTTGAAACATGTTTACCTTAGAAAGGATTTCTCCCAGTCTGGAAATTGCAGCATTTTTGACCAGATATCTATCACTGGGAGCCCCAATTCATTAGCAACGGCTACACATGCCTTTGCATAAGCACCAGCAGACTCATTGGTCCTCTCAGGCAGACCTGAGCTGTTGTCTCCACTAGTATCCCTAAATGGCACAAAACTAAGTCAAGCAGACGGTACCATAGTTCTATCTTCACTTGAAAACTTAGATATAGGTAATTATGTGAAATCATAGACATGCCTTATTGATCATTCCCTTTCTATCACTGGATATCACAGGAACAACTTTAACAAAGAGATCAATGGAGCACATCTAATAGAAATTGCAACAATAGCTGACAAGATAATTTCTGGTAACACTTTGGAGGAAATAATTCACTTACCGGAGACGCCCATCTTCATCAATTGGAGGTGGCGTAATGAGGATTATAACAGTTGATGACCACCTTTCCTGTATCAAACACAGACCAAAGGACCAAACAATTAGAAAAATTGGATTCACTGAAATATCAACAAGCCTACCAAAGCCAGGAGATTATGAAATTTTAAGAACATTAGACATTGTGTATCTTCGATTCTATTAGGCTTTTTGGTAAACAGCGATCATGATTGCATTTTGTGACACCCAAACAGAAGGCTAGAAAAAAAATGGCTATTTTGGTGATTCTTATAGGTTTGATTCATTTGGAATTGCAAGTCGATTGAGTCTTGCAGGTAGTGATTGTCAGATGTAGGAATATTAATGTAAACAAGAATGAGTACAACAAATAAAAATAATAATTCCAGGGCTCTGACGACTGGATTCCACTTCTTTGCCTTTTCTTCTTCTCTTAATGCTTGAGCCAAACTGATGCATGGTAGATCATTTTGTATGGCCATATCAACCCAAAACATCTGAAATTACACATACTACAAAGCCTATTAAACATGAATGATGCCCACAGAGTAAGTAGTTGAAGTGTGCATGGGAATCTAAACTAATACAAATAATAAAACAAGCAATTGGAGTTTCATTACTGTTCTCGGGAAGAGGAGGAGGATGCACCATGTTCGATCGCTCGAACTCAAAGGCAAGCAAAGGGAAGAGGATAACACAGTGTATGCCCAACATTAGTATTTGCCGTGATGAGACAACCCACATACCCTGAGATAGGCGCAGATGGCTCGGAGGTTGCTCTGGTACTCGGGTAACGGCACGTGCTGGAAGCCACAGCAGCGGTCGGGGAGCGTCGCGTCGTTGGCCCCGAAGAAGACGGTCGCCGCCGCCGGCGGGGCGACGCCATCGGGGCAGACCCCCTCCATGGCTCGTCCCACCACTTTGAGCGCCCACCGCGTGTTGTAGCCACTGTACCCGCGCAGCACCACGTCCGCCTGCGTCCCATCCGATCGATGGATCGGCCATCAGATCACACGCAGAAACCATGGACCAAAACAAAACCAGAGGCGATCGACCAGTAAAGCGAGGTTGTCGCGATTGTGCTTACCTTACGGGAGAAGTGGTGGGCGAGAGCGGCTCCCCACCCGCCCTCCCCAAAGGACTCCTCGGTGATGGAGTCGCCGAAGAGCACCAGCTTCGGACGCATCTCTCTCCCTCTGTGCTCCCTGATCCGCTCAGCTGAAGCAGAATAGCAAGAACGTCAAAGTTGCTATCCCTCGCGACTTCAGTGACACCCACCCTTTTGTCATGTTCCTTCTTTACCCAGTCATACATGTTGATTGGAGGTAGACCTTTAAGGGCGGAGGGGTCTGTACAATGGGGATGGCCCCACCATGTTCCTGGATGATCACGACCGTCGGTTCGTTCTATAGGGAAGATGAGGGAGCCGTCCAATCTCATCATGGGAGAAGGTAGAAGCACGACACGACACGTGTGGGGAGTCGGAATACGGTCCGGATGCAACACCGATGCTACGCAATCAGGTCCGTAGAGAGCTCATCACGAGTCGGAGCCCTGATGGACGCGATAAATTGATCGTACAGTACACCACGACAACAACGACAGAGTGAATTAGACATTATTAGTACCGAATTGTTGCCTATCCTCTGATGTATCTCTCTATCTGCAAGTGTCGGCCACCGTAGAAATTGTTACTTGCATCACACCTTGTAGTGGTGATAAAACAAAACGGAAGACGTAGTCAAACAAGTCTTATTAAGGGAGTGACAAGGGAACGCAAATGTCAACTGTTGAAGCGTAAATGTCACGTTAAGCAGCCAGTATATGATGGCAGTCTCAACTGACAAGTGGGACAGGCAAAAAGAACTGTCAACGCATTGCCTTCGTCTGCCTCCCTCGTACGATGGAGCTCTTAGTGCTATTCTTCGTCCTCACCTCATCCTTCGACATCTCCTTCTCCCAACGCTACAATGCCCTGTTCAACTTTGGCGACTCGCTATCCGACACCGGCAACGTCGTCATCTCCAGCCTGCCCTACGGCATGACCTACTTCGGCCGCGCCACCGGCCGCGCCTCCGATGGCCGCCTTGTCATCGACTTCATCGGTACCCGTCTGTCTCTCCACCCTTTTCCGCTATTTCTACGTACGAATTGCTTGGTCCTAATCTTGCACTCTGCTTGTCGTAGCTGAGGGGATCGGACTGCCGCACCTGCCGCCGAACACCGCCAAGAACGTGAGCTTCCACAAGGGGGTAAACTTCGCCTTCATCGCGGCACCGGCGCTTCCGTTTGAGTTCTACCACGAGCGAGGCCTTAGCAAGGGCCTCTGGGTGAACGCCTCCGTCCACCAACAGGTGGATCGGTTCGAGAAGCTGCTGCCTTCCGTCTGCGGCACGCCGCAAGGTCTCATGTGACGCGATGTCTTGTGTCCCGATTTCATCGTCATCATCATACATGTGTTCATCAACCCACCATGAAATTGTTTGGGATGCAGATTGCAAGGATTTCTTGAGCAAATCTCTTGTAGTCTTCGGCGAGTTTGGCGGGAACGACTACAACACCGGGATCTTCGGCGGCCAGCCGGTATCGGAAGTGAGAAGCACCTTCGTGCCCCGAATCACCCAGGCAATTGCGGAGGGTGTTGAGGTGAGTTGGGAAAGAAGTGTTCTGTATCTTGAATCGGTGGGTCTAAGAATCCCAGTGTTGATATGTACAGAGATTAATCGGCCTCGGCGCGGTGGATCTCATCGTGCCGTCGGTGCTGCCGGTGGGCTGCTTCCCACTGTATCTCACGCTCTACAGCTCCTCCAATCCGGAAGATTACGGCCCCAGGTCAGGGTGCGCGAGGAAGTTCAACGCCTTGTCCTGGTACCACAACGCGCTTCTCCTCCGGCAGCTCAACAGGCTCCGCCAGAAGTACCCGGCCGTATCGATCCGCTACGCCGACTACTACGCCCAGGTCTTCGACTTCGCTTTGAATCCTCTCAAATATGGTGAGTCTGCTCTTCTCAACCAGCCGTGTCCTACGTACTTCCCTTAAGGATCTCGACCATACATCTATCCGAAACGTAAGATATAGATTTGACGGACAAGATTATGGCTGCGTTTGAAAATTTTCAATCAAAATACGATCCGCACCAGGTAAGGTGATTTCAAACCCTGTAACTTCGCAGGATTCAAAGATGGAGCCTTGAGAACCTGTTGTGGGGCTGCGGGAATGGGCAGGTACAACTTCAATCTGCGCGCCAAGTGCGATCAGAATGGGTCGAGCGTGTGTCCAGACCCAACCACGCATGTGAGTTGGGACGGGATCCATATGACGGAAGCCGCGCACCGCATCATCGCCCAGGGTTGGCTGCATGGCCCCTACGTTAATCCACCCATTTTGAGCTTCATCAATCCTCATTAAGACTGCCATTTCGTCGAACAGATTAGAGAAGAAACGTTCATCGATGCTGGAAGAGAGGCACCCCATGCTTGAAATTTATTATCAGTTGTATAGTCACAATAGATGTTTGTGGGAGATGATATACGAAAAAAGATGTACTTGCAGCAGGAATTGAGTTAGTGGCAAAGTAGAAGATAAATGTCTCATCCACTTGTGCAAAATCCTACAAATCTACAGTGTCTCATCCACTTTTCTATAGCCATCAAAAGAAGATATATAAATGACAGTGAATCAGTCGTTGATAGTAGCAGTCTTCTCTGCTCCTCGTGTCACAGTAGCAGCATGTGATCCTCCTTATTAATGTTCACTGAACAACCACCTAAAAGTCACACAGACATGGACGACTCGATCGTCAAGCCTTTCACATGCAACAGCTGCAACACTGGGGAGGAAGAGCCCACAAGTAAAGAACAAAGGAACAAAGTGGAGTCAGAAAAGGCAGTGCGACACGGCACAAGCTTGAAGAACATCACATGGCTTCGCCTTCCGCACCTCCATCCATGGGGCTCTCTACTTTGTTCCTCCTCATTCTCTCATCCTCTTTCTGTCCCTCTCGTTCTCTGCACTACGACGCCATCTTTAGCTTCGGCGACTCGCTTTCCGACACCGGAAATGTCCGAGTCGCTGGCCTGCCCTACGGCATGACCTTCTTCCGCCGCTCCACTGGCCGCTGCTCCAATGGCCGGCTGGTCATCGACTTCATTGGTACGTGATGCTCTCTCTCTCTCTCTCTCTCTCTCTCTCTCTCTCTCTCTCTCTCTCTCTGTGAACTTGCACGCCATGATGCAAGAGTTATCTACAACTACTTGTGTATTCGTGATTCGGTAGCTGATGCGGTGGGGCTGCCATTGCTTCCGCCGTCGGCGGCAAAGGGCAAAAACTTCCGGCGAGGCGCGAACTTCGCCTACACAGCAGCCACCGCGCTGGACTTCGGCTTCTTCAACCGCCGGGGCCTCGGTAGCAAACTCTGGGTCAATTCCTCCTTGAGCAGCCAAGTCAGGTCGTTTGAGAAGATGATGCCTTCACTTTGCAGCTCCATCCAAGGTGCGTCAACGTGTTTCTGATTCAAGCTACATCCGCGGTGACAACTAAAGGACTCCATCAAACTGCTTGCAGCCTGCAAGGCCCACCTCAGCAGGTCTCTTTTTATAGTTGGAGAGTTCGGAGGCAACGACTACAACACCGCAATCTTCGCCGGTAGAAGCATGGCAGAAGTGAACTCGTACGTGCCCAAAGTCATGCGTGCCATTAAATTGGGTGTCGAGGTTTGATTTGGCCAATACAATCTTCTTCCTGTTGGTGTGGTGTCAGTCTGTGTAACGAATCATCCAAACTCTTGACAATGCAGAGGTTGATTGGCCATGGTGCAGTTGATATAGTGGTGCCCGGAATGCTACCGATCGGATGCTTTCCCCTTTACTTGACATTGTATGGCAGCTCCAACAAAAATGACTACACTGACATCGGATGCCTGAGGAAGTATAACGATTTCGCAGCGCACCATAATTCTTTCCTCCAACGAGTCATCTATGGGCTTCAGAGGAAGTATTCTTGGACAAGGATCAGATACGCAGATTACTATAGCCCGACCCTCCGGTTTGCATCTAATCCTACAAAATATGGTGAGTCTTGCTTCATGTGATGTTGGCTACATGATATATCTTCTCGTCAGAGGTCTGAGGACATTGAATGGTCCCGTCGTCTATGTCAGCTCCAGGTTGGAGAAGCATCACTTTTGCATGCAAAAGTGACTCCAATCACGGCTGCGTTTTTGTTCTCTTCACCTTCTTTGTGATTCCGTCTCCTTCAAAAGTTGAGCCAACTCATTTCTTTTACACAAAGTTCAATTATTACATGATCATATTTCTGGGGAAGAAGACACTCATCATCATGCAAGTAAAGCAGATTCCCATGATGCCCATCGCAAGGGTCTCGCAGGAAGTGGACAGCATGGATAATTCGCAGACCGGAAGGCATAAGAAATCTCAATAGAAGGGCATTAAAAATGCACAATTGGTGGTCAATCTATGTCACCACCAGCTGCATCTTTCTTATGCACTGCGAATTCAGCTGCATCTGCTGTTATTTACAGGCTTTACTGGTGGAGCTCTGAAGGCGTGCTGTGGGGCCGGCGGGAGCAGCAAGTACAACGTCAACCTCGACAAGGTGTGCGCCAAGCCAGGCTCAAGCGTGTGCAAGGATCCCTCAACCTACGTCAGCTGGGATGGCAGTCACTTGACGGAAACTGCTTATAGCCTCATCGCCGACGGTTGGCTTCGAGGCCCCTACGCTAAACCATCCATCATGCAGTGGAGTTAAGAGTCAAAGGCCACTGTCTCGTGAAGCTGTATCTACCAACATAAACGTTGTAATCCCAACGACTGCATTATGATCTGGAAAGAGTCTCTTTGCAGAGCTTGTAATAGCCAGGTTGAAACGATACATGCTCTGTTTTCATGGGAGGCAACCCATGAATGATGTAGATTTGGCAGGAACACCTACCATTTAGTAACCCATTAATCGTCTCATATACGATGGATAAGAGCTGCATACAGTAGCTGGTTCCAGGTATCGGGTAGGCCAGCAATACACCAATGGCTGCAATCATTCGTAAAGTTGACGCCATTATACTTGGATGGGTGAGCATCCTTCCGAAGTTGCGAGAGATAGCTGATATCAAACAGGTACACTGGCTTCGTCATGTTACTCACCAGCTTCTTCACTATGGCTTCCTGTGGAAATGGACCTGCGTAGTATGCTGATGGATTCGATGGCTCTGTTTGTCCTTCACAGGTGCTTCCCTTCTCACCCCACTCTTCTCCGCTGTCCATTTTATCATCGAAGCCAACAAGTCAAACGATGTAGTGTCTCAAGCACACGTTACTTTAGCTGGTGACTTACCTGATGTGAACCGGGGAGATCCCTTGGAAGAAGACTCGGGTGGTGGAAGGGTTGACGTTTGAGTCTACCCATTTGGCCCAGGTCGACACTGCTTTGGAGAAGGCCGCAGTCCTGTCCATGTCCTTAAGTGTCCGGTTGCCATCTCGCACGTAGTCCCATCTGCTTCCACGACACAAGCTTTCAACGTTTCAGTCGCCATGGTTTAGAGTTGGCACCAAAACAGGGGAGACGGAGACGTCGGCCGTAACGTCACGTACTGTTGATGGACGCCGGTGGCCGGCCACCAGTGCCACGTGTTGAATATGAGCACGTCTGCGATGAGCCAGTCGGCCCCACTTCTTATGGTGTCCAGATTTAGCACTCGCCCAATCTTCTCCACCCGCACGTCCACCAAGTAATGCGACATGTAGTACATCACTGTCACGTTGTATTCCTGCAAAGTTCGATCTTACGTTCCTATTATTCATCTTGTTATTTTCATATTTAATATAAAGATATATGATGATGATACGTTGTATCTACAAGCACTGCTACCTCAAAAACGACTCCCCAGAGGAAGTCATGTTGTGATCTGATGAAGGTGGAGTTGGGGGAAGCCGCATGAAGCAAACACAGCAACGAATCATACTGATTCACACTCAATGAGTCTCCCACGAACATTATCTTCTTCCCTTCCAACCTCTTCATCAAGTCCACACCATCAAACCTGCATGCATACATTTCGACACACTTTTGGTACATTATACGGCGTGCGGGGAACCAGAAGCGAAGGACCGACCTCGGAAGGTGGCATGCGCCGGCGGGCTGCCACCGGAACTTGAGGTAGGATGTGTCGGGGCGGCCGTAGCGGAGGCAGTCGAAGTCGCCGTGAATGAAGGGGCAACTCCATGAATCGTAGAGCGGGTACGACTCGTCGTAGAGCCAACTCCCGTTGAATACGTTGCAGGCCATGGCCATGGAGGACATCAGCAGCACAACAACACTGATCATGGTTTCGATATTGAATCCGACAAAGGTGCATGACAAGGATATGATCCGAGAGGCTGGGGTTGACTGTAGGAGCTACACAGATGCACGTACCTTTCACAGCATTTAAGGTGGTGGTTTTTTCTTCGATGGATTTAAGTTGATGAATGACACAGGATCATCTTTTTCTTTGATGGATCTATAAAGGTGGTTGTTTTTTCTTCGATGGATTTAAGGAGATTACTTTTATTCCTCACCCTACGTTAGTAGCAATGTGTTTTTTCCCATAGCATGATTACATCCTTTCTATGGCACACACAGACATTTCAGGAAAGGGAACTGAGGTCACCTTGACATCATTTAGAATCATCTTCCAATGAGACTGTGTTAATTAAGAAACGACGACTTATGGTACAGCAGCCAATATGAGTTATTAGCATTTGCAAGGTTAACATATTAATCATCTCAGATGCAATGGACAAGAGCTGCGTATAGGAGCTGGTTCCATGTGTCTGGCAGGCCACCAACGCACCAATGGCTGCAATCGTTGCGGTAGTTGACGCCATTATACTTGGATGGATGAGCATCCTTCCGAGCGAGAGATAGCTAATGTCGAACAGGTACACAGGCTTCGACATGTTGCTCAGCTGCTGCTTCACTATGGCTTCTTCTGGAATCGGACCTCCGTAGTATGCAGATGGACTCGACGGCTCTGTTTCTCCTTTACAGGTGCTTCCGTTCCTGCCCACTCTGTTCCTCTGATTCAACGAACGAACACAAGCGGTCAGCGTTACCAAACGAATCCTCTACAGTGCAGTTGACTGTCTCATACAATGCATCATTTATGGTTCTTACTTGTAATGGGATGGTGAGATCCCTTGGAAGAACACTCGCGTAGTGGATGAATTGATGCTCGAGTCTACCCAGTTTGCCCAGGTAGCCAATGCTTGGAGAAGGCCACAGTCCTGTTCATGTTCTTCACTGTCTGGTGGCCATCTCGCATGTAGTCTCTGGCACACAGGCATTTCAGGAAGGGAACTGAGGTCACCTTGACATCATTAGAATCATCTTCCAATGAGACTGTGTTAATTAAGAAACGACGACTTATGGTACGGCAGCCAATATGAGTTATTAGCATTTACAAGGTTAACATATTAATCATCTCATATGCAATGGACAAGAGCTGCGCATAGGAGCAGGTTCCATGTGTCTGGCAGGCCACCAAACGCCCCAGCTAATGTCGAACAGGTACACAGGCTTCGACATGTTGCTCAGCTGCTGCTTCACTATGGCTTCTTCTGGAATCGGACCTCCGTAGTATGCAGATGGACTCGACGGCTCTGTTTCTCCTTTACAGGTGCTTCCGTTCCTGCCCCACTCTGTTCCTCTGATTCAACGAACGAACACAAGCGGTCAGCGTTACCAAACGAATCCTCTACAGTGCAGTTGACTGTCTCATACAATGCATCATTTATGGTTCTTACTTGTAATGGGATGGTGAGATCCCTTGGAAGAACACTCGCGTAGTGGATGAATTGATGCTCGAGTCTACCCAGTTTGCCCAGGTAGCCAATGCTTTGGAGAAGGCCACAGTCCTGTTCATGTTCTTCACTGTCTGGTGGCCATCTCGCATGTAGTCCCACCTGCAGAGAGAGAGAGAGAGACGAGAGAGGAGGAAGGAGGGGGCCCCGGGGGGGTGGTTGTTGGCTTGTCACGTACTCTTGACGGGATCCCGTGGATAGCCACCAGTGCCATGTGTTGAAGACGAGCACATCGGCGGTGAGCCAGATGGATCCACCAATTTGTACGGAGTCCAGCTTTAGGACACGTCCTATGTTTTCTTTCACGATGTCCACCAAGTAATGAGACTTGTAGTACATCACCGTAACGTTGTAATCCTGCATCAATATTTGATCTTTAGCTATTTTCTTGCAACTTCTATTCATGAGCAAATTGTGTTGGCCTATAACGCAACTAAGATACATGAACTCAAAGAAGGTCAACTCCCGTGCTGCTTCTGATCAAGTGCTTCCACTCTATATACACTCAATCATTTCATTCCACTAATTCCTCCTATCATTCATTCATCAGGATTGACTAGTGCCATCGATGAGGATCATGTCAATTCGTTCTATGGCCCGTTCTCATGATTAAAGTTTTAGCATGTACGCACACAGGACTAACCATCATTAATAATCGGAATGATATGATACGTGCCGCAAGAAGAAGGGGAAGAAGAAACCTCAAATGTTACTGCAGAGAGGGAGCGATTATCGGAGGAGAAGGAGATGGTGGCGTTGGGCACAGCCGCATGGAGCAAACACAGGAACGAAAGGTACTGATTCAAAGTCAATGAGTCTCCCACAAACATCAGCTTCTTCCCTCCCAACGTCCTCGTCAGATTCACACCATCAAACCTGTTTGCAGATATGCCATCTCCCAAGTAAGTCAAGCCAACAGAGAGAAGCCGAAGGCTCATAAAAGCAATCAGCCACCAACCTGGGGAGATTACATGTCCCAGCGGGCTCCCACCGGAACTTGAGGTACTTGGTGTCGGGCCGGCCGTAGCGCAGGCAGTCGAACTCCTTGCGACTGAAGGGGCAACTCCGCGAATCGTAGAGCGGGTACGACTCGTCCTCCACCCAGCTCCCGTTGTACAAATCGCAGTGGGCTCCCACGCCCCACGCCGAGGCCATCACGAACACCAGCAACAGCATCACACCGATCATGGTTCCCATCTCGGATCCCACAGCGACAGGACGACAAGAAGGAGAAACTGGTGCAACAATGCGATGAATGCCATAGTGGCGGGGGGTCTTTTGTAGTCGAACTCGCACCGAAGCTTACGTACAGTGTCTTGATGGAGGTGAAATCTCCATGGGAAACAACCTCCTTCCATCCTTCCTTGTATTTGTGGTTAGGCAAATCCGTGGAATTAATATGGATATTATAAAGTACAACTCAATTAGAGGAAGAAGTAAACGCTGCCTGCATTGGATGCAAGTTGTGGCTTTCCGTATCTTCCCATTAGGGCGTGGAATAAGACGCTGCCTACGTCCCTTCGTGCGCTTGATCCATTCTCTTCTTATTTGTGCCGCTAAAGACGGCAAAATGTTCGTGAATCATGTCGTTCTTAGTTGGGGTTTGGAGGTGTATTTGGCGCATATAGTAAGTAATTAATCCGTACGATTTGCCTATCGCATCACATTCCCTTTGTGGCGCATTTATGGCATTTATGTGTACGCAAAAACGTACTATTCCATTCCAAAAATGCAATGGAGTGATATTTGCTCAGGGGTTGGAAAGATTGTTACAACCGACGCTAGTGGCCTAAAAACAAGAGCTTTGCTGTTGTTAACTCTAGATAGGGACGGAGAAATCGAACTAAAAAAATTAAATTAAATTGAAATCGAATCTGAATTAAACTAGTTTTATCTAAATTGATTTACAAATGATTTAATTTTAAAGACTATAAATGATTTCAGGAGTATCATTCTTTGATTCGATTAATCAATTTGAACTGAACCTAAATCGATTTAATTTAAAAAAATAACAATTTGATTGAGTTCGTAAGTTTTTAATCAATTCAGAATCGATTAATCAAATTAGCCCAATACCTTATTTTATAATAATATGAGCTCAATTTCATAAATGTTATTGTGTTGTCCAATTGGACCAACATTCTAATTCGATCCAATGGAATTGTATTGATTTATTTTAAAATATATTTTTTTAACTTATTTAAAATTATATATTATTTAATCAATCTTGAATTGGTTAGATAGATCCAAATCGATTTTGATTCAGGACTATCTTATTTTACCGATCAAAGAAAAAAATGGATTCAATTATGTTTGACTACGAATTAGTTTCAATAGGTAGAATTTAATCATATTTATCAATTTAATAAGTTTAGTAATATTAAATAGTATATTAATATATTTTTGAAGATAGGGTTTAATCATATTTATCAATTTAATAAGTTTAATAATATTAAATAGTATATTTAATATATTTTTGAAGATAGGGTTTAATCATATTTATCAATTTAATAAGTTTAATAATATTAAATAGTATATTTAATATATTTTTGAAGATAGGGTTTAATCATATTTATCAATTTAATAAGTTTAATAATATTAAATAGTATATTTAATATATTTTTGAAGATAGGGTTTAATCATATTTATCAATTTAATAAGTTTAATAATATTAAATAGTATATTTAATATATTTTTGAAGATAGGGTTTAATCATATTTATCAATTTAATAAGTTTAATAATATTAAATAGTATATTTAATATATTTTTGAAGATAGGGTTTAATCATATTTATCAATTTAATAAGTTTAATAATATTAAATAGTATATTTAATATATTTTTGAAGATAGGGTTTAATCATATTTATCAATTTAATAAGTTTAATAATATTAAATAGTATATTTAATATATTTTTGAAGTAGTATATTTAATATTTGTTTGAGAATGGGTTTAATCATATTTATCAATTTAATAAGTTTAATAATATGAAATAGTATATGTTGATTTTCAGATTTTGATAATGAAATCAATTGACGAATTAATAATCTGATCCATCTGTTAGTAGTGATGTAGAACTAACTACGAGCGTGAGATAGAGAAAACGATTAAGAAGAATCCAATGTTGGGCTGGAGTCAATGATCGGGTATCGAGTTGGATGAATCGAATGATATACCGAATGATCGGACGATGAAATGAAAGTTAACCGAAAGTTTGTCGAAAGCTCATCGAAAGATTGTCGGGAGTTCGCCAGAAGTTCACCGAGAGTTCGGTTGAACAACTGACGTGCCAGACAACTTAGACTCCTTGTATCGTAATTATATTAACCTTAACTATCATAGTTAGGACTTTAATTTGAGTTGGTTTTGGGAGAAATCATACTAATTCAATTAAGGCCAATTGAGCCCTAAACAGGATTAAATTGGGCCGATTGGATGGCCCATTTAGTCACTTGGAGCTACATCAAGTAGTGGCAGTGCGTAAACTAGACGATAGAATCGCTTGAGGCTCAACCTTCTAAGTTGATTGGACGGTGGTACTGTCGGTAGTTAATGTTGCTAAGTAGTAGTACCACCTTATTAGGCGATGGTACTGTCAGAGCCTGATCTCCGAGGCTCTATCAAGCGATCATGCCACCTAGACTGGGTGGTGGTACCACCCAATATCAGTCTACAAGTGGTGGTACCACCCAGTACTAGCGATGGTACCATTAGTACCCTGGAAACCTAGGATGAGACACTTTTTGGCTTCATTTTCGAAGCTATTGAGGCCTATAAATACCCCATTCTTTTCTACATGAAAGAGCATGAAAAGTGTGAATAAAAGTCTTAAGATTTTGATTGTAAAAATGCTAAGTGTTCTTCTCCTCCTTTAGCTTTGTGATCAATCTAAAAGAGGTGTGAGGCTTGTAAAATGTTATCGCCTAAACTTATAAAAAGGAGAAAGAGTTGTAAAAGGGTAGTTGGTCTTCACCCATTGAACGAAGACTGATAATGGACACCAGTGGCCTCAACGGAGGAGGAATCGGGAGTAGACGTAGGTCATAACGACCGAACCACTATAAAATTGGTGTGCACTTTCTCATTGTTCTTCATTACTGTTGTTTTCTGCCTTAATTGCTTATCACTCTTATTCTAAGTCAAGCACACTTTCAATATCTTTTCAGATACATTTTTATCAAGCCGAAAGTTTCGAATCGACTTAATTTTTGTAGTAGCACTAATTCACCCCCCACCCCTAGTGCCATTCACGATCCTAACAGTTGATATCAGAGCAATGTTACTCTTTATTTAGTTTAAAACCCAAGAGAGAGAATTTTTATCGACAATCAAGAGGGTCTTTCTATCACTCATCCTCCTATGTTCAATGGGATGGACTACACGTATTGGAAAACTAGAATGAGAATTTTTTTTGCTTTATATGGATTTTGAATTGTAGAATATTGTTGAAAGCGGTTTTGAGAAGTTTTCCAAACCAATGAATGAATTGAATAATTTGGAAAATAAGGCTTTCTTTTTTAATGCTAAAGTGATGAATACTTTACTTTTTGCTATTAATAAAAGCGAATTTAATCGAGTTTCTATATGCAAAACTGCACATGAGATTTGGTACATATTTGAAGTCACACATGAATCCACAAGTAGGGCTAAAGAGTCAAAAATTAATCTTTTGGTTCGTAGCTATGAGTTGTTTCACATGAAACCAAGTAAGACTATTGGAGACATATACACCCGTTTTACGAATATTGTCAATGGTCTAAAAGTACTTGGTAAAAGTTTTTCTAATTTTAAACTTGTTAACAAGATATTAAGATCTCTTCTAAAAAATTAGGATCATAAAGTAATGATAATACAAGAAGCAAAAGACCTCAATAACTTTCCGCTTGAAGAACTTATCAAGTCCTTGATGACCTATGAAATGACATGCATAGCACATGATGAACTTGAGAATAATATTTCAAAGAATAGAAATGACATGACACTCAGGACCAAAGAAGGCCACTTGGGTGAAAATTCAAGTGACGATGATGACGATGATGACTTAGCACTTATAAGAAGGTTTAAAAAATTCTTAAAAATGAACAAAACAAAACAAGACACTACCAACAAAAGTAAACTAAAAAAGGACTAAATAATTTACTATGAAGGCAAGAAGTCATGACACTTTAAAAGTGAATGTCCCTAAGAAAAAAAGAAATTACCAAAGAAAAAAAAGACACTAAAAGCAACTTGAGATGATTCGAGTGCATCCGAAGACGAGGAGCCAATCAACAAAGACGAAGTTGCAAATTATGCTCTAATGGTGCTCAATGACGAGATAAGTGACTTAATCGAATTTTATTTAGCTTATGATGATTTACTTATTGCTTTCAATGATTTATATGATGAATGTAAGCTAGTTAGTAAAAAATACAAGTTGTTAAAAACGGAGCATGTTTCTCTTGTTAGTGAATTTGATAAATTAAAAAATGAGCATGATGATAGTATGTTAACTTCATACACTAAGTATGATGAGATAGATTCACTTAAAAAAGAAAATATCTTATTATAAGAAATATTAAAAAAATTTAAAATAATTAATAAATCTCTAAATATGATTCTTGCTAATAAGGGTCATGTTTATAGAAAGGAAGGAATTGGCTTTGTGAGTAACACTTAATAAAAACCAACTATCTTCATTAAAGGACCTACATTACATATCTCACGGGAGGAAAATATAATTTTTATGAAAAATATAGTCATTTTGCTTACAAATATTCATTTAAAAAGTATAGTTCATACAAATTAGTTTGAATTCCTTAAGGAACCATAAATCACTCGATAATATGTAGATCTATTTATGAGAGACTCAAAGTTAAATGAGTATCTAAAAGAAAACCCCTTTTCTTGTAGATGTATTTACAATCGAAAGTTAGGAGCAAAAATAAAATTTTGATAGTGGATGCTCATTATAACTACATATCCAACATATTTCACAAAGCTCACTAGTCGAAACAAAATAATTTTAATTGAAGATGCTTTATGAAATCATACTTGCTGATTTTATATTATGCATAAGGATTTAAAGTAATGATGATTTAAAATCTTATATTTTAAAATTATGTATTATACTTTTGATCTTGATGATTTTTATGATAAATATTATCTTTCAATTTTAAATCATGATGCATGGTTTGTGTATGGAATGCTAGAGCATACTAAGTATAAAAATAAATTAAGCTAAAGAACCTTAACTATTTTTAATCTTATAGGAAACTATCTATATTACTTTCATTGGATTTCTCAAAAAGTCATTTTGATGATGATTTTGGATTTGTTTTCATATGAGATGATATGTCAATATTTATAACTTGAGATGTACCATACATGAAATAATTTTCTTGATTCTCGAGAATATTTATTCAAACAAAATCTTGATTCTTTCACTTTATATTTTTTAAATTTATTTCTAAGTTTTTCATTAATCATTTTTTTATGATTATGCCCTTTATTGACAAAGGAAATGATTTATCCAAATAAACCATGATATATCACTAGATTTCTTGATGTCTATGACTAGAGTCATATTATAAATTTTTTTGTATTTATGATTTATGTGTCTTATGATATGATTGAATCATTGATGTACAAGGATAGAAAATTATTGACCTGCACATCTAAAAAGTGTTGTGAAGGTTGCACTTTCAATAAAAAAAGTGATTGACTTGAATGCTAAATATAGGATTGATATCATATACTTAAATATTAGCTTGAATATTATTGGATATTGACTTAAATGTTAAATGTTAGTACTACTGGAATGTTAAATATGGTTGTTGGGTTGTTAAAAGTCAAATGTTGAAACTTGAATGATTGAAAAATAAAATTTACAGCTTGAAAATGAGCTGAACGTAGTGCACCAGTGGTAGCACTATTGGACTGGTGGTAGCACTGCTAGAGCACATTGCCCATAGGCGGTAGCACCACCTAGCTGGTGGTACCATCGCCCAAAATCGTACCCTATAAAAGAGCTTTTAGGGCCGACGGTAGAACGACCCCCAAACTTTCCTCCACCTCTCCTCCACATCTCGAAACATTTCTCCGCTTCTCATTCACCTTACTCTTTCTCTATAAACCAAAGAAAACCCTTCTCTTTTATAAATATAAGGATTAATCTCAATCCTCCTAGAGATCACTATAAGGGTAATCCTTAAAACTTTTCTCTTAAT
Organism: Musa balbisiana; assembly: GCA_004837865.1. NCBI lineage: Eukaryota > Viridiplantae > Streptophyta > Magnoliopsida > Zingiberales > Musaceae > Musa > Musa balbisiana. Next base: position 25,630,728 of record CM017194.1, on the reverse strand, counting down.
TCATTGATTGATCTAGCTTCTTATATGTATTTCTCTTATTGATAATATATGTAGTTCTATGACACTTAAAATATCCTCAAGGGACAAAGGAAAAAGGAGATTAGATAAAACTTTTAATTATATACTCTTTGATTCCTTTTAACATGCCCTTAAATTCCTAACCTTTTAAATCTAGAAATGCACATAAGGGAAAATATGTAGATCTAGAAGAATTGAGTGGTTTGGAACCAATCTAATGGTTTGCTAACTTAGATGTCCTTCTAATTATTCAAATTAGTGAACTTATTTATCATAGACTTATTTGATTGTTTTACAATAATTTGCATGTGGATGAACATGATAGGGTATCCACTTATCTCTTAGGGCATCACATATTCATTACAGATAGCGTAATTTACAACCTTATAGGAATTCCTGAGAAAAGAATATGTTGCTATTTTAGAGGACGATGAAACATAGAATCGGTTGAGATTATATACTCTGAGGCTTTAGGTACTATCTTTGGAAAATCAGATTTGTCTATCATTTTAAAAAGTTATAAACATTTGCTACCTTTCAATACAAAGTTGCTTCATCATATCACGATAAATATTCTACTTTCAAAACAATACCATCATGATGAAATTAGTTAAATGAAGTTAGAAACAATATATTGGATTATAGCAGAATATGATAAAATTTTGGATATCTGATACGGCAAAACATGATTAAATTGTTAACAAAAGATATAATGCTTCCATATGGTAGTTTGATTACTAGACTAATACATGCATATGACATAGTTATTATACCATATGAAGAAACTATGAAAGTAGATAGATTTAATGTCCTCAATAGAAACATATTAAGAAGATTAAGATGTATAATAAGAAATAATATTTGGACTAGATTACCTAGGAGTACTGATCCTCCCCTACCTGAACCAGAACCAAAAACACACACACACACACACAGAACCAAAAACACACACACACACACACACACACATATATATATATATATATATATATATATATATATATATATATATATATATATATATATATATATATAGGAAGTCAATTTCCTCCTACTAGTCCCTTCGAAGCAGCATCTCTAATGGAGCCAGCACCCTTTGCATCTATCGATTCCATAATGATTCGGCTGGATCGAATTGAATTACGTCAAGATCAAATCTTAATTGAGATGCAGTAAATTCATTGACAACTTAACACTTTTATATGTCTCTCTTAATTGAGATGCAGGAATTTTGGTTTACCACCACCTAAATAGCTTGTATATGTCTCTCTTCTTTTTATTGTTAAAGGAGAAAACTCAAAAGTACCCTGATGTGTTGTACTCCTTAATATGCTATGCTCTATGGTGTACTTTTTGACATTATGTGCTTTTTAATATTATGATATATGTCGTGATGATATTATGATGCTTGTCGGAAGTTCGTTGGGAGTTTGCTAATGGGAGTTCGCCGAGAGTTCGGTTGAATAACTAACGTACCGGGTAACTTAAATTCCTTGTATCATAATTGTTTTAGCCTTAACTATTATAGTTAGGACTTTAATTTGAGTTAGTTTTGGGAGAAATCCTACTAACTCAATTAGGGCCAACTGGGTCCTAAATAAGACTAAATTAGGCTGGTTGGATGGCCCATTCAGCTACTTAGAGCCATGTTAGGCGGTGGCACTGCCCAAACTGGGCAGTAGAATTGTTTGAGGCTCAGCCTCCCAAGTAGTCTAGACGGGGGTACTGTTGGCAGTTTATGCTACCAAGCGGTGGTACCACCCTATCAAGTAGTGGTATTGCTAGAGCCCATTCTCTGAAGCTCTGTCAAGTGGTCATACCACTCAGACTGAGCAGTGGTACTGCCCAGTGTCAGTCTGCAGGCGGTGATATTACTTAGTACTAGCAGTGGTACCGCTAGTACTTCGGAAACCCGAGATGATATATTTTTTGGCTTCATTTTTTAAGCCATTGGGGCCTATAAATACCCCACTTTTTTGCATGAAAGAGCATGAAAAGTGTGAAAAAAATTCTTGAGATTTTGGTTATAAAAATATTGAAAAAGTGCTAAGTATCCACCTCATTCTTTAACTATGTGATCAATCTAAGAGATGTGTGAGGCTTATAAAAGATTATCTTCTAAACTTGTAAAAAGGAGAAAGAATTATAAGAGGGTAGTTGATCTTTGCCCATTGAAAGAAGACTAATAGTGGACGCCGGTGGCCTCAACAGAGAAGGAATCAGAGTCGATGAAGGTCATGACGATCGAACCACTATAAAATTGGTGTGCGCTTTCTCGTTACTCTTCATTACTATTATTTTCTGCCTTAATTACTTATCACTCTTATTCTAAGTTAAGCACACTTTTAGTATCTTTTCCGATACGTCTTTATCAAGTTGAAAGTTTTGAATTGATTTAATTTTTATGATAGCACTAATTCACCTTCCCTCTTAGTATCCTAATAGTATTTAATATACTTTTGAAAATCTACCAAATAAGAGAGATATTATAATTGTTGAAGCGTTTTCAAATAATATAAAATATTTTTTATGAAAATAATATATATATTTTTTATGAAGATGTGATGAAGCTTTGATCGATAGACAAACAACTATAATATTATGGCTCCATGGAGACTTGAAAATATAACTAATGCTTATTATATAGAGTTAAGGATCTCTATCACACTCCAAATAGTCAGAGCTTCCATACGGAAGAATCGCTAGAGGGGGGATTTTGGGGTCCTCAAATATGTTGAAAATATAAATTTAATAGTTTGGCACCAAATGAAAAGTAGATTGGTACAATGTTTATGGAAAAGACAATCATTACGATGTTTCCAAATCAACCAAAGAAAGTTTGGAATAAATTTTTTTAAGAAACTTGAGTTATCTAAATCTTTGCCCTTCACCATTAGCCTAATCAAAAAAATTGATGGAAACAATAGTTAAATTTTGATTGGATAGAAAGTGAAAAACCAATAGAAAAAGATATGAATAGGAGAGTCTGAATATAATCTACAAACATGATATTTAGATATTTATGTATTATAAATCTAATTGTCTAAGTGGAGATAGATAGCTTACATGCTAAATTAGTTTCAAGAAAAAAATTTTACTGTAAAAAAAATTAATAGCCCAAACGACTTTTCGACCATTTGTGTATATGTTTGCACATACTTAAAAATTCATAAAAATTACAATTAAAGGATATCTTTAAAAGATAGGGAGTCCAAATCCACAAGTCATTGTAAGGGTTAAGAGAAAATAAATAATTTGAGAGTAGATAAATTTCAATACCTATTCAGAAATAAATCAAAAATAATATAAAAATTCTTTACTATATTCATTCTTATAAATTGAGGGGTATGTTGGTAAGCCAAAGATCATGGAACCATTATCGATTAGTACCATAATTTCTTTTTGATATTATGAAGGAGGCAGGTTAAGCCTTTCTAAGGCTAAGAAGCGCCTATGTCTAGTATTAAAATTTGAAGGAATGATCATATTTCAAGAGAAAGAGATTAGTTTATAAATTATCTTCTTTATTTAGTAAAAGAACTATACATTTACCCTAATGTACTTCTTGATAAGTGGATTCATGGATTTGTGAACCCCATTATTTTTTATTAAAGTGATATAATCCCAGATAAAATAATTGAACTTGTTATATAATGACATTTGAGCTCGGAAGGCTGTAGTGTGCTTAATCAGGTTGGAGTTGCTGTCAAAAGCCTCTAGTGGTGGAAGACAAAAGTTCATTAGAAGTGGCTCATCTTGAATGCTTTCGACAAATAGGGAACAACCCGAGGTTAGGTCGTTTGCACCCTCTCCCTTTGATTGCTAGAACTCTTGTCACATATCATTGAGATGCTGGTCCATTAACCATAGTTGGGCTCCTAAGGAGCCATCTATTGAGTCTGTCGACTGGGTCTTCAACTTAGGTAAAACTGGCTTATGATGTGAGAGTGCACTAAATTTCACCATTGGTGAGTGTGGTGCTTCAGTTGGCATTCCAATTGATCAGGGTTAGTTTGGGGCCACCGGTAATGGATCGGTTGGGGGAACTCCAGGGGGTGCAGACATAGGCGATGGCTGAGTGATGGCACGTATGACTTGATATGCAGTCTTTTTTCTTATTATTATTATTTGGTATTTTATCACTTTATATTGCTTGTTGCTTGAATATATTGTGATGTCCATGGATGTGTATAATGTAAATCGGATCGTGATGAGATCACGATAATGAGACTGATTCGCTTTTAAGCACATATTCTAAATAATCCCGATCATAGGTTACTCGAGAGGGACATCGAGATAATTGGACAAACTGTGTGCTACATTGAATCTCAGATTTTTATGATGAAACCAATTGATAGTGTTTATCTGATCTGTGTTTTGAGTGATGAAAGAAGCTTCGATTAGGGAAAGACAATTAAAGTATGAAGAATCATGTTGGGTCGAAGTATAATATGTTAGAAGATTGGATGTCTAGCCGAAGGATCGATTGACGTATCGGCTAAAGGCTTCAGGCCATGGTTTTGGGCATCGGGCTAAGAAGAGCGAAAATTGTACTAAGGAAATTGAAGTTGTGGAGGTCAATTAACTGATTAGGCAATAAGCCACAAGAGAGAACGATGCATCGAATAATCGGACGAAGTGTCGATGAACCAATGACATGCCAGACAACATTTGATTCAAGCTTTATAATAATTGTCTAGATCGAAGTAGGTTTTAAGTGTGTAGGATTAACTATGATAGTGATCAAGGTATAAAGTAAAATGAAGTCTCAGAGTCAAGAAGAAGATTTCGTTGGGAGTTCGAGAGTTCGTCGGAAGTTCGAATATTCATCAAAAGTTATGTCGGAATTGATCGAGAAGTCGAGGAGCTTGCCAAAGAAGCTCATCGGAACTCACCAAGAAGATCGTCGTGAAGTCCAAGAGCTTGTTGGGAGTCCATTGGAACACTACCGAGATATCGTCGGAAGTTCACCGGAAGCTCGTCAGAAGAAACCTAGACTTAGCAGACTTATTTAGCTTAGTTTATGTCTTCAAATTCATAGTTAGTATATAATTGGGTTGGAATTGAGCCAACTCAATTAGGGGCTAATTGGGTCTAAGTTTGGGCTGTGTTGGGCCAAGTGAAAGGCCCAAACAATGACCCAACAAGTGGCCCCATCAATGGCTCAATCTACGAGGCATAATCTTCGAGACTATGTCAGGCGGTGGTATCGCCAGTCTGGGCAATGGTACCACCCAAACATAGTCTTTCAAGCGATGGTACCACCCAGTGTCAGTACTGCAGGCGGTGGTACCGCCCAGCACTAGTAGTGGTACTGCCAGTACCCAGAAGACTCGGGATGAGACCAGTTTTGGTTCCAAGTTTGAATTCATTTGGAGCTTATAAATACCCCTCTTATCCCTGGTTAATACACACAAGTATTAAGAGCAAAAAGAAGAAAAATGATATTGTAATCTTATGAGAACTCCTCTAAAAGCTCTAAATGTTAGTGTAGTTTAAGATAGGAGTAAGTGGGGGTGTAAAGGTTCTCTTCTGAACCTGTCAAAAAGAGAATCAGGTGTAAAAGGGTAGTTGATCTTTGCCCATTGAAAGAAGATCATTAGTGGATGCCGGTGAACTCGACGGAAGAGGAATCGGGAGTGGATGTAGGTCACGATGATCGAACCACTATAAAATCTGGTTTACATTTCTGCTTTGCTATTTACATTTATTATAAACTGCCATACTTCTTAATTACTTTAGCTGCACACTTTTACGAACGTGTTTCAAGTTAACATCTTTTCCGAAACTAGTTTTAATCGAATAAAAGATTTTTGAACCGACGTAATTTTATCTACTGCATTAATTCACCCTCCCCTCTTAGTGTTGACTCGATTACAACAATTAGTATCAAAGCTATGGTTTTTCATATTTGGTTTAATACCCAAGAGAAATTACTCTTTTCAGCTTTCAAGAGGGTCACTCTCTCATTTGTCCTCCCATGTTCAATGAGACAGACTACACATATTGAAAAACTCGAATGAGAGTTTTCTTACTTTCTTTGGATTTAAATTTATGAAATATTATTGAAAACGGGTTTCAAAAGTCTTCACTTCTAATAAACAATTGGAATGAGTTGGAGAAGAAGACTTTTTCTTTAAATGTTAGAACTATGAATGCTCTATTTTGTGCCTTAGACAAAAATGAATTTAATCGTGTTTCTATTTGCGAAACCGCTTTCGATATTTGATACACTCTTAAAACCATACACGAAGGTACTAGTAGAGTAAAAGATTCTAAGATAAATCTTTTGATGTATGATTTTGAATTGTTTCGTATGAAACCAAGCGAAACCATTGGAGACATGTACATCCATTTTACGGATGTCGCCAATGGTTTAAAAACTCTTGGCAAATGTTTTTTGAATTATGAATTTGTTAACAAAGTTTACGAAAACTTTCTAAAAATTGAGATTCGAAAATAATGACAATACAATAATCAACAAACTTAGAACCATTTTTCACTCGAAGAACTTATTGGGTCTTTAATGACTTATGAAATAAGTTATATGACATATGTTGAAATGATGAACTTGAAAACAATCTTCCGAAGAACAAGAAGGATTTGACATTTCGAACAATAGAATACCACTTGAGTGATAACTCAAGTGATGATGATGATGACTTTGAACTTCTCACTATAAAATTTAAAAAGCTTATGAAACAATAATTAAAGAATAAAAATAAATTAAAAAATTACTAAAGAATAAAAAAATACTCAAGGTGGTTTGGGACGAATCGAGTTCATTCTAAGATGAAGAAAAAACCAACAAAGGTGAGGTGGCAAATTGCGCCTTAACGGCTTTCGATGATAAGGTAATTAAAATCCCCTTAGTTTACTTTAAAATTACTTGATGCTTTTTATGAGTTATTTTTAAATTTGTTTAGAAAATTTATATGTAAATTATTAATAAAAAAATAAAAAAAAGGATCATGCTAGTAATTTTAAAAATGATAATGACAATTGCATGTTTTATGAAAATATAAAAAAAAATATTAGATATAAATCTAATGCTTGTATATATAATAAGATTAATTTTATGTATGTTTTTAAGAAGCAATAATGTGTAATCATATTGATTTCTATATTGCTTGTCGATTTTGATTGAAGATGCCTTATGTTAAATGAAACCATGCTTGATGTTTTAATGAAGATGTTAAGAGGTTTGATATTATGCTTAATAAGTTTATAGTTTGAAATTGTGCATGTTATACCTTGAAAACTTGAAATTATGTTTTGGTATCATGCCCAAAGTAATGATGCATAATGATCATGCTTAATGAGTTTATATTTCAAAATTATGCATGATGATCTTTGTGACGATGAACGTTACTTTTAAACGATGACTCATGTTTTGATTTGGTGTAAAAACTTAGGCATGCTTGTAAGAAATCAAATCACTTAAATTGAAACAACTAAAAAGAGAAAGTATTTTTTCTTGAATTTTTTTTCTCTATCTATTGATTTTTCACTAAGAGATTGATAAAGTTATTTATGCCATTTTGAATCTCTTGAAAGTAATTTTGATTTCATTACTAGAGATTGATAAAGTATTTATGCCATTTTGAATCTCTTGAAAGTATTTTGATGATTTAAATTTGAATGAAAATTTTTCAACCAAATTATGAACTTTCTTTTGATTTCTCTACTTGGAGCTATTTTTTATGAGAATCAAAATATTTTCTATCTTTGATGATTTCTTCTTATCATTTACTAAGAAGAGACTTATGCAAACAAATTATGACCATGATAATGGTTTGTAATGGTTTAAAATTATGTATGTTATATGTTGATGACTTGAAACTATGTTTTGGTATCATGCATACCCAAATAATATTGATTTGATAAATTGAATGAGTTGAAAATGAATGATGATTTTTCTCTTGATTATAACTTGTGATTTTTTTTATATGAATCATCATCTTGATTTCTAGATATTTAATATATGAGATTTTTTTATGAATCAAGATCTTATTTTTGAACTCCCATGTTTCGTTTTACTAATTACTAAAAAGGAGAATTATTTAAATAAATCATTCAAAATTGATCTTTCTTGATCTTCTATCTATCATGTCATGATTTTCATGTAACACCTTTATATTTATGTGATGCTTAGAGCATTGATGTAAGAAAGAAATAAATTACACTATTGTATTGTTATTCCCCTTTTTTTGCCAATGATAAAGGGGGAGAAAGGATTGCTAGTATGTACATATCAAAAGAGAACCTAAATTTGCTAGCTTGCACAATTCGAAAAGATACAAAAACATGTTAGCTTGCTCATCTCAAAAGAAAAATAAAGATTGCTAACTTGCATATTTCAAAAAGCAAAAGTTTCTTTCTTGAAGATCTCAAATATTGCTATCTTATATTTTCAAAAATGATATAAAAATTTGCTAGCTTGTATGATGTAAACTCTTGCTAGAATTGCTAGCTTGAACATTGCAAAGAAAGCAAAAATTGCTAGCTTAAACATTGCAAAGAAAGCACAATTGCTAGCTTGCAAGCTCTAAAATGATATAAAATTTGCTAGCTTGCATGTTCTAAAATGTTGTAAAATTGCTAGCTTGCATGTTCTAAAATGTTATAAAACTTGCATACCTCAAATACTTGATAGTTACACTTCTCCTTTTTTTGTTGATAACAAAGGGGGAGAAGTATACTGATATTATACATGATTTTATGATAACATGTTGCTTAGATTTTTTGAATTAAAGAGTTCTATCAATATAGCATATTAATAAGGGAAGTTAAGGTTAACTTGGTCATCAATTTGTTGTCATCATCAAAAAGGGGGGGAGATTGTTGAATCTCGGATTTTGATGATGAAACCAATTGATAGTGTTTATCTGATTTGTGTTTTAAGTGACGTAGGAAGTTTCAATCAGGGAGAGACAATTAAAGCATGAATAATCATGTTGGGCCGAAGTGGAACATGTTAGAAGATTGGACATTGAGTCGGAGGATTGGTCGACGTATCGACAGTAGGCTTCGGGCCATAGGTTCTGGCATCGGGCTAAGGAGCAAAAATTGCGCTAAGGAAATCAGAGTTGCGGAGGTCAATTGGCCGATTGGGCAATAGGCGGCAAGAGAGGATGATGCACCGAAGAATCAGATGAAGCATCGATGAACCAATGACATGCCGAATAACATTTGATTCAAGTTTTATAATAATTGTCTAGATCAAAGTAGGTTTTAAGTGTGTAGGAATAACTATGATAGTGATCAAGGTATAAAGCAAAATGAAGTCCCGGAGTCAAGAACGAGATTTCGCTGGGAGTTTGAGAGTTCGTCAGAAGTCCAGACATTCGTCAAAAGTTTTGTCGGAATTAACCGAGAAGTCCAGGAGCTTGCCAAAGAAGCTCGTCAGAACTCACTAAAAAGATCGTCGTAAAATCCAGGAGCTTGCCGGGAGTCCGCTGGAACACTGCTGAGAGATCGTTGGAAGTTCACTAGAAGATTGCCGGAAGCTTGCCGGAAGAAACCTAGACTTACCAGACTTATTTAGCTTAGTATATGCTTTAAAATTCGTAGTTAGCATATAATTGAGTTGAAATTCAGCCAACTCAGTTAGGAGCCAATTAGGCCCAAGTATGGGTTGTGTTGGGCCAAGTGAAAGGCCCAAACAATGACTCAACAGGTGTCATCATCAGTGGCTCAGTCTACGAGGCACAATCTTAGAGACTATGTCATGCGGTGGTATCGCGAGACTGGGTGGTGGTACCGTCCAATGTTAGACGATAGTACTACTAGTCTGGTTGGTGGTACCACCCAAACATAATCTTCTAGGCGATAGTACCGTCTAGTGTCAGGCAATAGTACCACCAAACTGAGTGGTGGTACTGTCTAGTGTCAGTGCTGTAGGCGATGGTACCGCCTAGCACTAGGAGTGGTATCGCCACTACCCAGAAGACCTGGGATAAGACTAGTTTTGGCTCTAAGTTTGAATCCATTTGGAGCCTATAAATACCCCTCTCATCCCTGGTTAACACACACAAGAATTGAAAGAAAAAAAGAAGAAAAACCCTGTTATAATCTTATGAGAACTCCTCTAAAAGCTTTAAGTGTTAGTGTAGTTTAAGAGAGGAATTAGTGGTGTGTAAATGTTCTCTCATGAACCTGTCAAAAGGAGAATTAGGTGTAAAAGGGTAGTTGATCTTCACCCGTTGAAAGAAGATCGTTAGTGGATGCCGGTGGCCTCGATGGAAGAGGAATCGATAGTAGATGTAGATCACAACGACCGAATCACTATTGCAAACTATCATACTTCCTAATTAATTTAGCTGTACACTTTTACGAATGTGTTTCAAGTTAACATGTTTTTCGAAATCAGTTTTAATTGAACGAAAGATTTTCGAAGTGATGTAATTTTATCCGCTGCACTAATTCACCCCTAGTGCCAACTCAATCCTAACATGTTGTATACCCATCTATATGATAGATGTGGTTGGTCTCATAGTTGCTCGTGTGGGGATACTATGAATACAGTACATGTGCTTATTGGAGAATGAGTTCACTGGTTGATCCGCTTATGGAATGTTGGATGGTTGATGATGCCTTATTATTAGATATTAATTCCGTAGTCTCAGTGGTGTATCTAGTCCTTAGACTTGAGACACTAATGATGTCCTGTATGAGTACTCCACTCTTTGATACCGGACTTATAGGTCTGGAGGTTCCATATCTAGCACAACCGGTCATCAGGAGTGGTAGTCAACCTTACGATGACTGTTAAGTATCGATAAAGAATCATCCACTCTCAGTGTCATGAGAGGAATATCCCATGTATTCTTATTCAAACAAATCCCTAGCCAAGGTCATTCAGATTGAGAGAGAAAGAGTTCTCTGGGATAATTTGATTAGAGCGAGACTCGAGTATAAACCGTATGGATCTAATAGCACCATGCTTGGTATATGATCTCTAGGATATTAGATGGATAAGGGACTATAGGTTTACGGTAACTAAGGACAAATAGGTCCAGAAGGAGTTTTGATATGTATGACTCAAAGCTAGCTCGATATTAGGCCTAAATGGTCACATACATATGATAGGCATTGCGATGAGTAGAGGTTCGGATATGAGATATCCGCAGGAGCCCATATCTTATTGGATATACAATAAACCCCTGAATTATTGGATCCTATGGATGAGATCCAATAAGAGCCCAATAAGAGATTATTGGATAGAGATCTACTAATCTAAGAGGATTGGATAGTTAGATGAAGATCCAATACCCAATAGGACAAGATCCATTATAGTTAAGTTGATAGGGGACATCTATAAATAGGAGGGAACCAATTATTCATAGGCTAGAGCTTTCTTTGATTGTCATCTCCTATTCTTCTCCCTTTCTCCTTCTTAGATAGCAAGCCTGGAGATTAAAAGAGCATTATCGTTGTCTGGTTGTGTAGATCACTGCTAGAGAGGAGGATGCTTAACTTCCTTCACCCTCTCTTAGAGATCTACAAAGATTCAGGGATATATGATCTCCCTAGGTAATACAACTATCTCACGCATGGTTTTAAGTTTTGCAGATTTTACGTACCAATCTTTGCACGATGATGAACACATCGATGGGAAATTTGAGGATTTTGTTTTTATGTTCTTTCGCTGCGCATATGATGCCCTCTAAGATTTCCCTACAGGTGCTTTAGTTGGCATCCCAACTGATTAGGGGCAGTCTGGGGCCACCAGTAATGGATTGATCGGGGGAACTCCAAGGGGTGCGGGCATAGGCGATAACTGAGTCGTTGGCTCTCGTTGTGAAGATGTTGCCTGCTGAGCTAGTTAGGGCAGGATTTGGGTGATGGCTTGCATTATCCTGGTGAGGGTTTGCACCTGGTGTGTAAGGCTTAGAAAGGCCTCGATGGGAATAACTAGGTGCCCGATGCTCATCCTCGGATGTGAGAGTTTGATTTCGTTGAATAGGTGCCAATAATGCCCCAGGTTTGAGTGCATCCACCTAAGGGAAGGAGGGGAGCTGCCCTCCCTATATAAAGGTATTGTGTGTCAGTGATGATTCCTCATCACTAAAGCGCACGTTCTAAAATTATGGCAACTTTGATGCTATCAACCGAGAGTTAGCACGGCCCGGTCCTAACCCGAAGGTATGAAGTCGTCTGAGTATCCCTTGGGGCAATCCTATAAGGTGGTCATTATAAAAATGAAATGGTCGAGGATGATCTGAGATAGCTTTCGAGTGTTTAAGGCTAGGTCAAGGTGGGCTATGGTTTCCTTAGGGCATTGTGCAAAGGTCAATGTCGGGGAAGATTTTTCAACTCGACCTCTTTGATAGTCAAATTAGTTTTATGAAATAGTAGGGATGAGAAGATTTAATATATACCTCAACAACGGGGGACCCTTTGTGATTGTCATAGCACCCTCCTTTTGTTATTCGCCCATATGGATAACTGACCCGTATAACACCCTACGATCGATCAACAACTTGGGGACCACTACTGTAACATTTCCTATTTTTAAAAATTTAGCAAAATAATAATTTTTTGTATTAAATAATATTATATTAAAAGTTTATGGCTAGGGACCTAAGAGTAAATATTAGAAATTTGATATAATTTTTGAAAGATTCAGATTTAAGTTAAAGAAAAAAAAAATGATAGACATATGTCACTAGCTAACCTAATGATATCACCTAAGTTTGTTCTATGGATGACATATAAGGTCCTTTCATGTATGCTTGCCATCTTACAAGCCTTGTATTAGTCAAACCTAATATAATTAGAGGAGAAACTAAATGAAAGCTTAACTAAAGGAGGAAAGCTTGCTGCAGCCAATGTTGATTTGAGAAGAGAAGAGAAGAGAAGGGAAGAAGAAGAAGAAGAAGAAGAAGAAGAAGAAGAAGAAGAAGAGCTTGAGGTTTTGCATCAATTTTCCCATATTTGGGAATCAAACATTTCTAAGGCAAGTGTTGTAACCCCATCCTACATAAATCCTAATCTCTGTTTCTATTTTAATTCTACAAAATTTGAAAGATTTCAGTTGAAAACTAGACATTTCTTTCGTTTTGATACAAAGCCATGAATTTGTAATTTTTTGGTAATCTGGCCTCTAGGCATTGTTTCGAACGTAACTTTTAGTACTAAACTCTGATTTAGGCAAAGTCTAATCCATTTGAAACTAGACTCAAAGCCCTTTATTTTGATAACAGTTTGATTGATTTGGAGTTTAAATACCTACTTAAAATTCTATTTCAATTAACCCTATAGATTCTACAAAATAAAGATTGTAATTTCTGACCTCTTGTTGCTTAACTGCTTATAACTTTATGTTGGGAACTTAAATTTATGCAAAGCATAATTTATTGAAAACTAGACTCAAACCCCTTTCTGTGCTTACATAATTTGAAATTTTTGTAATATAAATGTAAACTGAAAACATCTATTTTTATCAACCATGTGGATTTAGTGAAACAGAGCTAATGTTTTCATACTTTTCACTATGAAATTATTTGTAACTCCCTGTTGTGAACTCCAATTCCAGTAGACCTTGATTTACCTAAAAGTAGATTGATACATTTTTTGAATGACCATTTTGTATAAATTGGAGCATAATTGATTATCCAAATAATTCATACAATCTGCTTCTCAAATTCTGCTAGAATCGAGTTTTGGTCGATTTTGCTTTTTATTGTTTCTTCTCTTTGGAAATTGATTTCAGCCAACATCCTTACTTCAGTTAAGCTTTATATTATTACTTTAAATTTTTATATACTTTATCCCTCAATTATTTGTATACCTACAGCTATCATGTAAAGTTCATGTTTGTATCGTAATGTTTCGTATAGGCACATGCATTTCGTTGTTCTGCATGTATTTCCGATATGTCTCAAATTTATTATTCACAATACCCTTTTATACTCTGGTGTTTGTGGGATAATGTGAACCTTTGCTAGAAATAGGAAAGGGATTATTTGTACCTTTGCCAGAAATAGTAAAGGGTATGTGCTTAATGCCTACGATTCTCTAGATTATGTTTGGTGGTCATTCAGAAATGGATGGACCATATTATGTTGTGATCCCACTTCATCATCTATGTATTTGACATGATATCCAAAGCTTTGTTTATGTGCTTCTATATGTGCTTTGAATAACTCAATGTGCCTCTCAAATTCTATCAAAATTGAGCTTTGATCAATTTTACCTGTTCTTGTAAGCTTTAGCCTGCAATCTGTACAAAATATGATATTTCTTTCCACTAGCCACAATAAGAGAATCCTTACTGAGCTTCCATTGCCCTCTATAAAATCTGCTATCATAGTCTTCATCATCTAATCTTCCAACTAAAATTAAATTCAGCCTCAAGTCAACCACATGCCTCACATCCTTAAACACCAACTTACAGCCAAGGTTGGTCTTTAAATGGATATCACTCATACCAATGATATCTGCCGCGCCATAGTTGCCCATTTTAACAACACCAAAATTTTCAGACCTATTTGTAGTAAAAAACTTCCTCTATGGTGTAGCATGAGAAGAAGCACCTGTGTTACCCACTCAAGATCCTAACACACACAAGAAAAAATATCATCAGAAGGAGACAAAATCAAATAATCACCACCCTGCACTATAGCCGTAGTATTATCCTTTGACTCTGTAGACTTCACTTCTTTCTCTTTTTCTTGTTCTTCTTAGGTTGCTTACATTGATTCTTGTAATGTCCTTTCTCACCACAGTTATAGCAAACAATATCTTTTCTTAATCTTGACTTGCTTCTACCCATACGTGAACCGCTTCTAGACTTTGACCTTCCTCTGTTCTTTGAGATAAGTGCTTGGAAATCATTATGAGATGTTGCTGAATTCTTTATTCTCAACTCTTCATTCAATAAACTATTTGTTACTTGACTCATGGTGACAACACCACCTGGCGTAGAATTACTAAGGGAAACCACCAATGTCTCCCAACTTTCTGGTAATGAACTGAGAAGTAACAATGCATGCAACTCATCATCAAGAGACATTTTCATAAAGGATAACTGGTTAGTGATACTTTGCATTTCATTCAAATGCTCAGCAATAGAAGCACCCTCTCTATATTTTAGGTTCACAAGTTTTCTGATCAAAAAAGCTTTGTTGCCAACTGTTTTTCTTTTATAGAGACTTTCCAATTTTTTCCAAAGAGAGTATGTAGAACTTTCAGTAGAAACATGGTGAAAGACACTATCATCAAGCCATTGTCGAATAAACCAAACTGTTTTTCGATCTAACCTCTTCCACTCATCATCTGTCATAGTTGTGGGTTTTGCACTATCCTTTTGCAAAGGTCCATAAAAATATTTGCAATACAAAAGATCTTCCATTCTTAGTTTTCATATCATCAAATTGTTTCCATTTAAACTAATCATACGAGAAATACTATTGGCCTCCATGTTCAAATATAAAATTAAATCACCAAAACCTTGCTCTAATACCAATTGATAGGATATAAAGAGAAATAAAGTTTTGTATATGAACAAATATTAGCAGGCCATAACACGCAGTGGAATTAAATGTAATCATAATCAAATATAACATTAAAATATACATGGAAAACCCCTCCAATGTGAAGGGTAAAAACATGGGGCAAACTAGAGATAATCCACTATAATAATAATGAATATATAAATCTCAATCTCTTGCTCAAAACTCTAGCAATAATCACAAAAGAATTTTTAGATGTTCTGATATATCATAGTCACATCTAGTAGTATTTATAATACCTCGGGAGCCAATGAAACTATTTTAGTAAAATTCAACTATCTCAATTCCCGAGCGATCGCACCAAAAACTCGAGTTCCTTTTGGATTTCCTTCTTGATCAATGACAACCGCAGCATTGTCATCATATCGTATTATCATACCGTTGTCACGTTTGAGTTCTTTACAAGTACGTACAATTAACTAGGATATAAGGATTACGTTATTGTGCACAATATCTAAATTCTCCCTAAGTAATCACAATAAGAATCTATTGTAGATTTAATCTAACATGAGATGACAACACTGCTTAGATGATTGTGAACATCTCTATATCGTCTTCTCCTCCTTTTTGCTATTGCAAAAAACTGCCTCGTTGCTATCTTTTTCTGCCTCCTTCTGCCTCTGAAACACAGCCACCCACACCCCCTAACTTTAATCTAGGATTAGGTCAAAGGAATGTGGACTATAGACTGATAAAATTCATCATAAGCTGAACGCACTATGGGCTATCAGCCCAACACGATTGTCAGGGTTACTTGTACTCCACATAGCTGATGGGCTATGACCCATTGCATGATTACATTCTCTGTAACACACACAAATCAGTATGTACGTAGGCATTTCAGGAAATGAACTTAGGTCACCTTGACATCATTTAGAATCGTCTTCCAATAAGACTGTTAATTAAGATACGACGAATTATGGTACTGCAGTCGATATGAGTAATTAGCATTTGCTAGGTTAACATATTAATATATGGAATGGACAAGAGCTGCGTACAGGAGCAGGTTCCATGTGTCTGGCAGGCCACCAACGCACCAATGGGTGCAATCGATGCGGAATTTGACGCCATTATCCTTGGATGGATGAGCATCCTTCCGAAGCTGCGAGAGATAGCTAATGTCGAACAGGTACACAGGATTCGACATTTTGCGCAGCTGCTGCTTCACTATGGCTTCTTCTGGAATCGGACCTCCGTGGTATGCAGATGGACTCGACGGCTCCGTTTCTCCTTCACAGGTGCTTCCCTTCTCGCCCCACTCTGTTCCTCTGAGTCAACGAACGAACACAAGCGGTCAATGTTACCAAACAAATCCTCTACAGTGCAGTTGATCTGTCTCATACAAATGCATCATTTATGGTTCTTACCTGTAATGGTCTGGTGAGATCCCTTGGAAGAACATTCGCGTAGTGGATGAATTGATGCTCGAGTCTACCCAGTTTGCCCAGGTCGCCAATTCTCTGGAGAAGGCCACGGTCCTGTTCATGTCCTTCACTGTCCGGTCGCCATCTTGCATGTAGTCCCACCTGCATTCACCAGAGCACAACTTCTATATCCATTGCTGAATTCATGAAAACAATGTGAGAGAGAGGGGGGGTGGCTTGTCACGTACTCTTGACGGGATCCCGTAGATAGCCACCAGTGCCATGTGTTGAAGAGGAGCACGTCGGCGGTGAGCCAGATGGATCCACCAATTTGTACGGAGTCCAGCTTTAGGACACGTCCTATGTTCTCGTTCACGATGTCCACCAAGTAATGAGACTTGTAGTACATCACCGTAACTTTGTAATCCTGAAGCAATGTTTGATCTTTAGCTATTTTCATGCAATTTCTATTCATGAGCAAATTGTGTTGGCCTGTAACGCAACTAAGATACATGAACTCAAAGAAGGTCAACTCCCGTGCTGCTTCTGATCAAGTGCTTCCACTCTATATATACTCAATCATTTCATTCCACTACTTCCTCCTATCATTCATTCATCAGGATTGACAAGTGCCATCGATGAGGATCATGTCAATTCGTTCTATGGCCCGTTCTCATGATTAAAGTTTTAGCATGTACTCACACAGGACTAACCATCATTAATAATCGGTATGATATGATACGTGCCGCAAGAAGAAGGGGAAGAAGAAACCTCAAATGTTACTGCAGAGAGGGAGCGATTATCGGAGGACAAGGAGAGGGTGGCGTTGGGCACAGCCGCATGGAGCAAACACAGGAAGGAAAGGTACTGATTCAAAGTCAATGAGTCTCCCACAAACATCACCTTCTTCCCTCCCAACGTCCTCGTCAGCTTCACACCATCAAACCTGTTCGCGGATACGCCATCTCCCAAGTAAGTCAAGCCAAAAGGGAGAAGATAAAGGCTCATAAAAGCAATCAGCCTCCAATCTCTGGAGATTACATGTCCCGGCGGGCTCCCACCGGAACTTGAGGTACTTAGTGTCGGGCCGGCCGTAGCGCAGGCAGTCGAACTCCTTGCGAATCGTAGAGCGGGTACGACTCGTCCTCCACCCAGCTCCCGTTGTACAAGTCGCAGCGGGCTCCTACGCCCCACGCCGAGGGCATCACGAACACCAGCAGCAGCATCACACCGATCATGGTTCCCATCTCGGATCCCACGGCGACAGGAAGACTAGAAGGAGAGACTGGTGCAACAATGCAACGAATGTCATGGAAGAGAGTGGCGGGGGGTCTTTTGTAATCGAGCTCGCGCCGAAGCTTACGTACACGTAATTTGATGGAGGTGAAATCTCCATGCGAAACAACCTCCTTCCTTCCTTCCTTCCTCGTAACTGTGGTAAGGCAAATCCGAGGAATTTTGTCTGGGAATTAATATGGATATCACAAAGTACAACTGAATTAGAGGAAGAAGAAAAGGTTGTGGCTTTCCGTATCTTCCCATTAGGGCGTGGAATCAGACGCTGCCTACGTCCCTTCGTGCGCTCGATCCATTATCTCGTTATTTGTGCCGCTAAAAGTGGGCAAAATTTTCGTGAATCATGTCGTTCTTGATAGGGGTTTCGAGGTGTTTTTGGCCCATTATTAAGTAATTAATCCATACGATTTGCTTACTCTATCGCATCACATTCCCTTTGTGGTGCGTCATTTATGGCATTTGAGTGTACGCACAAACGTAATTATTCCGTTTCAAAAATGCAACGGAGTGATATTTGCGAAGGTGTTGGAAAAATTGTTACAACCGACACTATAGTGGCTTAGAAAACAAGAGCTTTCCTTCACTTAACTCTCGATACTGACGTTGAAATCGAAAAAACAAAATAAATTGAAATCGAATTTGAATTGAATTAGTTTAAAATTGGATTGATCCAATAGTTTGATTTTGAAAACTATAAATGGTTCTAATTCGAGGTACTTTTCTTTCGTTTGGTTGATCCGTTCAATATTATAAATAACATGGACTTAGTTTTATAAATATTATCGTGTCGTTCAATTGGACTAAGATTCTCGTTCGATCCAATCGAACTAAACATGTTTATTTAAAAAATATATTTAAAATTATTTAAAATTAAAAATCCTTGGTTAGATAGATACGAATTGATTTTGATTTAGATTATTTTATTTTAATCGATCAAATAAGAAAAAAAAAGTTTGATTCGGTTTGACCCTTAATAGTTCCGTTCGAACTAGTCTGAGCACCCAGAATTCTTAATAGGTAGGATTTAATCATATTTATCAATTTAATAAATTTAGTAATATTAAATAATATATTTTATATATTTTTGATGATCTACAAAAATAATAGAGATATTATGGTTGAGAATCTGTTTTTACCTAAAGGTTATTGAAACATTTTCGAAAATATAAGATATTTTATATGAAGATGTGGTGAAGCCTTGACTGCCCCACAACCAGCTATAATATTATTGCTCCATGGAAACTTCAAATATAACTAATACTTTGTCACACTCCAAATAGCCTTAGTTTCCGTAAGGAGGAAATCCCTAAAGGGGGGATTTCGAACTCCTCAAATATATTAAAATATAATTTTTTTTCTCATAGAAAATATTACAGCTTGGCACCAAAAAGAAACTTGACTGAGGAGTTATCTAAGAAACAATAATTAAGTTTTGATTGGATAAGATTCTAGTACGAGAAAGCGGAAAAAAAATATAAGAAGATATGAAAAGGAGAGTTTGAATATAATATGTAAACATGATATTTAGAAATTTATGTATTATAAAATCTAATTCGTGTATTGTGTAGACATTATAGATAGCTTATATTCTAAATTAGTTTCAAAGAAAGATTTTCACCGTTGAAAAAATATTAATAGTCCAAATGGCTTTCCAATACATGTACTTAAAAATCTATAGAACTTCAATTAAAGGATACCAAGTCATATAAGAGAATATGAATCTCAAAAACCATATTCAAAAAATATGGATGAAAAAGTAATTTGAGGATAGATAAATTGTAATATCTATTCAAAAATAAATAAGTGAAAACATATTATCTTATTCATGCTTATAAATTGAGAGGTATATTGATAACCTAAATATCATGGAACCATTATCGATTAGTTTTTTAATTTTTTTTTATACTATCGAGGAGGCGGGTTAAGGGAAGTGCCTTTGTCTAGTATTAAAATTATAAGGAATGATAATATAAGATTAGTTTGTAAATGATCTTCTTTGTTAAGTAAATGAGTTATATGTTTACCCCAATGCATTTCTTGATAAGTGGATTTCATGGATTCATGAACCCCATTATTTTTTATTGACATGATACAATCACAAACAAATAAAATGGTTTAACTTGTTATGGGAGCTATTATTGTTGCGGGGGGCAACTGTTTAAGCCGTGGCCTCGGGGCCGACGCGGCTCGGTTCGGGGGTCCGGATGTCGGAGATCTCGCGCGGCGTCCCTCGGGGTCTCCCGGTGGCCGAGCATGGTGGTTCGGGTCGGGTCGGGAGGAAGCTCCGCCACAGCGCCAGGGAGAGGCGACACCGTCTCGCACCTGCACACAGGTCGGGAGGTCGGGTCGGGAGGAAGCTCCGCCGCAGCGCTAGGGAGAGGCGACACCGTCTCACACCTGCACACAGGTCGGGCCGGGAGCTCGGCCCGACCCCTCCGACGATCAAGTTAGCGATGTGGAGAGGGTGATTTTGAAGGTGTTCTTGTATTGTCCCCCCCCCCCCCCCCCCCGGTATTTATAGATGAGTTTGATGTTACTTGATGTGGCTGCTTGCAGGGGTAGGACGGTACCTCTGATGGCGTCTGACATTGCCACTGGGGTTGCGTGGAGGACCGGGCGGTCGCAGGGTATGGGCGAGCTTCGACCGTTGCCTGCTTCTGTCTCGGCCGGGTGTGTGGGGTCAAACGAGGAGGCTGTCGTCTGAGGAAGGCTGACGTCCGAGCACGTCTCGTCACCCTTATTGCCTTCCTGGGGCGCAGCACCTATCCACGTGTGGCTGACATCGTCATCCGCCGGGTCTGCCATTTTTTCCCATATCATATTCCCCCCCCCCCCAAAAGGAGCTATGCGTCGGTTGTCGTACAAGGGGAGTCAGATGCATGGCTTCTATCTTCAGGTGGGTTGGCCGCGCGGATGCGGTCTCGGGGAGCATGGAGCCGAGGAGCCGAGGAGCACGACGCAGGCGGGCTGGCCGTGCAGGTGTGGTCTCGGGGGGCGTGGAGCCGAGGAACACGACGCAGGCGGGCAGGCCGCGCAGGCGTGGTCTCGGGCAACGTGCAATCGAGGAACACAGCGCAAGCGGGCAGGCCGCGCAGGCGTGGTCTCGGGCAACATGTAACCGAGGAGCACGACACAGGCGGGTTGGCCGCGCAGGTGTGTCTCGGGTCATGGGGTCGAGGAGCACGACGCAGGCGGGCAGGCCGCGCAGGTGTGTCTCGAAGGCCATGGAGCCGAGGAACACGACGCAGGCGGGCAGGCCGCGCAGGCGTGGTCTCGGGCAACGTGCGACCGAGGAACACGGCGCAGGCGGGCAGGCTGCGCAGGTGTGTCTCGAAGGCCATGTAGCCGAGGAACACGATGCAGGCGGGCAGGCCGCGCAGGCGTGGTCTCGGCCAACGTGCGATCGAGGAACACGGCGCAGGCGGGCAGGCCGCGCAGGCGTGGTCTCGGGCAACGTGCGACCGAGGAACACGGCGCAGGCGGGTAGGCCGCGCAGGCGTGTCTCGAGTCATGGGGTCAAGGAGCACGACGCAGGCGGGCAGGCCGCGCAGGTGTGTCTCGAAGGCCATGGAGCCAAGGAACACGACGCAAGTGAGCAGGCCGCGCAGGCGTGGTCTCAGGCAACATGCAACCGAGGAACACGACGCAGGCGGGCAGGCCGCGCAGGTGTGTCTCGAAGGCCATGGAGCCGAGGAACACGACGTAGGCGGGCAGGCCGTGCAGGCGTGGTCTCGGCCAACGTGCGACCGAGGAACACGGCGCAGGCGGGCAGGCCGAGCAGAGGTGGACTCGGGGTTCCTCTGCTCAGGCGGATAGTCCGCGCTGAGGTGGACTCGGGCAGTCCATGGCCGAGGCGTTTGGATTCAGAAGGGTTTAAGCCGGGGCCAACCGCGAGCTGAAAAGGGGGTCAGGCAGATACTAAACCTTTGCTTAGAAGAGACTGAGGCGGGGCTTAGATTTCTTTTCATGAGTACATCGGGTAGCCACCGTGGATGCTTGGACTCTCTTATGGAGCCCGCGGTCGGAGGTCGTCACGTCCCCTCGCAGCCGCCCAGGCCTCCGCTGCGATGTATTGGTTAGCTCGCTGGAGCATCTCCGGCACCGCCGTGGGAGGTCGCTCCGCGAGGGACCAGAGGAATCTGGAAGGTCGCAAGCCTATCATAAATGCCTGTACTAACAGAGAGGGGTGAGTGTCCGGTAAGCACCGGATTTGTGTGGCAAAGCGATCCACAAAATGTGGGAGGGGCTCATCCTCCCTTTGTTTAAGTCCGAGGAGCAGTGCCGCGGAGGGCTTTGGCCAGGCATGGGCTATGAAGTGGAGCTCAAAGTCCTTAACGAGCTGGCCGAAGGAAGTGATCGTTCCGGTCTCCAGGCCGCTATACCATGTGCGGGCCGGACCCCTCAAAGTCGTGGGAAACGTCCTGCACATTAAAGCGTCCGACGTTCCATACAATGCCAGTTGGGCACGAAAAGTGGTGACATGGTCCGCCGGGTTAGTGGAACCGTCGTATGCGTCCAAAGAAGGGAGCCGGAAGTTTGGGGGAACCGCCTGATCTCGTATCTCGGGCGCAAACGGAGATCCTCAGAGTGTGTCCTCCTTGAGCTCTCCCTTTGAGTTGTGAAACTCCTCCTCTACTTTGTTGAGCCGCTGAATAAGGAAGCATAGCTGGGCTCGCAGGGAGTCTGTTGACTCTGGAGATAATACCTCGGGTTCCGGGCGGCCGCTCGGGTTTGCCATCACTGGATCCTCGAGAGGGGCCGGTCGGACCCGAGGCGAAGTGGGAGGGTCCGGAAGCGTCATATGGGCCTGAGCGGGTGGCTCACGTTGCCGCAGCGGCTGGGTCACTGACTGGTGCAACGGACGAGGAATAAGCGGAATAATGGTTTGCACCATACCCGTCAGAGCTCGGACCTGAAGAGCGAGGGCCTGAAAGGCCTCGGGTGATACCGGCGAAGGGGCGCTCGGGGCGCCCTCGGGCGGAAACAGATCCGAGTTGTCGAATGAACGCCAGTAGCGTTCCGAGGTCGCGGGGAGGTTGTCAGCCCGCGGCCCGTCACTTAAGGGACGCACGGCCTACGCCCCTGCTAAGAACGATCCCTCGGCAGGGAGTTCGTCGGGACCAGTCTGAGGATCCCTCGACATTCGGGCCCTCCTTCTAGCACCAAAATGTTGCGGGGGGCAACTGTTTAAGCCGTGGCCTCGGGGCCGACGCGGCTCGGTTCGGGGGTCCGGATGTCGGGGATCTCGCGCGGCGTCCCTCGGGGTCTCCCGGCGACCGAGCATGGTGGTTCGGGTCGGGAGGAAGCTCCGCCGCAGCGCCAGGGAGAGGCGACACCGTCTCGCACCTGCACACAGGTCGGGAGGTTGGGTCGGGAGGAAGCTCCGCCGCAGCGCTAGGGAGAGGCGACACCGTCTCACACCTGCACACAGGTCGGGCCGGGAGCTCGGCCAGACCCCTCCGACGATCAAGTTAGCGATGTGGAGAGGGTGGTTTTGTAGGTGTTCTTGTGTTGTCCCCCCCCCCGTTCGTTTAGAACTCTGGGGTATTTATAGATGAGTTCGATGTTACCTGATGTGGCTGCTTGCAGGGGTAGGACGGTACCTCTGATGGCGTCTGACATTGCCACTGGGGTTGCGTGGAGGACTGGGCGATCGCAGGGTATGGGCGAGCTTCGACCGTTGCCTGCTTCTGTCTCGGCCGGGTGTGTGGGGTCAAACGAGGAGGCTGTCGTCTGAGGAAGGCTACGTCCGAGCACGTCTCGTCACCCTTATTGCCTTCCTGGGGCGCAGCACCTATCCACGTGTGGCTGACATCGTCATCCGCCGGGTCTACCATTTTTTCCCATATCAATTATCATTCCAAAAAAAAAAAAAAAATCCCTACATAAAGTTAGAAATGTATGAGTTAATTTTCATATGGGTTATTCTCTACTATCCCACATAAATTGTGTGTGGTAGCTACTATCCCACATAAATTGTTGCATTGATTAGTATCTTAAGTTTTTCCTTGATACCATTGAAGAGGTGAGTTAAGCCTCTCCAAGGCTCAGGAAATACGTTGTTTAGTATTAAAATTTTAAGAAATGATCATATTTGCTAAGAAGAAGATTAATCTAATAAATATCCCCGTTGTTAAGTAAAGGTGTTATACGGTAGGCCCCAATGCACTTCTTGACAAGATGGATTTCTTGGATTCCTAAACCTATTATTTTTAAGTGAAGTGATACAATCCAAGTAAAGAAGTTATATGTTTGGCCCTAATGTACTTATGGATTTCTTAGATTCTTAGATCTATTATTTTTTAGTAAAGTGATATGATCCAAGTAAAGAAGTTATGCATCTACGCACTTCTTGACAAGTGAACTTGTTAGATTCCTAGACCTATTATTTTGGAGTGAAGTGATACAATCTAAGTAAAAAAATTTAAATGTTTTAACTTCAGTGCACTTCTTGACAAAATGAATTTTTGAGTGAAGTGATGCAATCCAAATAAAAGAGTTACACATCCGATGATGATAATGATTGGGTTTGGAGTTCTCAAAATTCTTGAGGAATAAGTAGACTTATCATAAAAAGGATAAAGTTGTCGGAAGAATGTTTGGAATCTAAATATTTCTTTGAAAACTCCAGTAAAATAGATTACCTATCTTTCCTTGGCTCTCAAACGTTATTCACTGTACTGTTGCATCTGTTGGGGGTCGACTCTATTATTCTCTTACAACTTTCTCCTTTTATGAACGTCTGAATACGACAGTCTCCGTTATAGCAACACCTCTTTGGTTTCATTGAAAGAAACATAAATGATACTAAATATAGCAACCGTCATTCCATCTGGTTGAAGGACACAGCTACCTCTAAGTTCACCGATCACATCTCCTAGTCGCCTGAGGACACTGCCTCCTCAAATCTTCCACAGTATCAACAATGCGGTGCTCCCACTCTGCAAAAACAAAGCAGCGTCACCTCACTGCATGAACAATCAGTACCTTTATAATATTTTGTGATGGCTCTGAGACCATTGCAGGTGCTGCATTTTGTATTGCTGAC
Source organism: Musa balbisiana (assembly GCA_004837865.1). Taxonomy (NCBI): domain Eukaryota; kingdom Viridiplantae; phylum Streptophyta; class Magnoliopsida; order Zingiberales; family Musaceae; genus Musa; species Musa balbisiana. Next base: position 25,605,484 of record CM017194.1, on the reverse strand, counting down.
TCTGAGACCATCGTGATGGCCGCCAGTCCACTACAAGCTAAATACTGAGCAATTCTGGACGGCTTAGCCAAAGTGCCCGGCTTAAACCATCCAACATTGTTGTGAAATTTGACTCTTTAAAAGCTATATATATATTTGCTTCAAAACCAGTCCAGTTCCTTAGTGTTTTATAGTTGGAGATTATATATATATATATATATATATATATATATATATATATATATATATATATATATATAGCTTTGTAACCAACGACGGTGGCTGCAATTAGTCACATCTGCCTATTCTCTTAGAACTCGAACTCATAATGGAGACTAATTGGGAGGTCAACAGACAACTGATGATGGAGGTGTATCTCAAATCAAATTGTACAAAACAACGAAAGTCGTCGTTGTTCTCCATGCACGGTTGACGATACTGGTTTTTTCGTGCACAACAACTTGAGATGGAGGTGCTCCGTCGTACTCTCAAATAGATGAGCATTACTTGTCATCTATCGGAGGATGTCGAACCGCCAGAACAAATTTCCCTTTTATGGAGCTCCAACATCTTCACTTCGGGGTTACAGAGACCTGGAAGGATCATAAGAACACAAAAGTGATCTGTAATAGCTCTTGATCGTAAATGCTCTAGGTTATTTCATGGGCTGATGGATTATAGTGTCCTCATGGTCATGCAAAAACATATAAATGTAATTGTTGGCAATTCAAGAACATGTGAAAGCAACATCTAACATGATTGAAGTTGAGAAGTCTCCACATCCACCTAAAAGAAACTATGACATGATTGATAGACAATTGGCTTATGTCCTATACTACTAGGACGACAATATGGATAACTTCAAGAGAAATTCTAGTGAAATTTGGCATAAGCATGATATTACCATGATGGTAATAATCAGAGCACAGACTGGTTCATAAAGGGAAATGCTAGCAGGCATCATGAGGATCACAGTTTGTTTTCACTCCCAGAGAAATTATACTTTCCTTGTCCTATAATTAACCTTCAATTCACCATTTGGATGACTCAAAGAAACCTTTGTCAATGATATTCGCCTTCCTATCCATGTCTTCAATTAGCCTCATGGCTCTAATATAGTAAAGAAATAAATTTATGTTCTCAAGAAGAATCAGACTGGCCATCAAATTTACAAAATGAAGTTTCCCAATATGCACCAGTTAAGCTTTATTCATTGAGGTAATTATCTTCTAAACTTGCCTAACATGAAACTAACGCAAGATTCCAAGGATCTTACGACGACAAAGCTACTTGTGAGGGTCAATCAATCAGGCATGTATACTGGTTCCTACCATAGTCCACCGAAAGGTATCACTTCATCAATCTAAGGAAAAACCAACAATGCTTTTTATTGAAACAAACCTGAGCACTTTGGAATGTCCCAAACAGCAATTGATGATGAAGTGCAGTCAGGTTCGCAGAGAGCATGGATGTTCTCATGGTTGACATTCATTGCAAGCATCCAGGATCCTATAGTGACATCCTCATTGCTGAACATTCGGAAACTGGAAATATAAAAAGTTATACATGCATCTAGTGATTCCAGCACAACTTGTTAAAAAAAGTCATGCGTCTAGATATTCCACACCAAAACATAAATAGCTGTTGCATATAACGATAACTGTAGTCACGTTTTTGTTGAGATATTATAGTAGTTAGTGTATTATTGCACAAGTAATAGGTCTCAGATTTGAGTCCATGTTTGAATGTCGTTACTTAATGTAATATTAATTTCTTCTTATGTGTTTAAAAAAAAGAACTACAGGAAACAGTGGAATGACAACCAAATGAAGATGACCACATACTATTAATTCAGACAGCACATTTAATGATTATAGAGATATAACAAGCATGGCATCTTAATGATCGTAATTGCTACGAGGTACAGAATCCTAATGCTAATTAGAGCCAGATTCTTGGCGATGATTCTGAAATTGCAGTTTTGAGTTAAGCTCATAATAATCACCTTCATAGGACAGGAGAAATTCAGCAAAACTCATCTCCTATCTGAAACCCTTCCGTAAGAAACAGATCAAGATAAAAAGCTTCCACATCCCAAGTAATCTAACCAAGCATAAACAAATAGACCAAGCCACAAGTTGACATATATCACGAACAATACATAAGCCTTATACCTTCACTTAGTACACCCCTAGGAAGAGAAGCCAGGTTTGCTCATGCATTAAGAAAATAAGATTTGAGCATTGCTTCATGATGAACAATAGTAAGGTTAATCAAGTCACTTGAATAAGAAAACGAAAAGCACTCGCAATAAAACAAGGTTATATTGTGCATTGACAGTAAGGAATGAAAATTTGTTCGTGCTGAAGAATATAAAATACATTATCTTGACCTCAACATAGAGAAACAATGAAAATATTACTAGTAAATGATATAAAGAGTTAGTTATAATTGTTAAATTTCTTTATGGATCAGAAATTAAAGTAACAAAGTTTTGAGCATCAAGATTTTGTAGTTTACCTGTTGTTTCTCAGTGCAACCAAGCTTGAAACTACATCTGCTGAAAGTGCATATATAGGACCATAAGCATGCAGAAAATATTCCTTCCCGAGCAAGTATGCTAGTGGTTCATACCTATCGAGTTCCCAAATATATACTCAAGTATCAGCCAGAATTTTACTATATTTGTAGATAATATTAAATTTTACAATATCGGAGTTCTATGGGAGATGCATATCACAAAACTGCAAAACTGAACCAATTGGATTAAGCAAACATTTGAAAGATGTACCAGAAAAATAAACTTAGCCTCTAAATTCAAACACCCAGTCTTAGTGTAAAGCGTAAACCCATACAAGATATACATACTGATATCATTACAGAGAACAGGCAATAGTTGAAAGATTTCAATTGCCTCAATTGTTTGTAAACAGCTTGGGCTCAGTATGGTACAAGCTCGGATTAAGCATGATTTCAAAATATCAGTTGGTTTGATCAGCTGTTATATATGAATTGATCCAGGACCAGTACCAGTCAGCATATTGTTTTTTTTTTTTCCCTGTTTGATACTGAGTGGTATGGGACGGTATATTATGTGGGAATACACCAATATGAGCTCTTTGCATCCTATATATTTGGCTATAGAGGAGTTACAGTTAGTCAAGTTTGCAAAAGTAAGATAACATGTGACCACCCCTCTAATTACACAAGTTAAGAACCATCCTGAGCTCGAGCTATGGTCAGGTTGAGTTTGATGAAATCACAGTTCTAAAATATCTTATTGGATAGCATCCTAGAAAACCTAGGGTTTCCCGCACACCTACAATGTGAAGGCCATTTTCTCTTTACTTTTATGTTAAAAAACAGAACACTTTCTGCAGGTCTCTGCTGGTAAAATAGTTTCCTTTATTTTGACTGCTATTTTATGTTACATTTCTGTCTACGCATGCATATAAGTTGAAGAAGGTGAAATGTTGATCAGATTGCTTGAGAACAATGGTCTTGAAACTTGGGATCCTTCTGAGTTAGAACTGTCGCTTCACCTCATCACCTTTTGCTTTTCCGTCCCTTAATCACAACATTTGGTTTCTTAAAACTTATTGCAAGTTTCTGATTATGCACTATTCTCTGTTTTCATCACATGGCATTTTTGTGGACCTGAATCTTAAGCAGAGTAAAATATAAGCACAATAGCATTGTGTAGCTCACAGAAATACTAACCATTTGAGGTTTGGGTCAGTAAATACAGGCCCCTTCTTCATGCATCCAAGATAAGTTTGAGGGTTTGGTCGATCTTTTGCCAGAAGCAGTGAGAGACGATCTAAAACAAAGTAAAGAATCTGTCAACAATCAAAAGTTCAAGAGAAACAAATGATAAGATCCAAAGACACATCACCTGGCCTTAAATAAATGTCGTCATCAGCTTTAACGTAGAAATCGGAATCATATAATGCAAAGGCTGCTTTGAAGAAAACTAACCTGCAACACAAGACTAGATGAAGGTTTGGACAAACCAATAGCAGAAACAACACAAACACTCGCGCCTGGCTAAGAATATGGTGCATCTCATACGTTTTATGTGGAAGATTGCTGTACTCTTCCTCGATATCTAAAAGCATGAAATCGTCGTATTCATCCACCTCTCGTTGAAGCGCCGCCATTTTCGATTTATCTTTGGTCTTCCCGATAATAAATCTAAAAGCCAAACCGGTCGCTTCTTCCAAGCTGCGATACCAATTACTCGGTTCAGAACTATAGAGCAAAAAATGCAACAGCAGCACGCCTAAATTTCGAAACCGACCACAAGATCGCATCAAAACAAGAACATTCATGTAAGAGAACCATAGAACAGCAGGAACTAATTCAAAGATCCAACCAAAACCAGATCTTGACAATATCCGATGGCATTGTTCAGATGATGAGAAACAGGAGCGGCAAAATTGAACGAATCGAGCCCAAGAACGAGACCATGACTGACCGAAGGAGACCTGGGCGATCGGAGGGCAACCACGTCTGCCTGATGGATCTGCGCCGGCCGACGGATCCGAACCCCGTCTGGATCCCGACGAAAGCCATCACCTTGTGCCGCTCCGGCGTCCCGCTACCGGTCCCGCCGCCGCGGTCCCACACGACGGAGACCGACCTGGGCTCCAGACCGGGGCAGCTGCGGGCGGGCCTGGATATGGAGATGGCACCGAAGACGAATCCGGCGAGGCCAAAGATCAGACAAAAGAGGGAGAAAGCGGAGGAGGAGGAGGAGATGCGCCGGAAGCGGGAGAGCAGGGGGGGCCGCAGCGGGCCAGTGCGGAAGACCTTGGGCGATTTCGGCATCGCTCGCTTCGACTCATAACCCTTCCAAATTCCTCTCCTTCTTGAGGGCTCGCCCGCAGAGAAAAGTGAAGATGAAGAAACAAGCTGTAGTAGATACGAGTTTTTGCGGAGAATAAAAGAAAGAGTAAACAAAACAAAAAAATGAATTACTGACTATTAAAAATTAAATATAGCAGACTTCTTTTGTAAATATAATATAATTGCAGCTAATAATCTAAAGCTCATTCCCATCATGCCGCCCTATTCATCTCGTTTTCTCACAATTGATTCGATTCGTTAGATATAGTATATCTAAATATCATGTTTATTTAATTCATCAAGATCAATTTGTAATTGGTTATTAACTTTTAAATTTTTGAATCTTCGATTTTGATGATGAAATCAATTAATAAAGTTAATGATCTAATCTGTGTTTTGACTGACGTAGGATTAGTTTCGATTATGAAGAGAATTAACGCAGGAAGAATCAATGTTGGGTTGGAGTGGAATAGAAGATTGGACGTCGAGTCGAATGATCGATCGACGTGTCGGCATAATGCTTCATGCCATGAGTTTAGACATCAGGTCAAGAAGATCAGACATTACGCCAAGGAGATTGGATGTTGCGAGAAAGCAACATACCGATTGGGCAATACGTCGAAGGAGAGAACAATGTGCTGAATGGTCGAACGTGTTAGGAACGAGTCAGCACTAAGAGGGGGGGGGGGGTGAATTAAAAACGTCGATTCTAAAATCTTTCATTTCAATTAAACCCATTTTGGAAAGATATTAATTTGAAAGCATAAGGGAGCGTAGTGAAAGCAATAAGAAGATAAAACAGTTTACAATAAAGGTAAATTACTCAAAGCAAAAATGCAAACCAGATTTTATAGTGGTTCGGTCGTCATGACCTACATCCATTCCCGATTCCTCTTCCGTTAAGGCCATCGACATCCACTAACGATATTCTTTCAATGGACGAAAATCAACTACTCTTTTACACTCATCTTCTCCTTTTCATAGGTTTAGAAGACAACCTTTTACAAGCACTTATTCCTCTCTAAATAGAATTCTAAACTTACAATTAGATGAGGGGATCTCTTAAGTGTTTACTACAGCGTTTTTCCACTTTTAAATTCTCTGTGCTTGTGTGTGTTAACCAGGAATGAGAGGGGTATTTATAGACCTCAAGTAGACTCAAATTGGAGCCTAAAAATGTCTCATCTCGGGTCTTCCGGGTACTGTTGGTACCACCACCTGAGTTGGGCGGTACCACTGCTTGTAGCATTGACACTAACACTAATATTAGGCGATACCACCGCCTGACACAGTCTTGGAGATTGTGCCACGACGGTTCCACCTATTAGGTCATTGTTTGGGCCTTTCACTTGCCCCAACACAACCCAAACTTAGGCCCAATTGGCCCATAATTGAGTTGGCCCAATTCCAACCCAATTATGTGCTAATTATGAATTTTAAGGCATGTACTAAGCTAAATAAGTCCGTAAGTCTAGGTTTCTTTGGGTGAGCTTCCAGCGATCTTCCGATGATCTCTCGACAATGTTCCAGCGGACTCTTGGTAAGCTCCTGGACTTCACAATAATTTTCTTGGTAAGTTCCGATAAGCTTCTTTGGTAAGTTCCTAGACTTCTCAGTTAATTCCGGTAGACCTTTCAATGAATGTCTGGACTTATGATGAACTCTCGAACTCCTAATGAAATCTCGTTCTTGACCCTAGGACTTCCATTTTACTTTATGCATTAATCGCTATTGTAGTTAATCCTATACACTTCAAACTTACTTCGATCTAGACAATTATTACAAAACAAATTAAATGTTGTCTGGCATGTCATTGGTTCATCGGTGCTTCGTCCGAATCTTCAGCACATCATCCACTCTTGCGGCCTATTGCCCAGTCGGCCAATTGACCTCCATAACTTCGATTTCCTTAGAGTAATTTTCGCTCTTCTTGACCCAATGTCGGAACCCATGGCCCGATGCTTTCTGCCGATACATCAACTGATCCTTCGGCTCGACATCCAATTTTTTGATCTGTTTTTCTCTGGCCCAACATGATTTTTCTTGCTTTTAATTGTCTCTCCCTGATCAAAGCTTCCTGCGTTACTCAAAATGTAAATCAAATCATAAATATTATCAATTAGTTTCATCATTAAAATCCGAGATTCAACAATCTTCCTCTTTTTGATTATGATAACCAATTGATGACAAAGTTAACCTTAACTCCCCCTATCAATATGTCATATTGATAGAACTTTGAATTCAAATTGAATTCAAGTCAAAGTAAATTTTTAATAATGAATCCAAGCAACATGTCATCATAAAATCATGCATAATCAAAATTTCAATACATCATTCTATGCATGATCATTATTATAACTTCTCCCCCTTTGTCATCAACAAAAAAGAGAAGTGCATTTAGTAAGTTTCAAATCATTGTATTATAAACATAATCTCAAGTTTTATCATTAAGCAAGCTAGCAATAATTTTGAGTTTTGCAAGTTAGCATATTTTGCTTCTTGAGATAGGCAAGATAGCACTTTTACTTCTCTTGAGATTACAAGTTAGCAATTCTTGGTAATGTTCAGGATAGCAAGTTCTATATCATGCAAGCTAGTGAATTTTACAACATTTTAAAATATGCAAGCTAGCAATTTTGAGATGTTCAAGAAAACAACTTTTGCTTCTTGAAATATACAAGTTAGCAATATTTGCTTCTCTTTTGAGATTAGCAAGCTAGCATGTTTTTGCATCTTCTTGAATTATGCAAGCTAGCAAATCTCTCTCTTTTGAGATGTACACACTAGCAATTCTTTTTCCATACAATTTGTAAGCTAGCAAATTTATTAAGTTTTACATAATTTTGGAACATGCAAGATAGCAAATTTTACGCATATGAAAGTTGGCAAAATTTTTGCTTCTCCTATGTCATTGTCAAATAGAATGGAAGAATACAATATTATAATTATTTTCCCTTTTAGTAAATAATAAAAAGAAACATGAGAGTTCAAAAATAAGATCTAGATTCATAAAAAAAATCTCATGTATCAAATATCAAGAAATCAAGATCATGATTTGGATAAAAAAATAAATCTTAACCATAAAATGTTTTGGTAAAAAATGCTAAGTCACCATCATTATCACATAGGGCATGATACTAAATCAATAAATTTTCAAATCAATATTACTTGGATATGCATGATACTAAAAGATGGTTTCAAGTCTTCATGTATAATTTCAAACTATTACTATTCATCCTTACTTCATGTATGATACCAAAAATAAATCAATTATCACTATGAACATATTATACATGATACTAAGATATTAAAATTGTAAGCATTTATCACTTCATGCATTAAATTAATATTTTGATCTTGATATCAAACATTCATCATTTCTCTCATGCATGATACTAAAACATTCATGACATCAATCATTTCTCTCATGCATGATACTAAAACATTCAAGATACTAAATATTAAATTAATATTTTTTAAGCATTTATCACTTTATGATTATTAGTACCAAACATTCATTATTTATTTTCTCCCCCTTTATTATAGGCAAAAATAGGAGAATAGTACAAAGGTGTAAATATTCAAATCATCATATGGAAGATATCAAGAAAAATTTGGTGATGAGATATACTTCATGAATTTAAGGAAAAATAATATCATATCATGAAAGATAAGGTCATGTGAATACTAAAAGATATAATTCATATAGTAAATATCCTCTTTAAATAAAATATTAAGAAATAATCGTAAGAGTACAAAGAAGAGATCTTGATTCAAAAAAAAATCTCAAGTAATTCAAAAAACTCATTCAAATTCAAATCATCAAAATTCCTTTCAAGAGATTTAAAATGGCATAAGTAACTTTATCAATCTCTTAGTGAAAAATCGATAAGATTAGAGAAAAAGAATTTTTTTAAGAAAAATAATTTCCTCTCTTTAGTTGTTTCAATTTAAATGATTTGATTTCATACAAGTATGCCTTTATCTTTTATGCCAATCAAAAATATGCATCATCATTTAAAAATAAAATTCATCACGACAAGATCGATAAGCCATACATCACAAAGATCATCATGCATAATTTTGAAATATAAACTCATTAAGCATAATTTCAAATCATTACTTCAAATCAAATATGATTTCATTAAACATAAAGCATCTTCAATCAAAATTATCATGACAAAATATATAACACATTAAACATAAGGCTTCTTTAAACAAGAGATTTGATTTATCATTTTAATTCAAATGATAATACATTTTTCTTTTTATGTGTTTCATTTTATATGATTGATTTCAGATAAGTATGTTCAAGTTTTTCATATGAAAATTATCCATCATGTTTAAATTCAAAAAGCAATACACATAAATGTTTATAACATACAAGGAATTAATCTTACTTGATGTGCAAGTATTATTACAAAATATGCAATTGTCATGATAATATATATATATATATATATAACTAATTATGAAAAGCACGAAGTAATTTCATGGTAAGGAAATAGAGATTCGATTGAGTCGCTTACCTTATTGACGAAAGTCATTAAAGTGTAGTTCGCCACCTCGCCTTTGTTGGTTTATTCCTCATCTTCGGATGAGCTCGATTCGTCCCAAAGTACTTCCTTTATCTTACATTAGTTGTATTCTTTTTAAGTTTATTTTTGTTCTTTGATTCTTGTTTTGAGAACTTTTTAAACTTTATTGTGAGAAGTTCAAGTTTATCATCACTTGAGTTTTCGCTCGAGTGGTCTTGTTTTGTTCTAAGTACAAAGTCCTTTCTATTTTTTTGGAAGGTTGTTCTCAAGCTTTTCATGAGTCATACAACTTATTTCGTAGGTTATCAACAACCCAATCAGTTTTTTAATAGGAAAATGGTTCGAGTCCTTTGATTCTTGTATGGCTATGATTTTAGGATCTCAACTTTTTGGAAGAGATCTTAATATCTTGTTAATAAGTTTAAAATTCAAAAAAATTTGCCAAGTACTTTTAGACTATTGACGACATCCATAAAATGGGTGTACATGTCTCCAATAGTCTTGCTTGGTTCCATTCAAAACAACTCAAAATCATACATCAAAATATTAATTTTAGAATATTTAACTCTACTTATACCTTTATGTGTGATTTCACGTGTATGCCAAATGTCAAAAGCTGTTTTGTAAATAGAAACTCAATTAAACTCATTTTTGCTCAAAGCACAAAATAGAGCGTCCATAGCTCTAGCATTCAAAGAAAAAGTTTTTTTCTCCAAATCATTTCATTTATTCATTAGAGTATAAGACTTTTGAAAATTATTTTTGATAATATTTTATAAATTTAAATTTAAAGAAAGAAAGAAAACTCTCATTTGAGTTTTCCAATATGTGTAGTCCATCCCATTGAATATGGGAGGACGAATGATAGAAAAGCCATCTTGAAAGCTGAAAAGAGCCATTTCTCTTAGGTGTTAAACCAAGCGAGAAATAACATGACTTTGATACCAACTATTAGGAATAAGTCAGCACTAAGAGGGAGGGGGGGTGAATTAGTGCAGCGGTAAAAACGTCGATTCTAAAATCTTTCATTTCAATTAAACCCATTTCAGAAAGATATTAACTTGAAAACATAAGGAAGCGTAGTGAAAGCAATTATAAGGTAAAGCAGTTTGTTATAAAGGTAAATTGCTCAAAGTAGAAATGCAAACCAGATTTTATAGTGGTTCGGTCGTCGTGACTTACATCCACTCCCGATTTCTCTTCCGTCGAGGCTATCGACATCCACTAACGATCTTCTTTCAACATATGAAGATTGACTACCATTTTACACCTCTCTTCTTATTTTTATAGGTTTAGGAGACGACCTTTTACAAGCACTCACTCCTCTCTAAACAGAATTTTAAACTTAGAATTAGAGGAGGTGATCTCTCAAGTGTTTACTACAATGTTTTTCCACTTTTAAATTCTCTGTACTTGTGTGTGTTAACTAGGAATGAGAGGGGTATTTATAGGCCTCAAGTAGATTCAAACTTAGACCCTAAAAATATCTCATCCCGGGTCCTCCGAGTACTAGCGGTACCACCGCTTGTGTTAAGCGGTACCACCCACCTGCAGCACTAACATTGGATGGTACTACCACTTGATATAGTCTCGGAGACTATGCCATAACGGTTCCACCCGTTTGATCACTGTTTAAGATTTTCACTTGGCCCAACACAGCCCAAACTTAGGCCCAATTGGCCCCTAATTGAGTTAGCCCAATTCCAACCTACTTATGTACTAACTATGAATTTTAAGGCATATACTAAGCTAAATAAGTCCGTAAGTCTAGGGTTTCTTCCGACAAGCTTCCGGTGATCTTTCGACGAACTTTTGATAATCTCTCGGCAATGTTCCAACGGACTCCCAATAAGCTCTTGGACTTCACGACGATCTTCTTAGTGAGTTTTGACGAGCTTCTTTGGCAAGCTCCTGGACTTCTCGATCAATTTCGGAGATCTTTCGACAAACTCTTGAACTCCCAACGAAATCTTGTACTTGACTCCAAGAGTTCATTTTGCTTTATACCTTAATTGCTATCGTAGTTAATCATGTACACTTAAAACCTATTTTAATCTAGACAATCATTACAAAGCAAATCAAATGTTGTCTGACATGTCATTGGTTCATCGGTGCTTCGTTTGAATCTTCGGGGCATCGTTCTCTCTTACGGCCTATTGCCCATGGCCCGAAGCGTTCTATCGATACGTCGACCGATTCTTTAACTCGACATCCAATCTTCTAACATGTTTTTCTCTAGCACAACATAATTCTTCCTACTTTTAATTGTCTCTCTTTAATCAAAGCTTCATGCGTTACTCAAAATGCAAATCAAATCATAAACACTATCAATTGGTTTCATCATCAAAATCCAAGATTCAATAGGATGAAGCATCAGATGAACCAATGATATGTCAGACAATATGTGATTAATACTTTGTAATAATTATTTAGATGAAAGTAGTTTTAGGTCTAATTGAGTTAGTTTTAGGATGAAATAATGTCAACTCAATTAGGGGCCAATTGGGCTTGAATCAGGGCTGAATTAGGCCTGTTGTTTGGCCCATTCAGTATCTTATAGCAAGGTCTGGCTATGGTATCGCCCAGACACAGTCTCAAGCACTAGTACCATCCATTGTTAGAGAGTACTAACAGTGGTATCGCTTAGTGTCAGAGCTGTAGGCGATGGTACCACTAGGACCCGGGAAACTCGGGATGAGATATTTTTTGGCTCCATTTTTTAAGACATTTGGGGTATATAAATACCTCAGATATTTCTACTTGGCAAAGCACTAAATTAAGTTGAAAAAAAGGGAAAGAATCATTGTAAAAAAAGTTATAAATCTCTCTTAGTATAGAGTCACCTCTTTCTAGTATTTAGAAGTTCTTCTAAAGGAAGAAGTGATGTCTAAGTGTAAAAGAGAGAAGTGTAAAGTTTCTCTCCTAGAAAGGAAAAAGGGTTGTAAGAGGGTAGTTGGTCTTTACCCATTGAAGGAAGACTAAAAATGGAAGCCGGTGGCCTCGAGTGAAGAGGAATCGGGAGTAGATGTAGGTCACGATGACTGAACCACTATAAATCTGGTTTAGATTTTTGTTTACTTATTTTGTAATTGTTTACCTTCTCATTACTACTCTTGTAAACATTTTAAGTTTAAACGTCTTTCTGATATGATTTCATCGAACGAAGTTTTCAAACTATCGTTTTTATGAAAGCACAAATTCACCCCCCCTCCCAAGTGTAACATCCCTCGTTTCTAAATTTTCATATAAGTTTTTAATTGTAATGTAAGTATCCATTTTAAATTCGATAAAAGAGCCAAAATATAAATATGAGAACTTATTCATAAGATTTGGGGATCTATTTTTTAAAAAAAATCTGAGGACCTATATGTAAACCTTGAGGACCTAATCGTAAATATAATAATACAAGGACTAAAATATAAAATACATAAAATTACAAATCCTACTGCTTAAGCCTCTTTGCCTTCATTCTCAAGAGGAACCTGAGAAGGTAGCTGAAAGAAGAAAAAAAAAGAAATTTGGGGTTTTAGGTTTTTTGCTCAAATCTTTCCATTTGGGGTCATAATTCTCAAAGGTAAGTGTTCTAACCCCATCCTACAGAAATATTAGTCTCTATTTTTATATTAATTCTGAATAATCCGAAAGATTTCTGCTTAGAACATGATTTTTCTCTTATTAGATACAAAACTATAGATCTGAAATTTTTCAGTAAATTGACCCTTATACATTGTTTCAGCCATAACTTTTAGCACTAAATGTGGATTTAGGCAAGACATAGTTCATTTGAAATTAGACTCTTATACCTTTCTTTTGACACTAATGTTAAAAATTTTGAACACCAAATACTTACCCAAACTTCTGTTTCAAATGAGCTTATGGATGTTGCAAAACTGGGATCATAATTTTTGACCTTTCGATACTAAAATGCCTTAAGTCCCTGTTAAAAATTCTGATTTATACAAAACTAACTTCATTTGAAACTAAACTTGGAGATCTTTCTTTTGATATATAGATTGAAAAATTTAGAATCCAAATGCCTATCCAGTTATTTATTGAATCCGATCCTATGAATTCTGCAAAACAGTTATTTTGTTTTTTGACCTTTGGTTACTAAATCAATTGTAACTCTTTGTTAGAAACTTTGATTCATATAAAACTTATTTCATTTGAAAATAGATTGAAATATCTTTCGATAATAGCTTTCTTAAGTATATTGGAGTATAATTGATGGTCTGAAGTATTTGTTCAATGTGCCTCTCAAATTTTATTAGAAATCAACCCTTGGTCGATTTCGCATATTCTATTTTCATTTGTTTGGAAATAGATTTCATTCAACTTCCTTCATTCAATTGAGTTTTATATTACCACTTTAAATTCTTATTTGCTCTTGTCCTTAAATTATTTATATTCTTGAAAACTATTGTATAACATTTATGCTATATCATATTGACTCATATAGGCATATGTATATCTCATTGTTCCACATTTACTTTCAATGTGTACCTATTCCAGTTTCATTCCTTTGGATATTGAATTCATCTAACCTTCTTATTTGAATTGAGTTATATATGATTGCTTAGAATCTTTGTATGCCCTTGCTTTCATTTCCTTTCAAATCTGAATACATTTATGAAAGATTATGCTTGTATCATATTATCTCGTAAAGGCACATATACGTTTTATTGTTCCGCATGTGTTTTCGATCTGTGCAAATTTTATTGTTCATTCTATCCTTTTTATACTATGGTGTTTGTGGGATAATATGAACCTTTGCTAGAAATGGTAAAGGGAGTTATGCATAGAGCCTGCGATGCTCTACCGGCCCCATCTAACTTCACCTAGACGTGAGTAGATGGAGCTCCCAAACGTGGGAGACTTCTGTCTGGTGGTCATTCAAAAATGGATGAATCACATTCTATCTGTGGTCCTATTACACCTTCTATATGTTTGATATGATATCCAGAGTTTTGGTTATATATTTCTGTATGCGCTTTGGATAAAAAAGATATGAATGCAACGTCATATATGACATTTCAGCTTCTATTTCGTATCGTTCTTTGATATGCTCTGAAATGTTCATATGTCATTGATATGCTTTGAAATATTTCATATGCTATTGATATGTTCCGAAAATGCCCTATTTGCCATTGATATTCTCAGAAACCATTCATACGTCATTGATAAGCTCCAAAACGTTTCATTTGTTATTAATTTGCTATGAAATATTTCATTTGTCATTGTTATGCTCCGAAACATTTCATACGCTATTGAAATGCTCCAATTACACTATGCTCTATCTATTATGAATCAAATATGTTTGATTGAAATGACATTTGTGATTCTGCAGCTAATAAGATTACATATATGAATTCTTATATTTTGCCTTGTATTTTGAAAACCTTATTTGTTTGGAAATTGTCCTCTTTTGCCATGGATATGTTAGTCATTTGCTGAGCTTTATATGCTCACTCCGTTACCGTGTAAATTTTTCAGGATAGCTTGTTGCTCGCTTAAATATTAAAATTATCTGAGGCAGTGAAAAGCTAGAAGATTTTGGGCAGATCTTTATTAGTATATATGTTTTTGTTGTATAAGTACACTCTGTATCTAATAAAATGTTGACGGTGAATCTAAACTTGTGGATTTTGTACGAGTTTAAAGGACCTCTCATGTTTAGGATTCTGGGATGTTAAGTTTAATTCATGTTATGATATGAACTTGTGGTAAACATTGGTTTTGTGATTGTATAGACTCTTACACTTGTGAATTTATGTTGTGGTTATTATTTTGGTGAGTTGGGTTTAGATCTTATGAATCGTCGAGCGATATGTTGTATGATTATAAACTGCATAAGTTTTATATATCATTAGATGTTTGAATGTTTTTAGTATCCTCAAATATTAGTTTGAATCCTAGATTTGTTTGTGATGAAAATTTTAATTTTATCGATATTTTTGAGGGGCGTGACACCACTTAGTGTCGACTTGATCCTTTTCAACTTTTTCCAAAGAGAATATGTAGAAATTTTAGTAGAAACATGGTGAAAGACACTATCATCAAGCCACTGTCTAATAAACCCAATTGTTTTTCGATCTAACCTCTTCCACTCATCATCTGTCATAGTTGTAGGTTTTACACTATCACCCTGCAAAGGTCCATACAAATCTTTGCAATGCAAGAGATCTTCCATTCTTGGTTTCCATATCATCTAATTGTTTCTATTTAAACTAATCATGCGAAAAACATTACTAGCCTCCATGTTTAAATACAAAATTAGATCACTACAACCCTGCTCTGATACCAGTTGATGGGAATATATCGAGGAATAACTTTTGTATATGAACAAATACTAGAAGACCATAATACACAGCGGAATTAAATGGAATCACAATCAAATAGAACACCAAGATATACGTGGAAAACCTCTTCAATGTGAAAGGTAAAAACCATGAGGCAAACCAGAGATAATTCACTATAAGAATAATGAATATACAAATCTCAATCTCTTGCCCAAAACCCTAGCAACAATCACAAGAGAATAATTGAGATACAAGGATCACGTCACTACCCACAATATCTAAAACCTCTCCAAGTAATCACAACAAGAGTCTACTGTAGATTTGATCTAACCTGAGATGAGAACACTGCTAGATGATTGAGAAAAATCTCTCTGCGTTGTCCTTGTCTTCTTCCCTTTCTTTCTCTTGTTTTTCTGCCTTTTTTTTCTTCTCTTTGCTGCTGCAAGGATGTTTATGTTGCTACGGTTTTTCTCCCAAAAACATAACAACCCTGTCCTACAAAACGCAGCCACCACACCCCCCTTATATTGATCTATGGTTAGGTTAAGAGGGGGTGTGAGCTGTGGGCTGATAAAGGTAAATGAGTTTTGGTTGAGTCACTTAGATCAATATCGAAAATTACTAAGATATAGTTCACCACTTTGTCTTTGTTGGTTTGTTCCTCGGATGTACTCGAAAGCTACCAAGGCATAGTTCACTATTTTGTCTTCGGATGTACTCGATTTGTCTCAAGTTATCTTGAGTGTCTTCTTCTTCTTAGGCAACTTCTTCTTTTTAAGTTCGTTTTTATTCTTTGATTCTTGTCTTAAGAACTTTTTAAGCTTTATTGTTAAGAGTTCAAAGTCATCATCACTTGAGCTTTCGCTTGAGTGATCTTTATTTGTTTTAAGTGTCAAATCCTTTATGTTTTTTGGAAGGTTGTTCTCAAGTTCATTATGTGTAACATCAGTCATTTCGTAGGTTATCAAAGACCAGATAAGTTCTTCAAATAGAAAATTATTTAGGTCCCTTACTTCTTGAATAACAGTTACTTTTGGATCTTAGTTTTTAGGAAGAGAATGTAAAATTTTATTAACAAGTTCAAGATTCGAAAAAATTTTATCAAGTGCTTTTAAACCATTGATGACATCCTTTAAATGACTATACATATCTCTGATGGTTTCACTTAGTTTCATACGAAACAATTCAAAATCATGTATCAAAAGATTAAGTTTAGAATCTTTAACCCTACTTGTGCCTTCGTGTGTGATTTCAAGAGTATGCTAAATATCGTGTATAGTTTCACAAATAGAAACTCGATTAAATTCATTTTTATTTAGAGCACAAAACAAAGCGTTCATCGCTTTAGCATTCAAAGATAAAGTTTTCTTCTCCAAATCATTTCATTCGTTCATTGGATTAGAAGACTTTTGAAAACTATTTTCAACGATATTCCATAAATTAAAATATAAAAAAATAACAAAACTCTTATTTGAGTTTTGCAATATGTGTAGTCCGTCCCATTAAATATAGGAGGATGAATGATAGAATGACCCTCTTGAAAGTCAGCCCAATAGGAGTATCAACAAATAATATTTTATTTTAGATACTATGCTTATTAAGCATTCTCATAGATGATACCTGTTTGATGCTGTTAGAACCCTTGTAGATTCTAAGCTTGGGGTTGATCTCTTTAGGGGATCGGCCTCCTTGGAACTCTATAGGGGTTCCTTCCTCCAAGTTGCTGCACAAAGACTGCAGAAAAGATTCATCTATTGCTTCTGAAAAGAAGATGAATACATGGCTATTTATAGGGCTTCTAAACCCTAACTCCTAATAGGACTCCTACTTCTAACCAACTCCTAATAGGACTCCTACTCAAGACTCCTATTCTTTTTCAACTCCTAATTCTTCTATAAGAAATAACCTCCTAACCCTAGCCGGCCTCTTTACCTTTTTAATAGGGGTCGGCTTAGGTAGGTTTTACATGAATATCCCTCTCAATTAGGACTCTCCTAGCTAGAGTCCTAACAGACCCGTCTTGTTCAAATCAACCTTGTCCTCAAGGCTAACGATTTATGAATTCTGAGAATTTGATCTTCAAGTCGTCATAGTTCTCCCAAGTGGCATCTTCTATCGGTAGATTCACCCATTGTATTAGCACTTCAGTAGTGGGTCATCGTTGTCGAGTCATGATCCGTTGATCAATAATGGCACTTGGCTGGGTCTAAAGTTCTCCTTGAGTAGTCATATTTCGTGGGTGGCTTTAGGCTGTCTCCAAGCACCTATTTACAACTTTCGTCTGGCTGTCGGTTTGTGGGTGATATGTCGTACTCCTTTTCAATTTAGTATCCTGCATATGGAATAACTTTGTCCAAAATCTGCTCGTGAAGATGCAAGTAGAATTTGTCATAAGCACAATACATCCTTTATGTAATGAGCCACAGAGCTTGATCCAGGGACTACGGAGTGCCGCCGCTCCGTGGTCCCAGCCAGCGATGGAGCCAGAGCCCAATTGTAGACCGCCGTCGCCGTTGGTCTCTGGATCTTCCTGTTATTTCCTCTTAATATCCTTAAGGAAGTCATAGGTCGAAAGTGAAATGGTTGAAAATTCAGCTTGCATAGGTAGCCGTGAAAGTGCATCTGCAACAACATTCTCTTTCCCCTTTTTGTAAATTATTTCATAATCATATCTAAGAAGCTTTGTTATCCATTTTTGCTACTCAGGGGAAGATATCTTCTGCTCCAAGAAATATTTTAGGCTTTTATGGTCGGTTTTGATTTGAAAGCGTCGCTCGATCAAGTACGATCTCCATTTGGCCACCGCATGCACAATCGCAAGCATCTCCTTGTCATAAATAGTCATTTTGAGATGGGAAGGAGATAATTCCTTACTAGTATAAGCGAGGGGGTGGCCATCTTGCATTAGTACAACATCAATTCCGACTCCGAAGGCATCGACTTCAATAACAAAAGTCTTGCCGAAGTCGAGCGTTGTCATCACTGCGGCTTTATGTTCGTTGAAGGCAATGGTGGCTTTGTCTGACAATTGGAAAACATCTTTTTTCAACAAGGAAGTAAGTGGTGCACTGATCTTTTCATAGTTTTTCATGAACTTGCGATTATAGCCTATTAAACCGAGAAAGCCATGTAGCAATTTTATGTTCCTCGAGGTCGACCAGTTCTGCATTGCTCCAATTTTGGAGGGGTCCACTGCCACACCTTCCTCTGATATGATATGCCCAAGATATTCTACCTTCTGGTGAAGAAAGCAAAAATTCGTAGTGGTCATTGTGTGTTCGAAAGTCAGATTTCGGTATGTCTTCTTTGCACACTTAAATTTAATGATACCCGGATCGAAGGTCCAGCTTTGTGAAGATTTGTGCTCTATTTCATCTAGCAATTTATCTGCTATTAGAATAGGGTATTTGTCCTTGATGGTTATGTCGTTGAGGGTTCGGTAATCAATGCACATTCACCATGTTTCGTCCTTCTTTGGTACAAAGAGCACCGGTGAAAAGTAGGGGCTGCAACTTGGCCAAATAACTCATGTTTCGAGCATCTCTTTTATAATCCTTTCTATTTCATCCTTATACATATATGAATGTTGATATAGCCAAGTATTTACAAGAGGTCTACCCAGAAGAATCGGTATACAATGATCATGCCGACGGGCAAGAGGTAGGTTGCGCGGTTCGTCAAATATATCTGAAAATTCAGCAAGCAAAAGAGTAGGTTTGGATCTTCAAATTCTATTGGCTCTCCCTTAGTTTGCTGCTCAAGTTGTACCAAAAAGTCGCTGCATGCTTTATGCAAAACCTTCTCCATTTGTTGTGTGCAAATCGTCATTACGTCACCCCCACATTTCCCGTGTAGAATCACATGTTTCCCTTTACTGTAAAATCTCAAAATTAGTTTCATAAAATTCTAGAAAACATTACCTAATGTTGTCAACCATTCAATTTTGAGTATGGCCTCATGATCATCAAGAGGGAGGAGGAAGAAATCTGCAATTATTTCTTGGTCCTGCAGTAATAGTTTCTCCCACGGGCACCTACGATCACACTTCAAAATACGTCCGTCGGTGAACTTGACGTCAAACCTACTATAATACTCGATAAGTAAGGCCATCCGGATAGCAACTTTATTATCTAGGAAGTTATTAGTGCTGCTCGTGTCGATGAGAATAGTGATCGATTGTTGTTTGAGAATGCCTTCAACTTTCATCGTTTGCGGGTTTGAGTAGCTGGCTAGTGCATGTACTATATCTTCGGTCGGTTGTGGCTCTTCTTTTGCATCTTCTTCTTCATTATCAAGGCTCTCTTCTAGATGTTCAATGATCTCTTCTTCTACTAGTTTAATCATAAGAAGTCTCTCTTTTCTACAGTGATGCTCGCGGCTCCACGGCTCGTCGCGATGCCAACATAACTCCTTCATAGATCGCTCCCGAAGCTCTTCTCTTGTCATCATTTTTGGTGCAGGGACTCAATTGATAATAGGGGGGGCTGAGGGCTTCTGCATTGTAGGTCGAGAAGCGATCCTAGTCATCCAAGCTTCATGGTTCAATTGCTCCTCTTGATGTCGTGCGAAAAAGATGGCTGCCATAAGCGTGTATGGTTGTCGTACTTTAACTTCTCTCCGGATCTCCAGCTTCAAGGCCTTAATAAAGGTCACCAATAGCTGTTTTTGAGACTAATCACAAGTTTGATTAGATAACCTTTCAAACCTAGTTTGGTACTCCTGAACGGTAGAGGTTTGTCGGATCTTTGCTAGTTGTTCGTCAATGTTCTCGTAATTGGTTGGTCCGAAACGGATCAATAGTCCTTCTTTGAATTATCGTCATGAGAGGACTCCATGAGTATATTTAAACCAGTCAAACCACTGTATGGCATCCCCTTGAAGATGTATAGCTGCAATATCTACCATAGATGCATCCGAAGTTTTATAATATCAAAAATATAGCTCCACGCACGAGATCCAATCAATCGGGTCTCCTTCTTCCCATCTAGGAAAGTCCACCTAACCTCATGGATAGTTGAGGTTAGGTTCCCTCTCTTGTTTCTTCATTGTTCCAGTTTCACATTTCAACCGGCCTCACACCTTCGACGGACATCTAAAAGCTTGGAGGATCCTTCTCCCCGAGGGAATAGTAGTTGATTCCAATGGCTTCTTGGGACTGCAAGGGGCATGGCAAACTAAGAACAGTCAAAAAGTCAAACCTGTAAGGATAAACTACTGCTGGTCGACGGTCAGCTAATACCAAAGGAGAAAACACGTCACTTCATTTCTTGTACTGTCACGATATCTTAACCAAAGTTTTGAGTATTATTTATGATGCATCATGCAAATATAGAACCAATTTTTGCTAGTGAAAGAGACCAACTTTGACTGTCATTTTATGAATTGAAATATTCAATGATTTTATTACACTTGTAATGCTAAGTTCATAATATGATATATATCAAGTGCATGCACAAAGTGGCAACCCTTCAACTGGAAAGATGATATCTCTGCTGACTCGAAGAAAAACAATGTTTGAGATGTGTTTAGCTGCTTCTTCATCGATCTCTTCCAACATTTTATATTTCATGTGGCTTGCAATCCTTTCCCCCGAGATGCTGGTCATGGTTGAATTACCATAGTCCATTACAAGAATAATTTATAATTAGTAATGTGTTTGTATTTGTAAGCTCTTGGTAAGACAAATGATATTATATTAAGTTTATGGACTTTCTGACTCCTACTAACTGCTAAATGATGTCCTCCAATTGCTAATCTTCCTTCATTGTTGCTTCACAAAGAAGGTAGCACCCATGTAAACTTTCAGTGAAGGATTCAATCGAAATCTTTACATGATTCTAGAGCAGGTAATGAGTCAAAATCCTGTCATTGTTTGAAGTAGAACACAAAAGGTGGGGAGAAAAAGAAAAGATCAAAGGAGAAAATGTCCTCTTCTCTTCACAACCACAAAGAACTTTGTGGATGATGGCTCCTCCAACGAAGCAAGCTGAAAGCTCAGCCAATTCCGTCCAGGAACAACTTTACTATCTGCCTCGCTTGCCATCGATGATTCTGCAAGGAGCAATTTACTAATACTGCCACCAAGTTAGACTAGTCATCAGCGACTGCATGCGAACGATCGATCGAGAGACTGTTCATATTAATAGAACCCAGAGACTGAAATAAAGCTCCACTGTAGATTGATGCTAATTACTGGGTCCAATAAGCTCTTCACCGTCAAGTTGGACTTCTGGCAAAAGAATGGATTAGAAACTGCGTTGTCTTGACCGGTCAAGGAGAAATTTTGATCACGAGGTTAAGTATCTGTCCAAAGATGAAGATTTGACTAGTTGCCAAGCATATATAGATTCAGGAAGAACAGTAGCGTTGAGCTCATCACCATCTCCATTGTTGGTCAAACTTGGGTGGTGCAGTTCAAAGATATCTCGTCACCCATGCATCATTTGGTTGTCAAGTTTCAGAAGGGACAAGCTAGTGATGAAGTGAATTCTCAGGCCAATTATTCATATAGAATGTTACAGTAAAACCTGTTTAATTGGAGAGCAGTGGATGCAGCTAAAAGCTGTTGAAATCTCACACAAGGACTGACTAAAGAAAACCCCAACTCCTCACTAGATTGTGAAAGTTGGGCAGTCTTTCTCCATCAGCATGCTTACAACAACACTTGAACCTCTACAGTTCATTTCTAGATATAATTTGAATTTAAAATGAATTTATTTGACTAAGAAAAATGATCTCTATTCATTCTGGGACTACTTAATATTTAATTGACTAACCTATTAAAAAAATAGAAAAGAAAATAATAAAAAGGCACTCTTATGTTTTTAGTCTCAAGGTCTAGTTGACATGATGGATCTCCCCATCCAAGTTTGTCTACCTTTTGTTTTCCTTGCAAAGACAAGGAGGTGTGTATCTTTCTTTGACTGCAGCATGTGTGTTGCAGACAGTATGCTATTTGGTTTGACTGAGGACTCAAACCAAAGGCTTCCAGATGATGTGATCTTCCATGGACTTGATGTTATGGTCCCATGATCACCTTGATGGATTCTAAGACGATCCAATAAAGACACCTACACTTGTTCTTCCTTATTCGGCAGTCAAAATCCCAGAGTTCTATTGCATGTTTACAATCATAACTTGTGGTTCCAAAAACCTATATTTGTGTATGATTAGAAGAACAAACATATTCAAAGGTATAATAGATAATATGGAAGGTGGCTATTTCAAACAGATCGCAGTAAGAATCTTAGAACCCCATAAGCTAATGCAAATGATAGGGACCATACACAGTCAAAGTCATCTACATGCCATCAATCACGTTCGTGTACGATTTCTTATCGCTGGCACTCTACCAGCGACAGCCTCCAATTATGTGTCCAATGCAGATCCAAGAAACGCTGAACAAACCCATGTTACATACCCAAGAAAAGTCTTATGACTCCCCCATCACATCCACCAACTAAGCCCTTGCATGCTTTGTTGTCCCTGGTAACGAAGATGCAGGTAATACACTCGATTAGCATTCTCTACACAAGTTTCAGTTCCTGTAAAACCCATACTCGAAGGACATGGTTTATTTGCACCACATATCTAATTCACTTACACCACCAACAATTAACATTCTAAATCTCCGACAATTAGCATTCCTTCGGAAGCCTACAGTAGAAAAGAACAAGATTTACTGCGCATTCTCTTGCTAGAGAGAGAGAGAGAGAGAGAGAGAGAGAGAGAGAGAGCTTCGCTAATTCCAGAATTTGTACCATTCTTCTGGACATGGCTCCATGGCTGCCGCCCACTCCGATTCCTTAAACATAGCCTCCCCCATCACTTCCTGCGACCAAACTAGTTCCCCTTCACTGCAAAGCCTTTCTTCCGGCTGTGCCGATCTCCTCCTCGTCGCACGCGGCCTCGCAAGTGCCACCTCGGCCACCGCCGAGTCCTTGCCGGTGAGCGTTGGACCACGGACTTGAAGTTGGCCGAGTCCGTCTGCACGAATTGCGTCTCGATGACCGTCACCTTCACGCTCGCCGCCGGCGCTCGTTTGCATGACATCTTACAAGGCTTGAGGTCCCGGTGAGTCGAGGTAGGAGCAAACAAGATATATATATATATATATATATATATATATATATATATATATATATATATATATATATATATATATATATATATATATATATATATATATATATATATATATATATATATATATATATATATATATATATATATATATATATATATATATATATATATATATATATATATATATATATATATATATATATATATATATATATATATATATATATATATATATATATATATATATATATATATATATATATATATATATATATATATATATATATATATATATATATATATATATATATATATATATATATATATATATATATATATATATATATATATATATATATATATATATATATATATATATATATATATATATATATATATATATATATATATATATATATATATATATATATATATATATATATATATATATATATATATATATATATATATATATATATATATATATATATATATATATATATATATATATATATATATATATATATATATATATATATATATATATATATATATATATATATATATATATATATATATATATATATATATATATATATATATATATATATATATATATATATATATATATATATATATATATATATATATATATATATATATATATATATATATATATATATATATATATATATATATATATATATATATATATATATATATATATATATATATATATATATATATATATATATATATATATATATATATATATATATATATATATATATATATATATATATATATATATATATATATATATATATATATATATATATATATATATATATATATATAGGAGTCAGGAGAAATTTTGATCACGAGGTTAAGTATCTGTCCAAAGATGAAGATTTGACTAGTTGCCAAGCATATATAGATTCAGGAAGAACAGTAGCGTTGAGCTCATCACCATCTCCATTGTTGGTCAAACTTGGGTGGTGCAGTTCAAAGATATCTCGTATTTGCCCCACATATCTAATTCACTTACACCACCAACAATTAACGATTCTAAATCTCCGACAATTAGCATTCCTTCGGAAGCCTACAGTAGAAAAGAAACAAGATTTACTGCGCATTTCTCTTGCTAGAGAGAGAGAGAGGAGAGGAGAGAGAGAGAGAGAGAGAGCTTCGCTAATTCCAGAATTTGTACCATTCTTCTGGACATGGCTCCATGGCTGCCGCCCACTCCGATTCCTAAACATAGCCTCCCCATCACTTCCTGCGACCAAACTAGTTCCCCCTTCACTGCAAAGCCTTTCTTCCGGCTGTGCCGATCTCCTCCTCGTCGCACGCGGCCTCGCAAGTGCCACCTCGGCCACCGCCGAGTCCTTGCCGGTGAGCCGTGGACCACGGACTTGAAGTTGGCCGAGTCCGTCTGCACGAATGCTCTCGATGACCGTCACCTTCACGCTCGCCGCCGGCGCTCTGTTTGAATGACATCTTACAAGGCTGAGGTCCCGGTGAGTCGAGGTAGGAGCAAACAAGATATATATATATATATATATAGGAGGGAGAGGGTTGGCTGCGCTGTGATGTCTGTACGTGCATCAGGGTAGAAGGAGGTGGTGCCACGAAAAGGTCAGAGATTACAGGAGGCGTCAACCGATGGTCGTTCTCCACCCCGATGGTCAACCAAACGTGCGTCAGCGGACGAAGTGGACCTGATCGAGTTGACCAAAGCCGCCGATTTCACCATGTGACGTTAGAAATAATAATAATAATAATAATAATAATAATAATAATAATAATAATAATAATAATAATAATAATAATAATAATAATAATAATAATAATAATAATAATAATAATAATAATAATAATAATAATAATAATAATAATAATAATAATAATAATAATAATAATAATAATAATAATAATAATAATAATAATAATAATAATAATAATAATAATAATAATAATAATAATAATAATAATAATAATAATAATAATAATAATAATAATAATAATAATAATAATAATAATAATAATAATAATAATAATAATAATAATAATAATAATAATAATAATAATAATAATAATAATAATAATAATAATAATAATAATAATAATAATAATAATAATAATAATAATAATAATAATAATAATAATAATAATAATAATAATAATAATAATAATAATAATAATAATAATAATAATAATAATAATAATAATAATAATAATAATAATAATAATAATAATAATAATAATAATAATAATAATAATAATAATAATAATAATAATAATAATAATAATAATAATAATAATAATAATAATAATAATAATAATAATAATAATAATAATAATAATAATAATAATAATAATAATAATAATAATAATAATAATAATAATAATAATAATAATAATAATAATAATAATAATAATAATAATAATAATAATAATAATAATAATAATAATAATAATAATAATAATAATAATAATAATAATAATAATAATAATAATAATAATAATAATAATAATAATAATAATAATAATAATAATAATAATAATAATAATAATAATAATAATAATAATAATAATAATAATAATAATAATAATAATAATAATAATAATAATAATAATAATAATAATAATAATAATAATAATAATAATAATAATAATAATAATAATAATAATAATAATAATAATAATAATAATAATAATAATAATAATAATAATAATAATAATAATAATAATAATAATAATAATAATAATAATAATAATAATAATAATAATAATAATAATAATAATAATAATAATAATAATAATAATAATAATAATAATAATAATAATAATAATAATAATAATAATAATAATAATAATAATAATAATAATAATAATAATAATAATAATAATAATAATAATAATAATAATAATAATAATAATAATAATAATAATAATAATAATAATAATAATAATAATAATAATAATAATAATAATAATAATAATAATAATAATAATAATAATAATAATAATAATAATAATAATAATAATAATAATAATAATAATAATAATAATAATAATAATAATAATAATAATAATAATAATAATAATAATAATAATAATAATAATAATAATAATAATAATAATAATAATAATAATAATAATAATAATAATAATAATAATAATAATAATAATAATAATAATAATAATAATAATAATAATAATAATAATAATAATAATAATAATAATGGGAAGAAATCAATTTCTTCGAGAGGGTGATTCGACCAGGTGAGAACTCGCCTGGTGGGAGGTAGTTAAGTTCGACGCTAAAAGAGACAAGTCGCGCCGCGACTCAGTAGCCCCCACGTGATGAATTATTTGCGGTGTGGAAAGCTCAACGATCGTGGCCAAGGCAGCATCGACGGTGTAGCCATTCATTGGTCTATGATGCGCGGGAACCTTCTGATATGTGGCTCAAGACTGAGCCGGGTCAGCCAAAACCAAATACGACCCAAATCTTGACCATATAAACCCACCAAATCTGACGCAAATCTCGAATTTTACTGTGTCTCAGTCGATGACATAATACAAATTAAATTTATAATACAAATTGGTACTATAATACAAATATTATACGATAAATTTTATAATTCACCGTTATCATCGTCAACGATTGGTATATAATACAATTAAAATTTATATATATATATATATATATATATATATATATATATATATATATATATATATATATATATATATATATATATATATATATATATATATATATATATATATATATATATATATATATATATATATATATATATATATATATATATATATATATATATATATATATATATATATATATATATATATATATATATATATATATATATATATATATATATATATATATATATATATATATATATATATATATATATATATATATATATATATATATATATATATATATATATATATATATATATATATATATATATATATATATATATATATATATATATATATATATATATATATATATATATATATATATATATATATATATATATATATATATATATATATATATATATATATATATATATATATATATATATATATATATATATATATATATATATATATATATATATATATATATATATATATATATATATATATATATATATATATATATATATATATATATATATATATATATATATATATATATATATATATATATATATATATATATATATATATATATATATATATATATATATATATATATATATATATATATATATATATATATATATATATATATATATATATATATATATATATATATATATATATATATATATATATATATATATATATATATATATATATATATATATATATATATATATATATATATATATATATATATATATATATATATATATATATATATATATATATATATATATATATATATATATATATATATATATATATATATATATATATATATATATATATATATATATATATATATATATATATATATATATATATATATATATATATATATATATATATATATATATATATATATATATATATATATATATATATATATATATATATATATATATATATATATATATATATATATATATATATATATATATATATATAGAGCTTACACATTCTCTAATTCCCTCTATCTTTGTCCACTTCATGGTAAAACCTTTGATCACTTCTCTTGACTGCCTACGAGGAGGCCATTCTTTTGTCCGGTTTCCCGTTTAGCACACAACTGCTTTTGACTGTCAGATTGAACACTACATTGTTTGCATATAGAGTTGCTTTGATTGCTAGCTTGTGATTTACTGTTTAGCGTTATACCTCTCTCTCTCTCTCTCACATTATATCTTTATGGACTTGATGCCTGCAGAACAAAGGTAGTGTTGGATCCGTGCCCTCAGAGTTCCTTCTTTAGTACCCCCAAACGCATCTTCCGCAGCTGCTAAGCTTCCGAATCCTTCGTCTGTGCTAGTCAACGCATCGTTGACTATGCCAAACACTGTAGGTATAATTATATTTCATCAAAGCCCAAAATTGTTCCTAGTCAAAAGACAGAATATAGGAAACTGTTTAGCAAACATGTTAAAGTGTCAAATGTCAAAACTAAGACAAGAAATTATGCTGGGTTTGTCTATGGCAAAAGTGTCATAGCAGCCATTTCTTCTGCGCTCGCCGCCTGCTTGTTTGGAGCCGTCATAATTGCACATTATTTCATTTTTTATGTAATACCATGTGTACACCAAATACATTTATTATGTGGCAAAAGATGGTGGGATGTAAAGTAGAAAAAATATTATATTAAAATAATCCATTAAAGTAAAATGAATAATCTTTTAAAACATTGATAATTATTCTATTTATATAATAATAATAATATAAAACCGTAAGTCATAATCATTTGAGATCGACTACAACGATCTTTTATTCTTATTCTTAACATATATAAAAATATAATATATTTAATAAATTTAAATACTAAATTTATAAATTTATATTTTTAAATTTTTTTTTATATTAATCAAAATAATACCAAGTTATTTACGAATAAAAATATTTTTTTAATCTTTTTTAATAACTCTACACGTCCATATCAATATTCAATAACATGAATTATTTATATATATATTTAACTATTATATAATAATATTAATATAATAATTATTTTATATTTTTTAATTTTAAATATATCCAACGATCACAAAAAAACTCCTAATATCGTCCCTCATCTTAATAATATCTTCATCCATCTCTTTAAATAATTATCCATATTTATCGCTAGTAAAAAAAATTGCATGAAAGCAGGCACATTACCAACGCAAACACCTATGGAAGTGTTCATGTTGTTTGCCGTGCAATAGTTTACTCTCGTTAGCTAAAGCATCCACAATATTCAATTAGCTGCTACATCAACACGAGATGCACATGATATGACACCTGTATGCACCAAACGCACAACCACAGCCAGAAGAGTACAACAATTCAACTCGTAAAACATATGGAGTCCTTATTACACACGCGGGGAGGGGGCAAAGTAAATTGAGTTGTTCGGTTCCTTTGACATGATGAACTACCGACGAAAACTCCACCTTATTGTTGAAAGGTCCAAAGCGACCCACTCCTTCGCAATCTACTCGGTCCTGCAATTGACATTAAGCATCAAAGACCAATTCACATAGCATCAGGCAAAAATTGAGGGTTATTAATAAGGATAAGGAGAGGTATATGATACCACAACTAATTCCTGAACCAATGTAAAGGTGAGGGGGAGTTTACAACTTCGATCTGGCACACAGCTTTGTCCTAAGCTCCGCTACCACCGCGTCAATGAACTGTTCGGTGCTCAGATACTTATCTCGAGTAACCCTGAGTTCACAATTGAGATTGTTGAATTAGATTATGACTGAAGTAGTCCAACAGTTACGGCAATTACGACATGTGTTGGAAGTACTTGGGTCCATGAACGAGAAGAGCAAGATCTTTGGTCATCATCCCAGACTCCACAGTTCCAATGCAAGCTGCCTCAAGCTTTTGAGTGAAATCAAGCAATCTTGCATTATTATCTAGCTTTGCCCTGTTTGGACATCACCTACATTTTGTTAGAGAGACTTCACGGACAACACAACTGCTAGTGAAGCAGACAAAATACAGGACAGATTAAAAGTGACGTTCATTATGACTAATAAGAACAAAACAAACTAAGTGGAAAATTAGCTAGTGACTGTAATACTGATGCTGCTGCTGAACACAGTAATACTGATGAACAATGTTAAAGTGGTTACAAGAAATTATGAGAAATCATGCAGAATTAATGCTTTGTGTGATCCCAAAGACAGTGCTCATCTCAATATAGAAAAAGTTGTTCCATACCTGTGTGCAAGCCCTCGGGTCCATGCAAAAATTGAAGCAATGCTGTTTGTGCTAGTTTCTCCTCCTTTTTGGTGAACCCGATAGTGACGAGTAACAGTGCCATGTGCAGCTTCTGCTTCAATGGTTTTCCCATCAGGGCACATCTGAACAAGATACAAATCCCCAATTTATGGTTTAACTTTTGATTAATAATAGATACTTCTTTCTATTTTCTAAATCCAGAACATTCTAACTTTTGTTGACTGTACTAACTACTAATTCGAATCTATCTGTTCTATGGAACATTTAGATTATTAAACAACAAGCTACTGCTATATTTTTCTTTGAAGCATAAATACCAGCACTGACGTCATCAACCCAAGGGACCCAAAACCTGCAGAAAAGTAGTGAAGTTTATCCTCATATTAGAAAACAATGAACCTCCAGTGGTCAATTATGCCATAAGTCATAGAATTAGTTAGGACTATTTTCACAAAACCATAATAGGAATCTTTTTTATAAAAAAGTTGGTGTTCTCACCTTGAGCTAAGAAATCACTTTGCACATCTCCATCATAGTTCTTACAAGCCCACACATATCCACCTTCGCTCTTAAGTGCATAAGCAACCATATCATCTATCAATCGGTGCTCATACCTGGAAAAGATGGCCAGGGTGAACACCAAAGATGATGGATGACCAAGTCGATTGGTATAACTTACCATATTCCTGCATCCTCAAATTTGGATTTCCATTGAGTCTCATACACCTCCTGGAATATGTCCTTAAACCTGCAGTCAAGATAATGTTTCAATCCAGAAAATGCTTACAACATAAACACTTTAATCTAACGTCACAGACATCACAATGTTACAGGCGCAAGGAGCCATACCTTCCATCATACTTCTTGAGAATTGTGTTTTTAGTGCTAAGGTAAAGTGGCCACCTTTTCTGGTAGGCTGTGTTCATTGAAGCCTCAGCGAAAGAACGAATCGACTATAAAGCACATAATAATAACCAAGAATTAAAATCAGAAAATAGCTTCTAATTCATGTTCCAGCATATAAAGATGCATAACTACCATAGATTACCTCATCAGTATTATACATAGACAATGCCACACCACCAGCACCTGTGAATTTGAATACTTCTAGCTCGACTTGCTCTTCTTTTCCCTCTGGGAATTCAGTCATTAAAAAACAGAAAAGAACTCATTAAATTTGCAAGTAGTACAAAATAACTAACCAATGTAAGATGTTGTACAAAGAGTAAAGATTATAAATATATACTAATAATAGATGGGCACATCTTCTATTTGGATGGTTAAATCATTACTTAAATTTTCATGCCTGGATAAGGAGTAATTTCTGAAAGGAGTTGTTTGTAGATTTTGCTGCAGTTGTATTCTGGCGACATTATTACATATTCAGTTTTTCCTCATTGGCTACTCATACAAAGCTGCACAAAACTGCGGCTAGGTTGGTTGGTTGGTTGGGACTAAACTAGGCAGCAACCTTGGATGATAGCAGAAAAAAACCAAGCACATAAAGACAACATGAAACTAAAAGGAGAAACAAAGTGACAGCCACTTTGATGCTGGGTTATACCTAGCAAGTTTCATATACATGCCGGATATATAGCATGGATTATTGAAAATCCTACTTATCACAGTCTTATTAAACATGAATGTCAGATGCACTTACCAAACAACAATTTTAGCTTCCCAGGTCCTTTAATAACTGTGTCTGTGGCTCGGTATTGATCACCAAAAGCATGCCTTCCAATGCATATTGGCTTTGTCCATCCTAACAACATGACACATAAGGTAAAAGAGGGTGAAGGAAATAAACAGAAGAGTTAAGGACAGGGTTGAGAAAGAAGTATTTTCATATAGTGAGAGTATAAAATGTCATTTTCGGATTACCTGACACAAGCCTTGGTATGTTTCTACATATAATTGGCTCTCTAAATACAGTGCCTTGGAAAATGAGAAAGGGGTAAGAAAAGTTAAATGCAATTGCATGCTTGTTACAACTACAGTGGAAATTGAGCTTCCAACAACTAAGTCAGCATACCATTCAAAATGTTTCTGATTGTTCCATTTGGACTCTTCCACATTGCTTTGAGGTTGAACTCCTTGACACGACCTTCATCTGAAAGATATAGATTGTGGTGCAGAACAATAATCAATATGCATACATCATCCAAAATCAACATCACATAGTATATCAGTTTACACAGAAAACACCCTCTGAACCATTTCCAACTATACCTGGCGTTATTGTTGCACATTTTACTGCCACATTATATCTGCAATCACAAATAACAGTTTAAGTAGAGACTACAGGACAAATAGCTTGAACATGCCATAATAATGATGCAAAATGGCATTAGTAATATATCTAAATTTCAAGAAAAAGATAGAATGTCACTATAATTAAACAGAAGTGACTAGAAGTGCAACTCTAATCTTTACCAAAGGAAGCGGAACAGAGAATAAAGCTACTGTTAGTGTCAACCATGAGAAGAGGCATTTAGGACTCTACTAAAATGTTTGAATTAGAAAGTCAGTAGGCAATAAATAATAGCATTACAGTGCTGCATTATTATGATTTAAATACAAGTAGGGTTACAGAGTCAACAAAAATAGCTCCAACTTTAAGAAAATGATGCTTACTTCAAAGTAGCTTCTGCACTTTCAATTGTAACTCTATCATCTGTGGCATCCCGATTTGGAAGGCCTAGGTCAAAGTACTTTATGTCCAAATCCAAAAATGGGAAAATAAGCTGCATATATCATCAAATCATTAAATTCAGATAGGTGTGACCAAAACCAACAATAGTAATAATAATACATCATGTGGTTATCGGATTGAGAAAAAAGTGGAAATGGTCAGCTAGAAGAGAAGTAGTTGTTCACCTTATCCTTGATTGATCTCCAAATTACCCTAGTCATTTCATCTCCTGCAGCAGAGAACACAATGGAGATAGTCAACAAGAAGAGAGCTTCAAAGAATCTAGAAAATTTTTAAAAATAAACATCAGAGATATCTTGTGTGCAAATTGCACAAACAGAAACGATTTTGTTGTCCAAAAATCACTTTGCTACTAATTATTTGAACTAAAAAAAAAACTCCATCTAGAATAATTAGATCGCTCGATTTTGGTTAATTTGATTAACATGTGAGCTCTCATTGTTGCCAACCGTGGATCATCCTGGGTGGCACGGATTGCCATTTCAAAAACACAACCATACATATCATAATTCAATGGGCATATTGACAAATATTACCAATAGAATCCAACCCTATCAGCATACATCAAACTTAACCCTTGCATGCTTGCCATATATATAGAATTCATCATAAGATTCTTATAAAGAGATAGCGATTGGTGTTACAACTATTTCTCCTCTTTCAATTAAGACTGAAATTAGTTCAAGTTGGCTATATTAAAAAAAAATTACAAAGCGAAGAATTGGTCCCTTGAAATCATTCCAATCCATGAGCAATATATCCGTAATATATAAAAAGTTCTTTGTAGGATTAAAAAGGGCAACATATGGGCAAATGATAGACGAAATCGCAGATCTACTGCAACAAGCTCGCAATATTCTCAATGACATACAAATCCGGGATCAAGAAATATGACAACTAAGTCCTTAAATGGAGAATATAATAACTAGCAAACGAAATTCCACCTTTTGACAAGCATCACAAAAACTCTAATAGCTACTTCCGTGAGCGATCATGGAACAACAGAAGGGGAAAGCCCGGGATTATTAGATGAGACGGATGGAGGGTTCTGCTCACCGTCCATCTCGACGATTGGGTTCGCAACCTTGATCTTCTGGAACGCCATATCCGCTTGGGCGAACAGCTCTAGAGGAGCAGCGCGGCGAGGTGACGAAAAGGGGAAGGGAAGCTATCGGAGATGGCTATGTAATCGTGCCGAATCACAGCTTGGAACCGTCACTAGTGACGTCACTTTCCCCCATATATATACATATATATATGTATATGTATATATATACATATATATATACATATATATATGTACTATATATATATATATAATATAAATATATATATGTAATATAATAATGTATATATAATATTACAAAAAAATAAATATATATATTGTTTGAGTATATGTATATATTTATTACACATAATGTATATATAAATATATATATATATACATATATAATATATATATATACACATGTATATATACAAGTACTATTACATGTATATATATGCATAAATATACATATATATATACATATATTTTATTAACACACACACACCACACAACACACATATATAGTATATATAGAGTATATAATATATAATAGATAATATATGTATAGATATTATGTTATATATATATATAGTATATATATTAGTATTATATATATATGTATAATATATCTATATGTATGTATAATACATATACATCATTATATATATATACATATATATACATAATATATATATATTGTATATATTATTTGGTGGGGTTACCATGCAAAGTCATATGTTGGTTGTGGAATTTAGATTCCAAGTATAAAGTATCTTTTGTAATTAAACAAAAAAATATTAAGAGAACCCTTTTATCTTTCCCACTTTTATTTTTCTCTTCTTATTCATTAGATATTCTTTGTAGGATATCTAATAAATAAGAATCTAAAGCAAAAAATATATATATGATTTTAATTAAGGGCTAATTATATATTATCCCTTGTAGTTAAACCTTATTAATATTTCGGTTCTTAGTCTTAAAAATTTATATTGGAATCTCTATAGTTATGAAAATGAAATATATATGTCTTTTTATCCTAATGTTATTGATTTTACCAATAAAAGTATAAAAATAATAGACAAAAATATAATTTTAACATCTCAGTTACGTTTTAGATAGTGACGGACAATGACATCATTTTGTGGACGAGGAGAAAGAACAACAACGAGAGTTGAGACAAAGGGAGAAGAGGATAACGTAGAGTGGTGTCACTCTACATCTGCATCAACGTCAATATAGATGTTGAGCAGCTCTTTCGTCGCTCTACATTTTGTCGACGTAGTTGTTGAGTGACGCCGATACAAATGTCAAGCGACTCTTTCATCACCCTGTATATATTTCAACGTTGCTCAATAACTGCATCGATGTCACTCCGTAACCTTATCCTCTGGTTCTAACCTAACATGACAACTTCCACCCTCTCCTCAACCATCTCGCACTGTTGCTTCATGGTCGTCCACTAAGGATCTACGAGCTTCTTCACCCGATGTGTCATCATGGACTCGGAGATAAAAGGCAAGAGCTAGAGGACGAGGAGGCCACAGAGTGCAAAGGGGAGGTAATAGGATCGAGATCGTAAGAAGCGCAAAGGAGGTGAACCCATCACGGACTTGCGTTAGAGATGCGGTGACTTAGCGAATGTGGTGAGCCACGAGGAAGTTAGTGTAGTGGGCAGATGTGTTGCAAGTCCTATAAAAGAATGCCATGTTCGACTCATAGTAGATTGTCGCTCTTTAATCGCTCTACATCTGTGTTGTCCTCTTCTTTCTCTCCTTTTATCTCACTTGTCTCTATCGCTCTTCCTCCTCATCCACAATAGTCATTCGTAGCCCCTAGCAGTGTTATTATCTGTCACCATCGAGAGCATAATTGAGATGTTAAAATTATTTTTTTACTCATTATTTTTATGTTTTTATTAGTAAAAGTGACGACGTTAGGATAAATGAACTTACATATTTTACTTGTATAATTATAGATATTTTAATATAAATTTTTAAGTCTAAAAATTGAGATATTAAAAAGATCTAATTACGTAAGCTAATATTTATCCATTAAATGAAGGCGGGAGAGAATTTATTGGTTAGTGGTCTTTATATATTTTGTAATCGGATCCTAAGCGGATTCGACCCAACTCCGCACCTAATATTCCCTTGTACATCGAGACACCATTATCTCAAATTATCCGCAAGTTAGTAGACCAGCCATAGGACACTCTTCCTCCGGCGCAGGGATCGCCCTTCCGGTCCCATCGATCACTGGAGGATGGAATGATCTGTATCGCGATATCTCTTGTCGTAGATCGGACCATCGGAGGATGGAGAGATTCAAATGGATCCCGCAGTCCCTTCATGGAGGCGACCAAGACCGAGAAGAGGACCTGTTGGGCGAGTTCGAGGGCCCCGACTCGTGGTCTCCTCTCCAGGTCCTCCATCTTCTTTGCCGTTTTCGCTGCCTGATTGCCAATCTTTCATTTGTTCCTGATTTGCTCTTCTTGCCTCTGGGTCAGAGATTGTATGGCTTCGCGGCGTCTCTGGTCATCGGCTTCGCTTTTATGCTCTTGGTACGATGTGTCGATTCTGAGTAGCTTCTTCGTTCTTGATTGGTAAAAAGGAGATCCCTTTTTTGCTTCTGTTTGGTAAATCAAGAATCAAACAGTCCTTTGCATGAATTCGGGTGTTCTTTGAACCTATCATCCTTGCGGCCGTAAAGGACAGTGGCATTAGGTATCAGAGCTGGCTCAGAGACTTATATTGATATACATTAACAGGGAAAAGATACAGTTGGATGCTTCCTTTTGGCTGTGATAAGCGACCGTTGCTGGTTGATATATGTTTTGTTTGTACTGAACTGTTTGCTTTCTCTTCTTTTTGCAGTCTCTTATTGTTTTCTACAGACCCATCAAATTTGGAATTATGTTCACCTTTGGAAATATACTGGCAGTAGGAAGGTGGGTCTATAAATTTGGGAGATTAATGGATTTCTTTATCTTAGATTTCCTATGAGAATCACCAATTTGCTGTGATTCTTAGCTTTAATCACCTTTTCTTCCTTCTGTTTCTGCTACTTGTGCTCATCCTCTGTTTATTCATGCGGCAGCACAGCCTTCCTAATCGGGCCCGTACAACAAGCGAGATTGATGCTTGATCCAGTCCGCATTTATGCAACAGCTATATATGTCGGCAGTGCCATTGTTGCTCTAGTTTGTGCTCTTTGGGTAAGTTCCATCTGCTATCTTATTGAAGCTTCAAAGTGTATTAACTAGGATAGATTTTTGCCTGTATTGCTTCACCATACTTCTGAGATACTCTACTTGTCATGTTGTGCAGATTCATAGCAAAATGTTGACATTAATTGCAATTATAATTGAGATCTGTGCTCTTGTTTGGTAAGTTTTGTTATGCTGCTATATGACAGTTTATATTACTTTGGTTCAATTATAATTATAATATCACTTATGTGGGTAACTAAAAAATAATAGTGCAACATTGTGAATGTTTTGTAAGCATTTTTTTTCTTCTTTTGATTAGGGTTTTTGATCACCAATCTCCTGTAAGGCTGATTTATAATGTAAAGAAACCATTGCAATCCCAAACCCTGGCCTATGGCTATGAAAGATAGACAATCATAGGTGTGGATTTACAATATCATGATATGTACACATATTTCTTGTATGATCATGTGTATTTGGTTGCATTAATCAGTTGCAAGGGCTTTTGGAGCAGAAAAATGAAAAAAGATATGGTGTAATTCAAGCTTCGTCTAGGGAGTGGTTCCCTTTTATACTTCTGCATGAGAATTGTTTATAAGTCGAAGCATTCCCTTAGGTGTATAAGATGTCAGACGGTTGGCCGACAAGGTCAACTCATCAGCTTCCAGTACATACAATGAGTCTATAATGACTCTAACTCAGATTAGCATACTGGAGTAGGGAGAATAACTGTTGTGCCTTTTGGAAAGGCCAGTTTGATAGGCACCTTATGCCTTTAACTTTGTTTTCTGAGCATTTTGATCTTTAATGAAATTATGATTTCACTTTTGCAAAAAAAAAAAAAGGGTAGGTGATATTACCAGTCAAGGAATGGGAACTAACCTATATAGGGCATTTAGTAATTTACTAGTCAACCGTCCATGAACTCTCAAGATTCTTGTGATTTTTCATAAGATTCTTGGTCAAATCTAATAGTATATTTTCTATTATATAAAAGTTAAATTACGACCTATAAATTATCAATCTATTGCTCATTGTATCAAATAAAGTTTGTCTTTTTTAGATTCTGAAACATCGACCTATGTTTTAAGAATTTAATATTGTATCAGCACTTGATTACCATCTTTTCTAAAAGAGTATGCTTGTCTAGATATTTGTTTATAGTCTTGTTACATGTCTAATAAATAACATAATTCCCACAAAATCCCAACCATAAAAGAATAGCATGACATGTACTATCTTGATCCAGCTTCCGATTATAGTTCCAGTAATCAGGCCTCAGTGACTTTGGAAAAAGATAATAACAAAGTCAATCAGTTAGTTTTGTTTGACATTTAAAACTGAAATATTACCTGCTCAGTCTCACTAAATCTGACACTTGTTTGTGATTATTGCAGGTATAGCCTGAGTTATGTTCCTTTTGCTCGACGAATGGTTTCGGAACTATTTATAAGTTGTTGTGACAGAGAGTTTTGAATGTGTTTGCCGAGTTATTATTTGCTAAATGTTATCAGCTAGAGGTGATGATATTGATTCCTCAGATGACTTAACGCTCATCAGATGACATTACTACAGCAGTGCATCACTAGTTTTTCTGCCAGTACTTGACCTTTCAGATTGTTATCAAATCAATGCTATTGTTTTGTGTTGTTTGTATCAAGTGAAATGTGAGGCATCGATGTTGTGCAAGTGTCCATAAGAGTGTTCTTCTATTTGATTGTGGTACTAGTTTCACCATTGATGGTTACGATTTCAGAGCATTGATGACTGAGATACCTCAACAATTATGTCATTTCCCGATGTAGTCATTGATTTAATACAAACTTGGCATCAACTCTATCTTGTTATCTACTTAGCATCATTGGCTTTTCCTTCTGTTGTGGTACCATTTTTGCAACTGATGGTTATGATTTCAAAACATAGATGGCTGAGATGCTTCAACATTTACATTCCTTCCTAATGTAGTCATTGATTTAATCCAAACTTGGCATCAACTTTTTGCTTGTTATCTACTTAGCATCATGGCTTTCGTATATCATGTATTACTAGGCCCAGGATTAGTCTATGATGCCTCCACATTGAAATGGAACAGTCATCTTTCATGGTACATGTACATCTTTGGTGAAGAGAAGACTGAACCAAAGAATAGATTTCCTAGTCAGACTGGTCTCCAACCACCAGCAATTGAACCACAGCTACATTAAAGTGAATCATGGCAAGATAAAAATCATCAACTATATATGGAAGGATGAAATCTGACTAGATTAATGGACTGGATTATTTCTTTAAGCTTGAAAAAAGAGAGTCATTATAAGTACCCACCTGAAAGAAAAGTTCCACTAAGAGCCAACTAGCTGACCTCTAGATATGCCGTAGGTTTCAGCTAATGTAAACCTGGTCATTGCAAGCTTGGTCACTCGTACAGACTGCCATATCAATAATGCTAATGCTGCTAAAAAATAACTAAAGTTAGCAGCAATCTACACTTACATTTCAGTTATTGACTTACAGGGTGGTTTTGCTTTTTGATGTTGCAGCATAAACAATCTATGGATATGAATAATATTATTCTGTCCTCTGTTCTATCAGTGGCAAACAGATTAGGCCATCTCAGCTATGGATCTTTAACTGCTGTAAACTGCTGATATATATGGAGAACCATCATTCTAGTCGTGAAGATTATGAAAAATGCGATGATGCAAAATGGTCTCACTAGTTCATCTTTAAGATTTTTCTTCATCTGATTGGTGAGAGCATGATCCTGTGGCAATGTCCGCAAAGTATTCTTCAACTGAAACACAAAATACCAAACAAGGTCTGTCAGGATATTCTTTGAGTAAATGTCATTAGGGTGATCACTAGCATTCAACAAAAACACATAGTTACTTTTTTTTGTCATACTGTGGAATCCTTGCATTGCATATGACAAGAAAATTGTGAGGGTTTACATTACCTATATCATCTTGTTCTGGGGAATCGAGCAAGATATCCGAATCTGATGGCAAGAAAGGAGAACCATCGTAGTCTCCCAAAACTCCAAGGTCTTCTATAAACCAAAAAGCATTATTGTGTCGAATGAAATCAGGAAAGACAGCAGGTTACAGTAAATAACTAAAGAAGGATCATCACATTACTGATTTTAATATCCAAGCACCATATTATGTTCTAGGTCACGGCGTAATAATTATAGGTACCTATTGATTTTTGATTGACAAATAATGATATGTCTACAGATCATCCTTTTATCAGAAACTAAATATGTAACTTTTTCTTAAGCCTGGTTAAAAGTATGTCCAGGCAGCTTCTTCCTACTGCTTCATTTGCATCATGCAACCCTTAATTTTCTGACCTTCAAGATTTACAAATTTCTAATAAGAACTTAAGGCTATATACAGAGATATCTCAAGGCCACAGGCTATATGCACATCAAGTATGTTAAGGTACCCTTGCTTCCTTCTTCAAGAGTCGCTCATATCCAGTTTCAAATGTGTTCTTACCCCTTCCACATTTTTAGACTACTTGAGGATCAACATATCAGTAACCATTTTTTTCTAAAGAGTTGATAGCAAATGTGAATTGGTGTATACCGGGAGCAGCATTACCTCCTAAATTTGTCAAATCTGCTGTTAGATCTGAAAGGCTGAAATTCCACAGCTGTCCTAATGATCTAATTGAGTCTCTTGAGGATCCCACACCATCTGGTCCTAGGTGCAGCTCTCCAGAATTTGCCATGTCAGATGGGAAGCTTGTATCAAGTGCTGATGCATCCATGCCTATCCCAGATATCTCGGGTGTGAAAGGAAAATGATTGCTTGAGGCCACTGAGGCAGGACTCACAGCCATCTCAGACATAGATGCACTGCATGGAGGGGCTGTATGAGTGGCTTCAGTTGTGCCACTGTCAATCAAAATGATTAAAAAAAAAATCAAAAGATGTTTCATAAAACACGAAACAAGGAAAACAAAAATCTTATATTGAACATGTTATTATTTGCTTTAAGCACAAGTTGGCTCATCGTATGAATTGAAGTTTGGAACTGGGACATAGAAAGCTGTCAGTAGAGTAAATAAGTAGCACTTGACATTTAGAAGACAGAAAAGAATAAGAATGCATTATCTTACTTCTCAGAAGACCTGGATAATGCTGCAATTCAACATGATTCAGGATTTCATGGATTAAGTCGGATTGATCTGCAGCAAGCATTTATGCTACTTGCTACGATCTTCAAACGTTGGAATGAGATGTATAATAGGAGAGATGCATGTATGTGACTGTGGTGATTCACAAAGCAGTGTTTTTAAAATGGTCTCTCTTCCCAGAAGAACTAGGATGATCCTCATTAGAGTCTTCTTTTTGTTTCATGAAGTAAGGATTACAGAACTTTTGTGAGAGGGAGAATTGTAGTTGATATATTTTATCTCAAAACATAAAAAAAAGTGGTTCAGTCTTCAAGCATCAGAGAGAAGAATTCTTATAGTAGAAAATCAGAAATCAAGTATTAAGTGATTCGTGTGCAAGAAAACAGAACTTCAAATATGATTATGCGATTGAGGGGTTCTCATTTCAGTTATACTTCTACTACTGCACAAGCCAACATACAGGGTTTGTCTTTTGCCATTTGATATGTTAATAGTCAATTTCACAATTCTATGGTGCATTACTTATGCAGGAAAACGTACTTGGTTCCAGAATTCAAGCGAATGGGATGAAAACTGCCTGGAGCAGGAATACCATTGACCACATGACAGCTGGACAGTCCACAACCCATGGGGTCAACATGAGGCTGAACTGTAGCTGGCATTGGGTGCTGCGGAAGAACTGGATACCCCATAGGTAAATTAACTGCACTGCAAATGAGTTGGCATTGAATAAGAATGAAATTGCAAGCAATGACAGCAGAGTTATGAGAAAAACATAGATGATTCCTCCAAGAAGAGATTGTATTGACGAACAAGAAGCACATTCATCAGATTTTATGACAAATTATTGTTTACCTACTGGTCAATGCATAATTCTGGTAGAAATTTATATAGAAAACAGTCTGATTGATTAGCAAACTTCACTAATAATTGATATATTGAATTAACACTTTCATAGGCGTAGGCCATTCTTGAAATGCAAAATAAGAAAATGGACAACTTGAAATCTTTATTAAACTGAATGAACTAATTGAAATTCCTATAAGATTAAATGAGAGCGCCAACTAGCACAAAAACGATATTCAACTGAATGATTTCACAAATCAGTTAGTTCAACTTCGTTCCAAGGAAAGGCATAGTTGTTATTAATTCAGGTGAAAGTTATTTTTAGCTAATCTATGAGTTGAACTAGCTTGTCAAGAATTTGGTGAGCATGAGAATTATACTTGTTTGGGAAGTACTGATGAGATTCATAACCAGCTCTGGCAAAAGGGCCAAGCTCCCAGATGCAGATGGGCATTAATAAGAACCATAAACAAATTTTCTCCAAATTTCAGATAAAAAAACTTATAGGCAATAAAGATGAAGTCCATCAAAATGTAGCATTCAGAAGGGAAAAAGAAACAACTTTGTTACTATTTCTCAGCTGTCCTAATATGATAAATTAAAATAGTAATTGTTATCAAATTTGATAAAAAGTGGAATCTTGTCCAGGCAATCAAGTCGGAAGTAACATAAATTTGCAATAACAAAACAATATATAATAGAAAATATTGGAAAACAAGATTCGTAAACAAACAGAAGAGCTTGAATGACAAGAAACATTGAACAGTGAGATATTAATAGGTCCAAGATTGGGGAGCTGTTCCATAAATGATAGCAGACACCACATGGATTTGAGGGGAAGCAGTGAAATATTGGTAGGTCTGAGATTGGGGACCTGATCCATAAATGGATAGCAAACACCACACAGATTTTGAGGATGACCAAATTGAACCCAAACTTCAAATGATCCTCTAGAAGGTATTGAAAGAATGCAAGTAGATTCACAATGACTGAAAGTTAACTCAATTTTTTTAAAAAAAAATCAGGTTTCATCTCTTGGTATAAAGACAAAGTATTAAAATTGGACATCAAGGAGATCAAATATTAATAGCTATGATTACACACCTTCGTAG
This sequence comes from Musa balbisiana, assembly GCA_004837865.1. Lineage (NCBI taxonomy): Eukaryota > Viridiplantae > Streptophyta > Magnoliopsida > Zingiberales > Musaceae > Musa > Musa balbisiana. The sequence goes on along the minus strand of CM017194.1, from coordinate 25,561,690 downwards.
AAATAACAGTTCTAGCTAGCTTTAGATTCTCAAAACACAATGCAGTTATCAAAGTTAACAAAACAACAAAAACAGAGCATTACAACTTATATTTAACCCCTTTACTGAGCCTCAGAGGCATGAACAAAAATAAATTACCAGGCATATGGTGGATTCCATTTTGAATTGGAGTCAGTGGAACCTTAGCCTGGACAGGATACTTCATAAGATGGTACTGGTGCTCCAGCAAGTGATTGAACAAAATGATCTGTTTCTTCAGCTTCAGCCTTATATAATAAGCTCTGAAAAATTCTGAGTTTTCTTCTTCCAGTTTCTGCCATACTATAAAAAAAGGTGTGCTGGATTGAATAAGTGTGCAATATGCTGTCAAGTTCGAGAAATACCATGAACTGTTTAAATCTTCAAGAATTCATTGTGTGTATAACGATTCTCTGGCGAGATATGATATTGGCATTTATTATTGAGTTTATTTTGCAACAGGAAGGTAGCAGGTATATTAACACTGGCAAAGTCACTGCAATTACTTATGTTATAAAAAAAAATGATATATGTGCATCAAATGCCCAAGGATAAAAGGAGGATGGCAAACAAAAAAAGGAGCAAGTGTCCTAGAAATGCTTCTGATATGTACAACTATCTGATTTTTTATAACCACAAAATATATTACTGCATATGTTTTTGAAAGACATGTGAGGGGGAAAAGAAATAGATTGCATGTACCGGTGGATATTTGCTTCTGGATATTGAAATTTGGAAACATAGACTACCCACCTAGTGTCGTGAAACCAGGTTCTATCCTAGCACGGCTGGACAGAGTCCGAACTACCTCCCCTCTATTCATATACAGCTGTAGACATCGTTCTATCAAGTTTTGCACCTGCAACACTATTTACAGTGAAAAGGAGATATTGAACAAGCAACCATAAAATAGACACAGTCTGCATTCATGCTATCCTTGACAAAATTTCCTCAATTAGAAGCAAATAGTAGTAGTAAATGAAACCAGAAATTGGGAGCCTTACAAGTTCAATGTCTTCACGAGAAACCTTTCTACTATTACTGCTTGCAACTGATGCTGAACCTGATTCTGCTTTAGGAGCTTCAACAACTGAGGAATTTTGATGGTCACCTTGTAAATCATGTGAAGCTTCTGATGATGGTTGTACTTCAGGTGTACCCTGAGGTTCCTATAGAAAATTTCCTTAAGAATACACGTGAAGTTCAAATTATGTAATAGAGAACATGTGTATTCCATCACATATAATGAATATAAGCAATCAACCAGAATTCTTCTACAATATAACATATATCTTGAATATATGTAAAGTTCAAATTATGCAATGGAGACCATGTGTGTTCCATCACATATACTGAATATATACAATTAACCAGAATTCTTCTACACTATAACATAAAGTTCGAAGGTTTAAATATTGTATGTGGAACAAGCACCAACTTTGAGTAAACATCATTAACCAACCTTGTTGCCAGAGTTGTCATGCAGTATTGCATTACTTTATTGCAGCAAAATAACAAGTGGGACTCCTACTTAGTAATTAAACTTGCTATTTTATGAAGTCAATGACTTTGGTAATCAAGGCCACAAGGGCCATAATTTTTTCATGGACAGTCAGATATAATTTATGCAAAAAAATAAGACAATTTTCACCTGTGAGGTCTTCATTTCAGTTCAGCATATTAATTTAGCCAAGCTCATCTGATTCATCAAGGCAGGCATGGTGAACAGTCTGTCAGTTAGGAGATTTTTCAGGATTCAACTTGCTTCATGGTCATCTCGCCAGCAGCCAGCTCCTGCAATGCAATATGTAGATACTGCTTATATGGGTCAAACAGGTTCAGAAAGAGAGCTTTTAGAGCACTGTCTTGATACAATCCATTACTCAACATCATTTTTATGCATGGTAAACTTATTTAAGGCATCATGATTTGGTAACATAAGAATTATCAAACAGCACCTTCTGTGCAATTTTTAACATTGCGGATAGCAACAGTGCATATGATTGAAATTTAAATTAGAGTAGTGAATAATAAGTCAAATGGAATACACCAAGATGTCTCTGCCAGCAAAGGATTTCAAGGAAACCCAAACCACAGGAGCCTTAAAATTTCTACAACTGTGATGCTATGCTATATGCTTTATGCAGAATATGTGGCATAAATTTCTCTGGCCAGTGCTTTAAATAATAAACCAACGCTCTAAATCATAGGACCGCTATGACTCAGATTCTTAATAAATGCAAAGAAAAAGAGCAACATACTTGTTGTTGCAGGAATTCTCAGACAGTATTAAAGAGCATTTGTACTGACAGACATCCCATCACATACTCTTTCATATGCAAGCTCACAGACTAAAAGGTGACTGGGAGTTATGAGCTTCTTCTCACATTTTATTCTTCAGTACCATGTTTCATGCTCTTAAAGTCGTAAGTTATAATTTTCAGTAAGGGTGTTCAAATCGGTTCAAACCGAACCATCTAAGGGCCAAACTGAACCAGATTGGAAACTGGCTCGGGCCTACCTAACCAAACTGGTTCAAAACCAGTCAATCCAATTCGATTAACTGATTTATAATTTTAAGCAATTTAAAACATATGTATTTTTTAAAAGAATTGGTTCAGACGAAATCTTGGCCCTATTGGACCGACACGACAAGATTTTGAAATTGGACCTACGTCATTTGTGAAATTGTAACATTGAAATTGGGCCAAATTAGACCTTTGAGCCGGTTTGATTAATCGGTTTAAACTGAGTAAGGGTTTAAGGCAATAAATGCAGTTGGGCTGGTACTTTTTAAATTAAAATCGGTTCGGTCCGAACCAATTAACTAAACCGAAGAAGAGCACTCCGAACCGAAACCATTTATAGCCTTCAAAACAAAACTATCAAATGAACCGGTTTGGATCGGTTTGAACACCCCTATTTTTCAGTTTCAATAGTTACACAATAAAAATCACCAAAGATGCAAAATCTGACCAAAGAGTAAAAGGCAACAGTAACTATTGAAACAACTTATAATGCTTAAAAGGCAAGCCTGGAAGGAAAGTAATTTATCTGCAGTTTAATGAATCAAATTCTGATGTTTGTAAAATAATGTGAATCCTAAGAGTGCACACTATCAAATAAAAAATCGAAAGCGAAAATGAGAGCAACCTGATATGTAAGCATTAAGAGCCATCAAAGATGAAGTGGCCATCATATGTCTATATGTTACTAAATTGAGCCATGTAAAAATTTTATCAAAGCTGCATTCTCAAATTTGCCCAGAAATCACATTCTTTGGCATAATCTATTACTTTGTTAAAAATCATGTTTATAACAGATCTGTTTATGATTTCAGCTTGAATAAGATTTCTCTGCAATAAACAAATGGTTAACCAACTTTGAGAAATTATATGGCTCATAACATGCACATATAAAATCACCATTGTTAGGAGTCTAGCTAGGAGAGTCCTAATTGAGAGGGGCATTCATGTAAAACCTACCTAAGCCGACCCCTATTAAAGAGGTCAAAAGGTCGGCTAGGGTTTGGAGGTTATTTCTTAGAGAAGAATTAAGGAGTTGTAAAAGAATAGGAGTCTTGAGTAAGAGTCCTATTAGGAGTCTTGAGTATGAGTCTTGATTGAGTAGGAGTCCTATTAGGAGTTAGGGTTTAGAAACTCTATAAATAGCAATGTATTCATCCTCTTTTGATAGGCAATAGATAAATCTTTTCTGCAGCCTTTGAGCAACAATTTGGATGAAGGAACCCTTATAGAGTTCCAAGGAGGCCGATCTCTTAAAGAGATTAACCCTAAGCTTAGAATCTGCAAGGGCTCTATCACTTGGTATTAGAGCAACGTTCTTGGCGTCTCGCTGCCCTTTCACAACCATCCATCAGCCCTCCACAGCCGCCCAAAGCAATTCCCACAATTGCTTAAAAGATCGTCGCCAAATTCCGTCGTCATCTCCACCACCGCAGATCATCCCTTGATCTCCTCATGAATTGCAACAGGTTCTGGTTTCCTACCTTACTATTGCTGCAATTTAGTTATCCTTATTCGAAAATCCAAAAAAAAAATTGTTCCTATATTGCTACATAAACTTTTCGTCGTAAAGTTTTCATCTCTACGACAAAAGATACATTGCAGAATTCTAGCCGCATAGCACAGTCTGTTTGATCTTACTACTGCATTTTTTCTATACAAATCTCTACGAAATTTTTATGACAGCTTAACACTTCCTCATAGCTGATTTCCCTTTGGTTTTGTCAAAAACTTCTCAATATAAACCATTGATCTTTTACGTCTAAACTGCTATACTTAAAAATCTACACTGTAAAATTCCAACTGTATAGCATAGTTTATTTGATCTTGCTACATATTTTCTATCCAAATCTCTACAAAATTTTTATGACAGCTTTGACACTTCCTACCGGCAGATTTCCCTTTGGTTTTGTCAAAAAATTCTCAATATAAACCATTGATCTTTTACGTCTAAACTGCTATACTTGAAAATCCGCACTGTAAAATTCCAACTGCATAGCACAGTTTGTTTGATCTTGCTACTACGTTTTTTCTATCCAAATCTCTAAAAAAATTTTATGATAGCTTTGACACTTCCTAACAGTGGATTTCCCTTTGGTTTCGTCGAAAAATTCTCAATATAAACCACTAATCTTTTACGTCCAATCTGCTACGCATCAAAATCTGTGCTGTAGAAAATTTCAACTGCATATTGTTGCCTTAACCGATCTATTTGCAATCTTTTTTAAACGAAATTTCTTATACACTTTATAGATCATCTTGACTTCCATCTAAGATTGATCTATTGAGGAATTCATCTCTAAAAATGATTTTGTGTTGTTGCAAATTTTCGTCGCAATCAGCTGAAATTTTTCAACGAGAATTCTACTATCGCAACTTGCACCAATTTCCTTACTGTTATACTGCCGAAATTTTCTTGATTAAATTGGACATCCTTGCTGTCATATAAACTGAGATTTTGCTGTCAATTCCCTCCTCAAATTTCTCAAGTTTTTGGTAAAAATTTCATCGAGAAACCGTTGTTTCTTCGACGACAATTCTGCTCTTACAACACAACACATACCTGCAGCAACTTCCACTAATTTCTATCAAACCTTTGCTGCCATCTACCACAGATCTAAAACTTTCATCCACAACCCTAAAACTCCACTAAACCGCAACCTCAAACTGCACCCAAAACAGCCACAAAACAAGCCTAAACCGCAGCCTACATCCACCAATCCACCAACCCTTTCGACCATCACTTCTCTCAACCTATACATGTCTTTAACCCAACAACAAAAGAGAGATCTTAACATCATAAATTTGGAGACATATATTATAGCATCTGAGGAGGTAATCAATGCTAAATTTGAAGCCTTTGAGGCACGAATGGAGGATAAGATTCGGACTCTCTTTACCGAACTCAATTTGGGCCGACCACCAAACCCGAAGAAATCATATCAAGGAAAGAGCTCTAACCAATCGCACCAAGCCCGAAGAGATGACTTCCAAGAGAGGGGAGGCTCTATGACTGACCTCAACTATCCACGCATGAGGGTGGACTTCCCTAAATGCGAAGAAGGAGACCCGATTGGTTGGATCTCGCGCGCGAAGCGATATTTTTGATACCACAAAACTGCGGACGCATCTATGGTGGAAATTGCGACTATACATCTTGAAGGGAATGCTATACAGTGGTTTGACTAGTTTGAACACACTCATGAAGTCCTCTCATGGCGACAATTCAAAGAAGGACTGCTAATCCACTTCGGACCAACCGATTACGAGAACATTGACGGACAACTAGCAAAGATCCGACAAACCTCCACCATTCAGGAGTACCAAACCAGGTTTGAAATGTTATCTAATCAAACTCGTGATTGGTCTTAAAAAAAGCTATTGGGGACCTTCATTGAGGGCTTGAAGCCGGAGATCCGGAGAGAAGTTAAAGCGCGACAACCGTACATGCTTATGGCAACCATCTCTTTCGCACAACTTTAAGAGAAGCGATTGAACCATGAAGCCCGAAGGACTAGGCTCGCTCCCCAACCAACAATACTGAAGCCCTCAGCCCCCCCTACTGTCAACCGAGTCCCTGCACCAAAAAGGTTGATAAGAGAAGAGCTTCGGGAGCGATCTACGAAGGGGTTATATTGGCACTGCGATAAGCCGTGAGCATCATTGTAGTAAAGGGAGACTTCTTATGATTGAACCAGTAGAATAAGAGGTTATTGAACATTCAGAAGAGAGCCTTGAACATGAAGAAGAAGATGTGGAAGAAGAGCTACAACCGGCCGATGTTACGGTACACGCACTAGTTGGCTACTCAAACCCACAAACGATGAAAGTTGGAGGTCTTCTCAAACAACAACCGATCACTGTTCTCATCGACACGGCCAGCACTAATAACTTCATAAATAGTAAGGTTGCTGCTCGGATGGCACTCCATATCGAAGGTTGCAGCAAGTTCGACGTAAAGGTCACTGACAGAAGAATCCTACAGTGCGACCAAAGATGTCCGCAGGTGAAATTGTTACTGCAGGACCAAGAGATAATTGCATATTTCTTCCTCCTCCCTCTTGATGATTATGAGGTCGTGCTCAGCATCGAATGGCTGACGACATTAGGTGATGTTTCCTGAAACCTTGCGAAACTAATTATGAGATTTTACAGTAAAGGGAAACATGTGATACTACACGGAAAACATGGGGGTGACGTAACGACGATTTGCACAAAAAAAAAAAAAAAAAAAAAAAAAAAAAAAAAAAAAAAAAAAAAAAAAAAAAAAAAAAAAAAAAAAAAAAAAAAAAAAAAAAAAAAAAAAAAAAAAAAAAAAAAAAAAAAAAAAAAAAAAAAAAAAAAAAAAAAAAAAAAAAAAAAAAAAAAAAAAAAAAAAAAAAAAAAAAAAAAAAAAAAAAAAAAAAAAAAAAAAAAAAAAAAAAAAAAAAAAAAAAAAAAAAAAAAAAAAAAAAAAAAAAAAAAAAAAAAAAAAAAAAAAAAAAAAAAAAAAAAAAAAAAAAAAAAAAAAAAAAAAAAAAAAAAAAAAAAAAAAAAAAAAAAAAAAAAAAAAAAAAAAAAAAAAAAAAAAAAAAAAAAAAAAAAAAAAAAAAAAAAAAAAAAAAAAAAAAAAAAAAAAAAAAAAAAAAAAAAAAAAAAAAAAAAAAAAAAAAAAAAAAAAAAAAAAAAAAAAAAAAAAAAAAAAAAAAAAAAAAAAAAAAAAAAAAAAAAAAAAAAAAAAAAAAAAAAAAAAAAAAAAAAAAAAAAAAAAAAAAAAAAAAAAAAAAAAAAAAAAAAAAAAAAAAAAAAAAAAAAAAAAAAAAAAAAAAAAAAAAAAAAAAAAAAAAAAAAAAAAAAAAAAAAAAAAAAAAAAAAAAAAAAAAAAAAAAAAAAAAAAAAAAAAAAAAAAAAAAAAAAAAAAAAAAAAAAAAAAAAAAAAAAAAAAAAAAAAAAAAAAAAAAAAAAAAAAAAAAAAAAAAAAAAAAAAAAAAAAAAAAAAAAAAAAAAAAAAAAAAAAAAAAAAAAAAAAAAAAAAAAAAAAAAAAAAAAAAAAAAAAAAAAAAAAAAAAAAAAAAAAAAAAAAAAAAAAAAAAAAAAAAAAAAAAAAAAAAAAAAAAAAAAAAAAAAAAAAAAAAAAAAAAAAAAAAAAAAAAAAAAAAAAAAAAAAAAAAAAAAAAAAAAAAAAAAAAAAAAAAAAAAAAAAAAAAAAAAAAAAAAAAAAAAAAAAAAAAAAAAAAAAAAAAAAAAAAAAAAAAAAAAAAAAAAAAAAAAAAAAAAAAAAAAAAAAAAAAAAAAAAAAAAAAAAAAAAAAAAAAAAAAAAAAAAAAAAAAAAAAAAAAAAAAAAAAAAAAAAAAAAAAAAAAAAAAAAAAAAAAAAAAAAAAAAAAAAAAAAAAAAAAAAAAAAAAAAAAAAAAAAAAAAAAAAAAAAAAAAAAAAAAAAAAAAAAAAAAAAAAAAAAAAAAAAAAAAAAAAAAAAAAAAAAAAAAAAAAAAAAAAAAAAAAAAAAAAAAAAAAAAAAAAAAAAAAAAAAAAAAAAAAAAAAAAAAAAAAAAAAAAAAAAAAAAAAAAAAAAAAAAAAAAAAAAAAAAAAAAAAAAAAAAAAAAAAAAAAAAAAAAAAAAAAAAAAAAAAAAAAAAAAAAAAAAAAAAAAAAAAAAAAAAAAAAAAAAAAAAAAAAAAAAAAAAAAAAAAAAAAAAAAAAAAAAAAAAAAAAAAAAAAAAAAAAAAAAAAAAAAAAAATGGAGAAGGTTTTGCATAAAGCATGCAGTGACTTTTTGGTACAACTTGAGCAACAAACTAAGGGAGAGCCAATAAAATTTGAAGATCCAAATCTACTTCTTTTGCTTGCTGAATTTTCATATATATTTGACGAACCGCACAACCTACCTCTTACCCGTCGGCATAATCATTGTATACCGATTCTTCTAGGCAAACCTTTTGCAAATACTCGGCCATATCAACATCCATATTTGCAGAAGGATGAAATAAAAAGGACTGTAAAAGAGATGCTCGAAACAGGAGTTATTCGGCCAAGTTGCAGCCCCTACTCTTCATCGGTGCTCTTCGTACGAAAGAAGGACGGAACATGACGATTGTGCGTTGATTACCGAGCTCTCAACTACATAACCGTCAAGGACAAATACCCTATTCCAATAGTAGATGAATTGCTAGATGAAAGGGAGCACAAATCTTTACAAAGCTGGACTTTTGATCCGGGTATCATCAAATACGAGTGTGCGAAGAAGACATACCGAAAATCACCTTTTGAACACACAATAGTCACTACGAATTTTTGTTTTCTTCAACAGAAGGTGGAATATCTTGGGCATATCATATCAAAGGAAGGTATGGTAGTGGACCCCTCCAAAATTGGAGCAATGCAGAACTAGCCGACCTCGAGAAACATAAAATTGTTACATGGCTTTCTCGGTTTAATAGGCTACTACCGCAAGTTCGTGAAAAACTATGGAAAGATCAATGCACCACTTACTTCCTTGCTGAAAAAAGATACTTTCCAATGGTTGGACAAAGCCACCACCACCTTCGACAAACTTAAAGCCGCAATGACGACAACACCTGTACTAGCGCTATTCGACTTTGGCAAGACTTTCGTTATTGAAGCCGATGCTTCCGGAGTCAGAATTGGTGTTGTACTAATGCAAGATGGCCGCCCCCTCGCTTATACCAGTAAGGCATTATCTCCTTCCCATCTCAAAATGATTATTTATGATAAGGAGATGCTCGTGATTGTGCATGCGGTGGCCAAATAGAGATCATACCTGATCAGGCGACGCTTTCAAATCAAGACTGACCATAAAAGCCTAAAATATTTCTTGGAGCAGAAGATATCTTCTCCCGAGCAACAAAAATGAGTAACAAAGCTTCTTGGATATGATTATGAAATAACTTACAAAAAGGAAAAAAAAAATGTTGTTGCAGATACTCTTTCACGACTACCCAAGCAAGCTAAATTTTCGGGCATTTCACTTTTGACTAGCAACTTCCCTGAGGATATTAAGATTGAATGGTAGGAAGATCCAGAGACTAGTAAGATCATAAAAAAATTGAAGAAAACACCAAGCTCCCTAGCTCATTACAATTGGAACTCAAAAGAATTACGCTATAAAGGCACTAAATTGAAAAGGAGTACGACGTATCACCCGCAAACTGACGGTCAGACGGAAGTGGTAAACAAGTGCTTGGAGATAGCCCAAAGCCACCCACCAAATATGACTACCCAAGGAGAACTCTATACCCAGTCGAGTGTCATTATTGATCGACGGATCGTGACTCGACGACGACGACCCACTACTGAAGTGCTAATACAGTGGACGAACTTACCAGCAGAAGGTGCCACTTAGGAGAATTATGATGACTTGAAGATCAAATTCCCAGAATTCATAGATTGTCAGCCTCAAGGACAAGGCTAATTCGAAGAAGGCGGGTCTATTAGGACTCTAGCTAGGAGAGTCCTAATTGAGAGGGGCATTCATGTAAAACCTACCTATGCCGACCCCTATTAAAGAGGTGAAGAGGTCGGCTAAAGTTTGGAGATTATTTCTTAGAGAAGAATTAAGGAGTTGTAAAGGAATATGAGTCTTGAGTAGAAATCCTATTAGGAGTCTTGAGTAGGAGTCCTATTAGGAGTTAGGGTTTATAAACCCTATAAATAATCATGTATTCATCCTCTTTTGATAGGTAATAGATGAATCTTTTCTGCAGCCTTTAGAGTTCCAAGGAGACCGATCCCCTAAAAAGATTAACCCCAAGCTTAGAATCTGCAAGGGTTCTATCAATCATATTGTCTAAAAGTCAATCCATGTATTCGGCTAGGATCACAAGAACCCCAGACTTCATAAATATATACATAACTAGAAACAAACATCTAGTTTTGATCAGCTTAATTTGACCATAATATATTCGGTCAGTGAAAAATGCTTGGACAAAGATGAGGACATGTATACTAAGAAATCAAGCAAGTTCAAGGTTGTACCATGGGGTTTATACATACAAAGTTGAAACTGCTAAAAACTCCATTAAATATACTAAGAAATCACGAAAGTCAAACATCCATGTCACAACGATACTTTCAAAAATTAGCTATGGGTTTTTAGTAAAAGGAAGGATTATATTAAGCAACATATTAGGTGACACTCCCACTGCCTGAAAACAAGAAAGACCAAACAAATTCTTAAATATCCCACTCCCACTGCTGCAACCAAATAAAGAAAAGAAAAGAAAAGGATATCAAAGAATTTAAGCTGAAAGGTAGCTTTTTTTTTTTCTGGCATCCAATACTAAATTTAAGTTAACCCGCCTTCTCCGGAATAAACTTTATAAACAAAAAATAAGAACAATTATGCTAAAATATCAGAGAGGAGTACAAAAACTGATCTTTCTCATAAAGGACTACCCTGGTAAAACTGCAAATCTACGAGTTGATGGTGCCGACATATAGATTATAGATATATTTTACAGGATGTACCTCTCGATAATATGTGGCTGGCAACCAGGTTGCTAGGAATATCTTGATATCTCCGGGAAGTCATTCCCTTGAGGAAAACCAAGCATTTAAGGTGACAACTTGAACAAATCTACTGAAAATGGTTGGTTTCCCATTTAAGAAGATAAAAATGCCAAAGATATGATCAGATACTCTATTATTCTCCTTCTCAAGACGTAGTAGAACTTAAGGCTAACCAACACTTCCACAATCTGCAAGCAGATGAATCTTCCATGGCTCTATGAAGACGTAAAGATCAACCAGGTTAAAAAGAAAGCACCAATAGGCAATAACGTCAAGAACTTCCCAATCCAGCAAAAACAACTTGGCAGTAAGCAGTAAAAAGAGAGAAAAAAAAGATCCAAAAACGAACAAAGAACATCGGCCGCAGTAAGCAGGACATCGCACATTGACATTGAGATGGTTTTTGGCGATTTCTACCCCAAAGGAAATCGAAAAAGCACAAAAAATCGTCTCTCTTGCGATGCGCAGCCAAACAACAGATATCGATGCGAGCTCACCGTCAAGCAAATAGCACACGAGCAGACGGAAAGCCGAGACTTAGGGTTTCCAATACGATTCTCTATCTCCGACCGCAGAGCTAGAGCGGGACAGAGACAGGCGAGAGAGAACGAGTCGATGACCGGAGAGAGAGAGAGAGAGAGAAGACTGCGGAGATATCAATGACTTCCGAAACGGCAACACCGTCGACATAGTTACGTTGTCAGAGCGGCCGCATATTCTTATCTATGCGGACACATGGACTTTTGCCCTCACGGACACGGAATCACGGGGAGAACGCTCTGTTGCCGAGCCGACCCACCATGGAATCTTTTCAGGGGTGACGGCATCATCGCGTTCGCCGACATTTCTCTGTGATTTCTTATTGGGACATTATTGTGCCGAAATCAGCACGTATCAAGAAGCAAGACTGCAGCTTAAGCATGGCTTCCATGAGGTCAGTGAAAGCTGCTGCTATTTCCGTCGAAGAAGAGTGAGTAGAGAGATAAAGAGTTGGTTCTTTTTAAGACCAACTGTCGAAACAAAGCAATTAGATCAGCAGCTATGTTCACTTTCACCTCACAGAGGCATATCTTGTCTTGCCACTTTGAGTTCGTCTTATAATTGACATCCACTCAAGAAGCCACTAGAACAGATTGAATTGGGTTTGTGGTGGCAATTATGCAAGAGATGCACGACATTTCCTCCACCATACCAAAGTCTGGTTGTTGGCCGCACTCTCTCCCTGATGGTGATGCCAAACTCCCTCCTCGCTTCACATCTGCTGCCAAAAGAAGGGAGTCCTTTCTACTTGATGCTCATCCCCACAGACCCCCACAGAGTACTAAAGAACAAAGAAGATAGGTTGTATGGATTTCCCTGTAGGCCTACTGAGTTAAAGATGAAATGTATTCAGTGCCAACCACTTGGCTCTCTGAAGAGCATGTTTTGTGCTGCTTGCACTCGATGAACCAATTCATCCTTCTTCCATGTAGAATGGACATGAGATATTTTTTTGAGGAATGCGTTGACTGGTTATGGGTCAAGTGGAATACCTCAGAATTCCCTCGGTGTTTCATCTGCTCGACACAACTGCTCTATGTTCTATATATGGACACTGAAGTGAGTCTCATGGACAGCTGCTGAAAGCAGAGAAAAGGTCATAGTGAATCCACTTCTGTTTTCACATTAGATTTTTAACCTTACTTCTGGATCACATGATTAAGAATAAAAGAAATCATGAAGAAGCTGGACCAGAAATGACTGGACAAACAACAATTCTAACTCTGACAGCAGAAGCAGACAAAGAGCTAAGCCTATGCACTGTTCAGGGCATAATTCAGGATAATAATTTCAGCTCTCTTGTTTCTTATACACACCAAATGATCCTTTGAAATGTTGCACTTTGTGACAAATCCAACAGAAGTGGACAATGATAGGATGTGACAGAGTCAAAAAAATATGCATCCCATTAGGATGGGAAGAACCTGCAGACGTCTGAAGTTAGAGTAGTACTGAGCATTCATGTCTGTGTCTGCTGGTTGAAATGAATTCTCATCATTTGCAGCTTACTCCTCCCCAGGCTGTTATCCCCAGATGATGTAAACTTGCTTTTCCTTTCTTCAATTAAGATAACAGCAAGGATTTCCTATCTGAAAAGTCCATCTGCCCTTGCAGGAGAATTTTGCATGTCCGATGAACAGTCTGTGATAAAGAAGATTTAGGATGAGGAGAAAGAAACGAGTGCAGGTTTATGATTTCAGATACATCCACCCAGTAGATGATAAATCTGGACACATTAACCGGGTGTTGGACTGTAGAGAAGAAGATAACGAGTCTCTATCCTGTCTGCAGATGCTGCCTAATGTGCACATGGAGAGAGCTTTCTGGTATTGTGGAAGATAAGCTCATGGAGGACCTGGACAATGACACTCACCCAAGAAACATGGCAGGTCCAAGATTCTAAACCACCAAAAAGAAAACGCCTATTCCATTTCCCCTCATCTGATGTATGCAACGAATCATGATGATATGTCCTGTTCTTGGATCATCCTACAGGATATAGTATACAGACAATGCATTCATCAAACAAGTGTTCCTTTTCCCCATATACTTCTCAGAATCTAAGTTGAAACTGTGTAAAGAATCGTTTGTTTCTTTTTCCTGAAAGCAAATCCTTGATCCAACTTCTGAATTTACATTCCATGTCATTAGATCTCGGAAAGCTGTAGTCATTCCGAACAAACAGAGTGGCAGACATGCACCAACAGGCAAGTAGTATGTTAAGCTGCATTTTCTTGTGCCTCCATAGATCCAGGAACATTTCTTCTCGCTGATGCCACCCCATCATTCTTCTCCTTTTGGTTCTCGCTGTCATAGGATGGATGCTACTTGACGAAAACACTTGTTTTCTTTCTCATCAAGTTTTGGCGGAGCGGCTGGGCTGAGCATGGATTTGCACAGGGTTCAGTGATGAAGGAGATGATGCACCAATTATGGCTATGACTGATTCATGATTCAGCTCTGTTCTTATCATTTTCTTCAACTCTTATGTATTTAGTTTCTCAGCAATTGGAAAGGAAGATTGTTATTAATATCTGAGGTGTTTAGTTTGATCTAATATTTGCGATATCTGCTCATGGCATGGATGTATATTCTGCAACAGTCTATTTCCATGTCTCCTGTTGTACATCAAAGACGCTCATCAACCATCACTGCATACAGAGTCTTGAGTACATGAAGGAGAAACACAAGCAATATACTGCTACAAGAGTATTTGACACCATCAAATATGTTGTCAAGCAAGCTCTTGGTTCTTCTCAACCACCCTCACTTCCTTAGCAGATCTGAGAGTGGCTGCCTGAAGAATAGATTACGACAACCGAAGCACACGTTTCATTAGCAGTGACATAAAACATGATCGAGAAGCACTTTGCAACCCTGAGAGAATACCTGCTCTTTGGTTATCTCCACTGAGAAGCCATCAACAATGGCTAAGGAAGATTTCTTCTTGTAGGTGTTTGGCTGGAAAAGCTTTTCGAGCAATCGGTCGTGCTTCTTGCTCAGGTAGGTGTCAAGCTCCTCCACGCCTTCCTTTGACCTGCAAGGTTCCACCGTGAGGGAGAAGAAGCACCAAGCAAGAGAACATAGGAAAGATGCTGTGGAGCATTACAGCTCGACCCACCGATCTGCATGGAGACGCTCATACTTGGGATCAAAGTTCATAAAGACAAAATACACCTCGGTTTTCTGATCTCCCATTGCCACCACACACACACTCTCTCTCTCTCTCACGCACACACACAATCTCTCTCTCTCTCCATGGTCTATTTATACTAACATGAAGCAGAAGAACTTGCTTGTTGCCATAAGCTTCCCACTTACATCCTTTGATTGAGAATGGACCTTCTTCCTCAACTGCACTTTGGCAACCAAACGCATGCATTGCCCCTGCACTTGTATTATTGTTTCTTTGGGTTGCTCTGTAGTGGGAAAAATCTGACATTAAAGAGAGTTTAGATTGAAATGGTTAAAATGTTCTCCACTGACCCAAAGTTGAGATGCAAGGGGGATGATCTCCAGGGATGGAGGGCCCAGACCATGTTGGTTGGAAGGAGATCGCCATGACGAACTGCATGGATTCTAGTCTTTGGCATGGTCCCCTTGGGTTCAGATGGTCACATGTAACCCACAGGAAGTGAGAGGTGGAGGTGATGAGGAATGCAAACTCTTTGCAGGTCTCTCTGCATTAAAAACCACTCTCACTTTTCATCACCTATCTTTAGTATAAATAGAGAAGTAAGTAGGATGAATGTTTCCAAAGGAGAAAATAATCTGCTTTCTTCATTCTTTTTTTCTTTTTCTTGAATTCCTGATCTAAACTTTCCCTTGTTTATTTTGTTTCTGAGGGTGTTGTCTGCACATAGGAAGAGAGAGTACACGTCCCGAAGCTTGTGATATGAGACAATGAAGTGGTTTCTTCCTCACATGTAAGTGATAGTTTGATGGTTGCAATCACTTTATTGGTGACTTTACATCATAATAGTTACATGAACAGTCATCTTTCCCAGAAGGCACTGTAAATGGTCTAGAAATGGATAGGGCGGCTGCATGCACCAAATGATCACCGGTAGGTCATGGCTATCTACATCACGAAAGCTGCGAGGACGAGCCATCCAATCCTTCTCCTAGCCTCATATGATGTACCATCAGTTCATCCTCGTAATGATTTAGCTGCTACCTTGAATGCCTATTGCTAGAAGGTGATCCACACAAAGGAAAAGCTTAGACCGAACTCCTTTTATCACGGCTTGGCATGAAAAAACTGATCGAAACTATATCATGGATTCTCTTCATGCATTGCTTATCAAGATTACTTCTTGTGATATAAACAGCTCCCACAAAGGGATGTTGGTGTCAAGTTTCATCACCGAAATATATATTTTGTCAGTGAGAGAAGAAACTTGTCACTAGTTAAACTCCTCAAACACACGGACACACACAATGCCATAGAGTGTCAGGTCAACACACTCTACCATGCTCAGAAGGAAGGAAGAAAACAAGGCATGGTAGAAGAAAGCAATGATAAGCTCCATGATTGTTCCAGCCACAAGCCAGAATGAGTGCTCCACCACCTAACGCTGCCAGAACAAATCATTGTCCTCGTGAATCTAAGCTTGTGGAATCGACAGTTCGGCTTTCTTGGCTTATACTGCGTCATATATTTCAGCCTCTGCTCGATGAATAGGAACACAAGCCAGTTGTGTTGCATCTGTACATGCGAGATATACTCCCAAGTGTAGAACTCAAGTTTCAATCTTTTCTTTTAGGTTCTGTTGTTTGATGTATAAACATAAACTTGGTTCAACCAATGGTACCTTGTTTGTATTAGGCCGTCGAATCGAAAAATCTAGGCCCATCACCATCCTGTGATCTTGCCCACCTACCAGGAGCCATCGTTCTTGATGTGATGTGGCTCCATAACTCGTACCATTAGTGATGCATTCGTACCCTTGATCTTTTGTTTCCTCTACTGTTTCTTCTACGTCAAACTCTTTGATTTAAGTATTAAGAGTGTCACGATTTTAGTGATGCACCATTGCGGTCAAAACACAAACTTAGCTTGCATTGCCTAAGTTACGTTTCGTCATTGCGATTTTGCTCCGCAAAGATTAGCTCACTTGCAACCTCTTGCAGGTCCCGAAGGACATATAAAAGAGAAAGTTAATTAGTTTGAAAGAACGAGCGACGGACAAGTCCCGACGTCTCGTGAAAAGGGGACGGTTTACAAGCAATTCAGCGAGCACCTTGCATGCATAAGAGAAAAGAGGGAGAGGGGGAAAACAAGAACTTTAGAGGGTTAAACAAACAGCTGCAAGTTCACAAATAGCTGCTCGCTGGGTGCCGGACGCGACAACAAGTTCTCGTCAAAGTAACGTGTGAACTTGCGAAAGGTTGTTCGACGCTCGACACTATACCGAAGCCCCATCCAGTCCTGTGCCACCCGGGAGGTTCTAAGGGGTTGAGATGGCTGACATTTTGGTGAGCGGAGGCGGACTATGAAAAGCAGCCCATGGCACACGGAAACGGAACTGTTTTGGGCTGTTTTGAGACTGTTTTGCTCGGTTCGATGAGCGATTGCTTTGTAGCGTTGCAACTTATTCGAACTTATATTTTTACAAGCAAAATGACTCAAAATTAAGGCAAAACATATTGCCAAACATATGTACATGTAGAACGATTCATTGAACGAAATTGTTGCGGGTGCACGATGACCGTTCGTGACAAAAAGGGAGCATGGGAGATTCCATTTGACCGCTTCAACTCCATTTCGATGATAATTCCAGATGATGAATTCTAAGTTTGACTCGATCAACCCTGACGCAAGACCAACAGTTGTGAAGGATAGTCATTAGACCATCGTTGACTGACATCGAACTTCGCAAACATTAAAAGAATTATGCCAAAATTAATTAATCCTGTTGGAAATAGTGGAACCCCTTGTATTTGTTCTCAGCTAATTGAATGGCCGACTTGTTCGAAATAGCTTCGCTTTGTCTCTCTCGATGCGAAAGTGACTCGGGTCATGTACCTGCAAACAAACACCTGTGCCAACCATGGGCACCGCAAGAGAGAGTTGAATCGGTCTTATGGAATTTGCTGTCTCCCTTGTCGTCCTGATGCTTTGAAGCTGCAAGGTTTGAATTCAAATCTCCCTTGATTGGGTAGTGATTGCTTCCAATTTTCCTGTTCGATGATCCAATGACGAAACACCTCGATTTGTACCTTCTGTCGACGCGCAACAGCATGAGATTAAACGCGTTAGTTGAAGGCTTCTAAGTTGTGGTGCCATCTGTGTCCCCCTCTCAATGGCGGATCCTCCTCCTCGTCTTCCTTATCTGCTACAGGCGCTTGTGGTTGAAGCTGAATCGAGAAGGGATGCTCACATCGTAACATGAATTCAGCATGACATCATAAATCTATCTAATTTAATTATGTAAAACATACAGAAACATTCAACTGTTACATTTAAATTCCTCGTTATGTGGCAACAAAATAAGTAAATAAATAAAAAATATATAAATATAATATTATTTATGTCGCAACAAAACCCCACTGCTTAAATTCCAAAGAACAATTTTAAAAGAGGCTTACCTATTTCACGTGTGGGCTCCCCGCTGTGGTGTCACGAAACCGTCTTATTTGTGTTGACCGAGCCACCAACCACGGATGAAGCAGTTTCCATTGGCCAACCGATGCGGGTCCCGTTGTTTGTTACTACTGGCATTTGCGCTATCAACAAATGAGAAGACGTCCTTCGCTGGTTGGACGCTCCGCTCCAACGCAAGAGCCCTAGTCCACCAACCGGAAGCACATAGAACTACCGCCACTGGCGACGTCTCCCCCACTCGCTGCCTAACGCGGAGGGGAAGCAGACGTCCAGATTCTCCATCACTTCAACCTCTCTTCTCCGGTTGACATTCCCAAGCTAGCCTCTCTTTAGCGGACAATTCAAGCTTTGAATGGGTCAGCACAAATCGGTCTCCCTTCTGACCGAAGACCGAAGAAGAGAAGATGATGGCGACTGATCTAGGCGTTCTCGGTCAAACGTGTGAGCCCCACCTGCATCGGACGAACACAATCCACAGATGGAACTCCATGACCCAGCCTTCCCCTCCTCCAGTTTAAATACCACTCCCCTTTGTTTATTTCTCCTCGCATCTTTCTCTACACAAGAGAGCAGCAAAAGTGAAACAAAAAGATATAGATAGATAGATCGAGAGAGAAAGAGGGAGACATCAACCAGCTTCCTACCTCTTTGCCTTCAGAAGTAGATTATGACCTATCACGGTGGAAGTGTGTACTGTAGCTCCCAGTGTTAGTTTCTGCTGGGTGTCAGCTGCATTAGCTTCGTAATAATTGTTGAGTTTATCTGCTTCTTGGATTCGGAAGAACCGCGTTTTCCATTGTAATCTGAGCAAAATTCTAGTGCTTGAAGAGTTACTCAGCTAGTTCTCAAGCTAAGCAATGGGGAGCACTGGTGCGTGGGATCTCAGTTCGCTGCTGAGGCTGCTTGCACAGGGAGAGGAGCAGGCGAGGCAGCTGGAAGCGCATCTGGAAGCTCCTTCCCTTGCGGACCATTGCAAATCGTTGCTGCAACGGGTGAGATCCACTTTGGAGGAAGCCATTTCCATGGCTAAGCTAGTGGACTACGAGATGTCACGGCAGCCTGCATGCCACAACGCAATAGCAGAAGCGGCAGCCGCGGCGGCATCTGACTCGCCTCGGTCCAACAGCGGGAGCCCGAGGAGTGAGAACTCGGAGAGGGTCTTCAAGGAACACGAGCGCATGGAGATGTGCAAGAAGAGGTACACACCGGTGAATTGCAGCTAAACAGAGCACATAAAGAGCTCATCTCACCTGACATCACTGTCTAATATCTTTGGATTGCAGGAAAACTCTACCCAAATGGACGAACCAAGTTCGTGTTTCCAGCGGCGGAGTGACCGAAGGATTAGAGGATGGCTATAGCTGGAGGAAGTATGGGCAGAAGGAGATCCTCGGAGCCAGGCATCCAAGGTTAGAAATCTCCTCTGTTTCTTCCCCTGTTCTTTCCGTCTCTTCCAAGCTCGATAATGGCGGATTCTTCTGCTCGCAATCACCAAAAGCCCGCCTCAATCTTCGGGCACTCACAATTGGCACACTCTCGCAGAGGCTACTACCGATGCAGCCACCGCAACAGCGTCGGATGTCTTGCGACGAAACAAGTGCAGAGATCAGATCAGGACCCCTGCGTCTTCGACATCAGCTACCGAGGAGAGCACACTTGTCTACAGAGGCCGCAACCGTCTCCGCTTCCAGAACTAGAGTTGCAGCAAAGCCATGAAAACCCTCCTACGATCCATGAAGCACTACTGCATCATCCTCGCCAGCATCTGCATTCAAGTCTCAGGGTGGAAACCGAAGGGTTGAACATGCACGATCAAGTCCTTAGTTCGTCCTTCTCCTTCCCTTCGACTCCACTCGACAGTTTCGGACCTCAAAGCCGTGTCTTCTCATCTTCTAATCCCCTGGAGAACACCTACGTGGGCAGCTTCTCTCCCTTCATCTCACCAGCTACCTCGGAGTCCAATTACTTCTCAGTCTCTCCATGCCAAATGAGCGGCTATGGAGGTGGAATAGCCCCCAACACCTCAGAATCTGACCTCACCGAGATCATTTCTGCTGCGACGTCCACGACCAATTCCCCCAAGTTGGATGCAGCTTTCGTGCTCGACCACGCCGAGTTCGATCAAATCTTCCCTTTCGATGCTCCAAAGTTCTTCTGATGCATCTTAGAAACAGAATCCATTACTATCAGTAAGTGTTAAGATAAGCCTGTTGTTCAACCAAGTTTTGCAGGCCTTCTGCACCAAACAAAAGCTAGAGTGAGCGAATTATGTTGTTGCATTCATTTAGGACTAATGTGATCGAGATTGATACAGTAGTTTGCTTCTTCTCTTTAAGCTTTATGCTCTCTACGTGTACATGCCTTGTTCCTAATGAACAAAAGATTGCCTTCAAGCTTTTGGTACATATTGGAATTATTCCAGCTCTGGTTGCAGTATCATCCAGAAACACTCGGTGATAACCAAGAGAACCATTAGAAAGTTTGGCCATGTCGGTGCTTGCGGCGAGGACCGGCGTGTTGACAACGAGGCAGGCAATAGTGGGATGTGGGTTGACTTCCCAACTCTTAAACAGTGCAAGTATCCGATGGTTGACTTCGAGGTGCAATTAAACAATAGTTGACCTCGATATCAGCATAAGCAACCTTTTGAGCGCAATAAAAGCATGAAACTGAGGGAACGAAGGAATTCTCAAAAAGTCACATTGATGTTCCTACTGATCTACACACACAGGAAATATGAATTGGTGTTCCTACTTAACAAGGAGGAGATTACAGCACAAAAAGATGTAATGTGCATTTAATTAGAAGCTTGATTCAAGAAAATTTCCCACAGTAGAAGCTAACATTGTCATCAAGAACTGGATCAGTCATGGCCGCCACATAAGACACGACTGCTACGATGAACAGAGTACTCCTTGGCGGCGATGGTCCTGCCGGTAAACCGCTCCGACATGGTCTTCCGGTCGCATTCCGGCGAGCCCAGATCCCGCCCCCACGCCTCTGAGATCGAAGCAAGACAGCCCGAACTGGAATTTCCACCATGTTCTTTGAGCGGTTTTGATCGCAGCACCAACCACGCCATGTTCTTGAACCATCTCGCGACTCGCGAGCGCTTCCTCCGCGCTTGGCCCAGCGGCGCCGAAAGAGGAGGAGGAGGAGGAGGCACGGCGGAGTGCGGCATGGAGAAGCACCGAGCGGCGCCAGCGGAGTTGAGTTGCCTCATCAACGACTCAAGCTCAAAGGAGTCGTAGAGAGAGCTGCCGCAGTCCCACACGAGCCTGTTGGCCGATGCACCGGCTGGAGCCTTCTCCATGAATGTGGAAGGAAACAGGAAAAAGGATGAGGAGGAAAGAAGCAAGCAAAGGCGATCACCAAAGCTGTAATGTAGCGTTAAGTACACATATACGCATGATGTGGTTAATTACGGAGGAACCGCTAGTCTTAATTAAATGAGCTCATAATTTAGAAGGAAAGCTTGAAATCTACGTAGAAATGAAGCAAATCAAGCTCATAATGGAGTTGATCAAGGGATTAAATGGCTTTTATCATTGCTCTAAACTACACATAGTTAACTATCTTCTTTCGTTTCGTAGGTTAATTATAGAAATCCTCCATAAACACATGGAAATAATCTAGACGCACTACCTTATTTAACTTTGTGTGTGTGTGTGTGTATATATATATATATATATATATATATATATATATATATATATATATATATATATATATATATAATGACTGTTTTTACATTACATTTCAATGCTTTCCTAGTATTATTGAAAACAAATTATAATAATATGTTTTTTATTATTGTTAAAAATAAGTTAATATAAAAATATTAAAAACATAATACTTTTACTCACTTTGTACAGAAATATTATATTATAATATATTTTATATGTATTCTGATATTACTGAAAGTACTATAATAATATTAAAAAAATATTATAATGAAACTGATTGGTCCATAGGAAAAATATATATTCTAGATGTAAAAAAAAAAAAAAGAAGGGCGCTTTCTTGAAGCAGAGAGCTTTAATCTTATTAGCAATAGCCTCAGAATTAGTAACAACAATGGTAGCACAAAATGATGTTTCTGAAGGCAAACTACTTCGATCTCAATGTATCATACAGCTGAAGCATTATAACACAAAATACAATACAAAATGAAAAAAAAGATACAGAGAGTGCAAAGCACTAAAGAAACACATCAGTTATCTATATGAGTCTCAAGATGATGATGTCCCCATCAGATGATCTGTTGTCAGTATGATCATCACAGCTGAACACGCATACCGAATCCATGCTTCACCTTCTCAACCCTGTCAAAAACTTCAGAATTAGCAAGAACATATGCAAGATTGAGCAACAGTAGGACTTCTATGGAGCATCAAAGCCAAACATCACATGCATTCGAAAAATTGTGGTTGGGAGCAGCTAGGTAATTAATCAGACCTTTGGATGCATAAATGTATAAAGGAATTAGTTGCTAGATGATCATTTTAAGTGAAGGAACTATGCAGTAAGCTATGGCGCACAAGGTGATGAAACTTCATGGAATCAAGAGAGGTTTGCACGCAGGAGCTCACGTTGGTGCCAGTTTGCCAAGACCATCTAGCTCTTCACCAGATGATTCATCCCAAACTTTGCCAGAAATCTCAATTATATAGGAACAACCTCTGGTCGCTGGAAGTCCTCGACCGACAAGCAAATCCAAATCCTTCTGATGAAGCTCTCTCCCATTCACAAGAACACCGGTATTTCCCCCGGCACAGTTCTTGGGCATAGGATAGTTGAATTCTTTAATAAACGGCTGCAAAAATGATATGTTATTATATTGTCTTGACCTGTTGATTGTAGTGCTCATAGAATTCTGCATCCGATAGTTGTACTTACAGAAATTATCCCAAGGCAGGGATGCCCCATCACACCCCAAAATCCGGCACGGTAGTCATACCTGAACGAGGAAGCAAAGCCACCATCAAGAAACAAGATAGGATCTTAGCACTCGGTATATATGATCTACGATATGCACAGCTAAACAGCTTATGTGAATTTGAGTCAGCCAATTGGATAGCAATCTAGTCAGTATACCCTACCAGAAAAGGCAGTTCTAATTGCCCAGAATAGACATCTATGCGCCGAAGCCTGGGCCAGCATTATAGACATGGCAGCAGCATAATTGCCGGTTGCCAACCCAATGATTGCACACAGTTGACATGGTCAACATGTGAAAGAAAGGCCATGAAATCCAATGCATATGACCGAACTCCGAAGACACCAGAAACAAACAAAGAACAGAAGCATAACTTATATGTGGAGAAAAGTTAAATAACTCCTACCTAAAATTATTTTGCTCACATAGTGTAACCACCAGCTCAATGCGGAGCAAGGAGCTAAACTCCTCGATGCCACAATTTAGAAGCCATGATTTCCTGGGAAACATTTACTGAGTTGTGGGTTATAAACCTACGTTTAATGATCATTAAGATGATAACTTAGTTTGGATGTTATGTGGAAAGCATGCATATACAAGAAGTTTAGAAAAAGCAACTTGTTTCTGACAAGAGTCTCACCAATAATGGCCAGGATAGATTGGACCGGCTTGCTTTTCAGCCTTCTTAATCAATCGATCGGGAATGGGGTGGTCATTAATTGAAACTTTAAATCTACTATGACCTAGTGATTGATTAAGAGGCCGAAAGCTCTTCTTTATTAGGCCAGCAAGGAATGAATCACCAGCCTTGATGATCCTAGGTTGAGTCTCATCTTTGCTTATCATGTCCCACGAGTCTCGAGATAAACCAGAATGTTGATCCTCCTCATCTGACAAGTCCATCTCAGTAGCCACTTGTACATCTTTTGTTGAGTTCTGCTTGAAGTTACCATTTAATGATGTACTTCTCGCCTGATCAGAATGGTTACTCTCACTTCCACTTTCAGATCCATCAGCTGCACGATCAGACAGTAAGTAGCCAAAATGTTCACGAAGTGGCAAACTTGGAACTCCTGATATCATCTGAGCTTCTGAGGGCATCCCGGGCAAGCTAGGAACATCCTTCTGCAAAATCACACTTTCTGGGCTCTCAACATATCCAGATGTACCAGGAGACAAAGATGACCCATACTCTTTCTCTGATTCCCTCGAGTGTAAACCATGTCCTTTTTCTATCATCTCGTGATCATTGCTTGTGAAAATGTAAGGCAACACTAGTTTCTCA
Organism: Musa balbisiana; assembly: GCA_004837865.1. Classification (NCBI taxonomy): domain Eukaryota; kingdom Viridiplantae; phylum Streptophyta; class Magnoliopsida; order Zingiberales; family Musaceae; genus Musa; species Musa balbisiana. Next base: position 25,537,270 of record CM017194.1, on the reverse strand, counting down.
TCGGTAGACTGGATACCATTGATTGTGCTATTATGAGAGGAGTTATTGTTCTCGGAAGATACACGTGAGACTGGTGTTGGGGCAGAAATAACAATCTTACTTCCATCGTACTGGATCGCAACTAACTTAAAGCAAGATCCACACTGCAGATTAATGTTATTCTTCTTCAGAAGCAAAGACTTTTCAGGTAGCTGCAGGAGCTCGAAACAACTCGAACAAATAGTAAATGGGGCAGCACCATCAATGGGTCGACAGGAACGTGCATTATTCTTGCTGAATTTGGTTCTACAGTGTGATCTTGGCTCAAGTCTGTGCAATGGAGCATTGTCAACCATTATATTAGAGTTTCTGGAACCAATAATTGAGGGACCATCAACTCTGCAGAACTCATAATTATTGACGGGATACAGAATCCTCTGATGGCCAATAGTTGTGGATGGGGCTCTTGCAGGAAGCAAGAACGGTCTCTGGTAGCATTGCATACATGAGCAGGCAGGTTGATGATAGAAACCATCATGATGGTAAGACATAATAGGATCAAGAGCAAACTGTCCATAAAGGAAACCATCGACCTGTCTCGGTGGATATTCATGGGGTCGGTGAAAGGGAACTCTTCTTTGAGCAAATGGATCACCATAACCAGGTATGCCACCCTCAGCTGACACATTAGAATATAAATTTACCATGGCAGCATTATGATCATGCAGTGTTGGGAAATACTGAGATGAATTCGGGTCTGACGATGATGAGGTTTCAGGAAACCATTTAACATGATCATGATGGACATAGGAACTCTTCGGCTTGTCTGAGGCCTCACAAGTTCGCTGCACTTGATCTCTCAACTCATCAAGCATTCTCAGAAGCCTTGCTCGGTCTTGTTCAAGGTAGCCTACTCTGCTAGCACCATCCGTGTTCTGCCTACTTTCGCCCTCGACATTACCATTGATATAACTTGGATACCGATGACAGTCGGATGGGCCTTCATCAGGCGGTGGAGCAGGCCAACCGTCTCCCATGGGAGCTCTCGGTGCTCGGACTTGTCTTTGCTGAGGCTCACGAGACTCATCTACCTGTTGCTTCATTTCTCTTCCACTCTCCAAGCCTGTTTTACCCAATTCAGACACATCATGGGTGTGCTTACCAATGAGAGTTTCCCATTGGCATTGATGCTTGGTATCGGCACTTCCATTTTCTTTGGGAAGATCATCTATCTTCATCAGGTCACTGTCTTTACATCCGGTCACAGAAACACCATGGGAACCCGCTGATCCATGTGATAGTGACTCCACCGTCCTATCATCTCCACTGCCCTCATGATGGATCTCTGCACTTGAATCTGAAACCATCGGTTTCTTCTCCGTGCAATGCTGCTCCAAGACCTCGAGATATTTGATGTTTTCTTCATCAGATTTCTCCGGTGAAGCTCCCGAACCTGGAACAGGTTTCTTGGCTGTATGATTCCCAAAGAACCAAACGATTGTTACCGTATAACCCTACCCCAAATGACTATCCTAATGTTTAGCAAGAACAAAACAGATAAAGATAAAAACTTTGTCAGCAAGAATTCACAGACGAATGAAGATTGGAGCTCACCTTGGAGAGTAGCGCCACAGCCACCGCAGCGGTAGACTGCGAAATTGGCGAGCTCCGGGAGAAGCTTTTCGCACTTGGGGCACCGCACCACTCGAACCTTCGATCCAAGTCCCTCCTCAGCCATCTCTCTCGCATGGAATGAATCCTTCAAAAACCCTCTCAAGCTCCGATCCTTCGCCACCGCCTCAAATTCTCCAACCAAAATCCCTCCTTTATAGCACCAAACGAGACAATGGACCAAAATGGAGTCACATTGGCGATGCCCAGAAAAATGGCACCTCAGAGAAAGAAGGTCGACCCCATTTCCTCGAACTTCTCCACGAAACAGAGATCAAAATCGCTCCTTTCTCGGAACCTGGGAAAGCATTCCGGTCATTCTTCCGCCCCACTTTATTCCGTCGCGCTTCCGCCTTGTGAGAGAGAGAAAAAGAAGGATTCGAAAGCAAAAGGAGGAAGGGGAGAAAGGTGAGGTTTTGGCATGAGTAATCATGAGACGGCGAGACAGGGAGAGAGTCGTAGGGCGATCACCCTTCCCTAATCGAATCCGCTACCGCGCTGCTGAACTCGGCGATTTAATGAACTCCGGAGGCTCCGACCAACTAGAATCATTGGGATCAAAAAGCTAGATATCGTCTCCAAGTAATGGCTCACCTGGGTGCGCATCCATCCGACACGGACACAGGTCGAGACGACTCTCCATAGCTGTGGCTTCTCACCGTCGTCAACCTCGTTGCTTCCACATGGCCCCCATGCACGGACTGCTACCACATACGCAGAACACAGCTTGCCTTCGAGGACGACAGTCTGACACACTAAATATTTGGCCATGGTGACCGCAAGTCTTCTCAGTCCGGTACAGCCTGACTCGTTCTTTGATCTGCGACGTTTGTCTGCTTGCAGAAGCTCATCACATCTCTCCCCACATCCAGCTCATGGATCAGCGATCTTATTGCTGTCTCCGTCGTTGCAAGAGAACTGTTTACCCTTGTCCCACTGGGAAAGACGGCAAGCGCAGCTTTAGGTGTGTCAGAGACAGCAACGGGGCCCGTGGCAGCTGCGACTGATGGGTGTAATGATGGAGTTATACCTGATCGAAAGGAGGGGCTTTTATGGAATTTGGGAGGTTGGGCGGCACTCCACGCACGCCGAGGTAGCAGAGGAATCCGAAGTGGCGCAAAGCGGGGCATCGTCCGGCGGGAGCTCGGACAAGGTTGCGCAAAAGGAGGGGCTTTTATGGAATTTGGGAGGTTGGGCGGCACATCACGCACGCCGAGGTAGCAGAGGAATCCCAAGTGGTGCAAAGCGGGGCGTCGTCCGGCGGGAGCTCGGACAAGCTTGCGCTTTGCGCAACCTTGTCCGCTGCGCACAGAGGGTCACCACGGAGCTTCTGCTGTGGGCCCAGCGTGAACCGGCCCATGAAGATCAGAACATTCACCCATGTGGCTCAAATTACCCGGCCCAATTGAACCACCACGTCCCGAACCAACTTGATTCGATCTCGACCGTCCACGCCCCCTCATCTCTGTCCACTCCATTTCTCCATGCTATAAAAGGAGAGCACAACGGCTAGGGTTAAAGCAGCTCTCACCTTTCTCGGCTTGTTTTAGGGTTTTCGCTTCATTTCTCTTCGGCGATCTTGTTTGGGACAAGAAAGGCAAGATGACGGTGAAGCTGTCGAAGGCGGAGAAGAAGGTGGTGTACGACAAGAAGCTGTGCGGGCTGTTGGATGAGTACAGCAAGGTGCTAATCGCGGTCGCCGACAACGTCGGGTCCAACCAGCTCCAGAACATCCGAAAGGGTCTCCGCGGCGACTCCATCGTCCTCATGGGCAAGAACACCCTCATCCGCCGCTGCATCAGGATCCACGCTGAGAAGACCGGCAACAAGAACTACCTCAACCTCCTCCCCCTGCTTGTCGTGCGTTCTCACCCCTTTCCATCTTGCAAGCTTTCTCTTTGTGATAGCGTGCTGACGTAATTTTCTTTCATTGGGACAGGCGATGAAAGATTATCTTTTGTGCTCAATATCTCTTGATGCTAATCATTCGTAGTTCTTTTTGGTTGTTCCAAGAACTTATTATGTTCATGCTGTTCAGGGAAATGTGGGACTTATATTTACCAAGGGAGATCTCAAAGAAGTTAGTGAGGAGGTTGCCAAGTACAAGGTATGCTAATGTTACGAGAATCCATGTTGTTTTTCCAGTCTTGCTTCTTTCTCTGAATTCAAATTGGGATTTTTGTAGGTCCGTTGGGACAGGGTTAAGTCTTTTTTTTTTTTTTTTGCTTATAGAATTTCAATGCTTAGATCCAATACAATGACACAATTTCATCACTGGAAAAATATTTGGTTCATTACAAGATGCGTATATCAGAATTCAAATGAAATAAGATATAAAATGATAAAAACATTCGAGTCTTGTGCTCGTGACTGAGTTGGCCGAAGTTCATTCTATGTAGCGCAGAAAATGATATGAATACCTATGAAATCCAATAGCATGGATTACTCTTGAATCCCTGTTTATAGGATTAGAAGAATAGACCCTTTATCTGAGTAAGTTAATCTGATATGCATCCTAACTTACAGCTGTCGATATTTAATAAATATATCCATTGAGTTGAATTGAACTTGGATTTTGACTTGTTTTAGTACGTTGATATTCCTTTTTCGTTTTCTTTATTTAAGATAGTAAGTATAAGAAGGTGATAAAGCATTTCTACCTTTTTTTGCTAGCTAGAAATATTTATATGCACATTAGAAATGTTAATACTCTTGTATCAACCCCTTCAAACATTACAAGCCAGCAACTTAGTTCACTATTAAATGCTAGGAATACCTTTTTGAGTGGCATATAATTGCAAGTCAGCAACTTAATTCACTATCAAGTACCTTAGACGGAAAATTCTTTGTCATGTTATTCCTAGGACAATATGATTAGTTTAATATGTAAGAGTTGGAATGATGTAGCTTGTCCCAAAGAATGTTCTGGTCTGAATTGGTGATGAGGACTTTCTTGACTGAATTATGCAGATTAGACTAATATAAGGGAAGGTTTATTTGCTTCATAAAGCAATGTAATCTTGATTGAGCTAGTGAAAGACTTGATCCACCCTACCTGTCACATCTATGACAACAGGTTTTTGTAAATAATCATTTTTTCATCTACTCCACCAATAGTTGGGCTGAAATCTGTGCCATTACTAATGATGCAGTGATGTTGCATTTGTGTGTTCAGTTTCAACATTTTGTCACTATAGCATATTTGACGATGCTTGACACTTGTGAAGAAAATGTTGACAACATGGTTCATGACTGGCTAAATCATTGCATAATGGTCATTCAACTGAATCAACAAGATTTTAAGATGGTCCGTAAATTCTAGATATCAGATTTTGCAAGATCATATTGTTTTTAAGGTCTATGCAAGTAGGGTTCTCCTTTTTCCTTTTTGCTGTCATTTCCTCTCATTGATCTACTTCTCTATGGTTTTCTTTTGCTAAATTTGAAGTAGAATTTCAATTGACTTTTTTTCCTTCATCGTCAGGTTGGAGCTCCTGCGCGTGTTGGACTTGTTGCACCAATTGATGTTGTTGTTCCCCCTGGCAACACTGGATTGGACCCTTCACAGACTTCTTTCTTCCAGGTCAATAAGATAAATGTCTTGTATACCATACCAAATACTGTCTGTAGTTTCATACTGAAACTCCTTTCTCTCAGGTGCTCAACATCCCAACCAAGATTAACAAGGGTACTGTGGAAATCATTACCCCTGTTGAACTGATCAGGAAGGGAGAAAAAGTGGGCTCTTCTGAGGCTGCTCTCCTTGCAAAGCTTGGGATTAGGCCTTTTTCATATGGCCTTGTTATTCTGTCTGTGTATGATAATGGATCGGTCTTCAGTCCTGAGGTGCTGGATCTCACAGAGGATGACCTCATTGAGAAGTTTGCAGCTGGTGTCTCAATGGTTACTTCACTGTCTCTCGCCATTTCTTACCCGACACTTGCGGCGGCTCCTCATATGTTCATCAATGCATACAAGAATGTGCTTGCTGTTGCAATTGCTACAGAGTACTCCTTCCCACATGCAGAAAAAGTTAAGGAGTACCTAAAGGTATATTTATAATCTGAGCTATGGGTTCTAGTCCTGTTCTGCCATTGAATATATGTTCTAAATCTTATGATTGGTGCAGGATCCAAGCAAGTTTGCTGTCGCTGCTGCTCCTGTGGTTGCCGAAGATGCTGCAGCTGCATCTTCTTCTGCACCTGCAGAAGAGAAGAAAGAGGAGCCTGCCGAGGAATCTGATGATGACATGGGCTTTAGCTTGTTCGATTAGTGTGTTCGAGTTGCAAAGAACAAGTAGCATTTGGAGGTTCCATAATTATCTTGTTGAGCTATTAGATTTTACTACCAAAATTTCTAGATGTCGTGAAGCTCTGGCTTTTCTCTTCTTGGCAAATGTTTTCTAGTTATTAAAATTTTCATGTGTTACATAGTGGTGCAAGTCTTAAGCTCCTGGAATCATGATTCTATCTTGCACCCTTATAGCCAGTTCTTGGGGCGTGATCTTACAAAGAGAATTTGCTTTGCGTGCATATTAGGTGGATCTGTTCGTCTGTTTCACAGGTTGAGATATAAAGAAAGAAATATTATTATTTTTTAATCATCAGGTGGATCATAATGAAAGAAAAATGGAAGAATTTTAGAAAAAATGTACTTTTGTATTTTTTTTCAGGGCATTTTTATTGTAAAAAATATTTAAACAGCGTCTTTTGATGGGTTATATTATCTATTTAATCTTGGACAGTTGAGTTTAAAATTATTTTATTTAAAATAATGGGTTTGGATTGCAGATTCAGTAAGGCTTTTGTTGATTGATCCGATTTATTCAGTAAGGTTTAATATAAATTGATTGTTGCATTGTATCGCTGTCATAGTATTGATACTGATATCGACGAAGAAGCAAAAAGTTTCTCTTCTATCATTTTTCTTGTTTGTCTTTTTCTTTATTCCATACGTGGATTATTATTGTTTATTTTCTTTATTTTCTTTATTTTTATATTTTTTTCTTTCCTCTTGAATCAAGAATACAAAAAAGATTATGTAAGTATACTATTATCTTTATTATTGTTCGATTATTATTTAAATAAATTAATAATTATTTAAATAAGATTATATACATGAAAATTTATATATAGTATGGTATTTAAAATATCTTTTCTTCTTTGATATTCATTGTTAAATTTGTGAGCTTGCAAAAAGATATTACATTTATCAAAGGTTTTGTACACTTATGTAAGTCGAAACTAGTTAACTTGTAAAAAAATAAAAACATTATATATATCTTACTGTTTCATTGTTTTTTTGGCCAAAAATAATGTATCATATATTAGTAAAAAAATTTTGATGGTCAAATTTCAAATATAAAAAATTATTATATGAGAGCATGATATTTTTTAAAAATTAAAAAGTATTTAAAAATTAAAAAAATAACACACTATGCATGACTTGAATAATTCTAAAAAATATTTTAAAATATGTCCATTTAGATCCAATTCAAATGTATCTAAAAAATTTTAGGGTATTTTGAGATATCTACTATGTAATGTATTATTTTTATATTTTGACCAACAATAATGCATTACATATTAGTAAGATTTTTTTTATGATCAAATTTTTACCAAGTGTTTAGGACTATTTAGAAGGTTAAATGCAAAAAAAAAAAAAAACTTGAGTGCATAATATTTTTGAGAAAATTTTAAAATTATTTAAAAATTAGAAAATGGCAGATTATGCATGACCTGAATAATTCTAAAATAATCAATAAAATAAATACTGACATATGTCTATCTAGATCTAACTCAATGGTATCTAAGAATTTTTAAGGACATTTTGATAAATTTTGTTATGTGATGCACCTTTTTTTTATCTTGATAAAACAGTGTATCACATATTAGTAAAAGTTTTCTGATCAAATTTTTATCAGGTATTTAGGGCATAATTAGAAGGTCAAATGTCAAAAATATGATACACTCTGTAGGGCTTGAATAATTTTAAAAATGATAAAAAAAATTAAAATAGAAAAGCACTGACATATATCCATCCACATCCCATTAGATGGTATTTTAAAACTTTCAAGGCATTTTGACAACTCCTACTATACAATATACTAATTTTGAATTTTGATAAAAAAATGATGCATCACATATTAGTAAAAAAATTTTGATGGTCAACTTTTTAAGAGGTGCGTGAGACCTAATTAGAAGGTCAAATGCTAAAAAACTTGTATTAGTGCATGATACTTTTATAGAAATTTGAAAAAGTTTTTAAAAATAAAAAATGATAAAATGTGCATAAGCTGAATAATTCTAAAAAAATATCAAATAAAATTTTTAAAATAAAATGTATACTGACATATGTCCATCTAGATCAAATATAAAGAGATTTTAAAAATTTTAGATCATTTTGACAAGTCCTACTATATAACAAACTGTTTTTAGATTTTGATCAAAAATAATATATTTCATATAAAAAATATTTTCTAAGGGCCGAATTTTTATCAGGTTGTTGTGACCTTATTAGAAGCTCATATGTCAAAAATCATGTGTGTCTGATATTTTTGTGAAGATTTAAAAATTCTAGATAATTAGAAAATAACACACTTTGCAAGAGCTAAATATATATATATATATATATATATATATATATATATATATATATATATATATATATTAAATTTAAAGACATCTCTAAAATTTCAGGATATTTTGGCAAGTCCTACTATGTGATGCCCATTTAAAAAATAATAATAAAAGATATATTTTCTGAATGTCAAATTTTTAGGATCTAATTAGAATATCAAATATCAAAAACATTATATGAGCACATGATATTTTTATTAAAAAATTGAAATAAATAGGGAAAAATAGAAAATGACACACTATATAGGAATTGAAATATTCTAAAAATATATTTTTTAAAAAAAATAAAAAATACTCATTTATATCTAATTGATCCTACTATGCGATGTACTACTTTTATATTTTAGTAAAAAATAATGTGTCACATATTAATAAAAATTTTTTACGACCAAATTATTATCAGGTGTATGGGATATAATTAAAAGGTTAAATATCAAAAAACATGCATGAGTGTATAATATTCTTATAAAAAATATTTTTTGAAAAATAGAAAATGGTACACTCTAAAGGAGTTGAATTTTTTGAAAAAAAATAAAAAAAAACTCATAAAATAGAAAAGAAAAAACTTACATATGTCCATTTGAATCCAATTTGAATATATCTTCTAAATTTCAGAATATCTTTTTAAGTCTTACTATGCGATGTACTATTTTTGGGTTTTGACAAAAAAAATAGTCCATTGCATATTAGAAAATATTTTTTAAGAGCCTAATTTTTATGAGGTGTTTGAGACTTAAGTAGAAGATCAAATGTGAAGAAATATTGCACGAGTACATGATGTTTTGCTAGAAATTGAAAAGTGAATATGTTTTTACCCTTTTGTTAGATCTTTTCATGGATTGCAAAAAAATATTGGTTTCTTTCTAATCATCTCATTGTAGGGAGGATGGATGAGGTATTTTTAGTTCTTAATGATATTAATAGATAGACATTAGGTGATATATTAAGTTTAAGTAAACTCATTTATTAAATAGTTTAGGTTTTGAAGCTCTTTTCATTGGCTTAAATGATCCATTTTATTGTGATGAAGATAATGAAAGTGGTAATATTTTTGAAAATGAATTGGTGGAAGATATAATACAATAAGAGGTTAGAAATCATAATATTTATAATACATTAGATGCTGTTGATAAGTAGGTTGTTTTAATTGAGGACATGTATGATAGTATTAAACAAGTGCTTGCTAAATATCATTATAATCAAGATGATTATATGTGGTTAAACACACTAGTTTTCTTCATTGAAGTTGATGATTATTTTTATAATGATTTTTTTCATTAGTCAGGTATAACATAAAAGTTATTTTCTTACATTTATTTGATATTTATTATTTTATAACTCAAATAATGTCTTTGTATAGGTGTTTGAAGATAGGGTTGAATTTCAAAAAACCTTAAAGATTATATTATTTGAAGAAATTTTAAGATTAAATACATTATAACTAGAATTTATAAGATAAAATTAAAACATATGATTATCATTCGATCATAGCTCATGATAAAATCGATAGTTTTCGAATTACTAAGTTTCATAAAGATAATAATTATAATTTATCAAGACCAAATAGGGATTATAACGAATGTAATAGTTTTTTTAATCGTTAATCAAATCAAAGATCAAGTTATAATAAATATTAATTATATTCCAAAGATGATTATTGTTTATATTAATAAAATATATTGAGTTGTTGTTTCATACAAGAAGGTTTATTTTACACGAAAAATTACTTTTAATGATGTTTCTAGTGACTTTGTTCACTCATATACAGATATAATTTTATTTTTAAGAGATTTTAAATTACATGACTATGAGATTTATATCCAAATGATAATTCTATTAAAAAATATTTTTTTAAAAATATTTTAGGCTTTCAAAGCTTGTCTTTTCAGATTATATATACAATATATTTTTAGTATCAATACTATACATCTATCAAGCAAATATCCTACGACTTTGATAATGACTATAATTATTAATGATTATAATATATTATTTCTAATTACATTTGCTATAATAGAGATCGGATTGAGATTATGTGTTTTAGGATACAAAAATTTGATTATTATTAATGGTCGAAATATAAGAATTCTTTTAATTGTGAAAAAAGTCTTCATGGGAGCATATTATGGTTATTACATGATTTATTTATCTAAAAATCTTGTTAGTGATGTTCGAGAAAATAAGACTGTAAAATTATTTTGGGTTATTGATTAATCCTCTATTATGTATAAGTTTAATGAATGCATACAAAAGTTAAGAAAAAATTATAGAGAAAATTTCAATTGGACGTCTAAAATTGAGATGGAGAAATGAGTTTCATTTTTTTTTCTTAGCTGTCATTACATAATACTCACTATAAATATATTAGAAAGTATAAATTCATTACTCAATGATATTGGGGTTTACTAATTATCTTTATGATTGAAATGATTAGTAAGAAGGTTATTATATTATTCTATATCTATCATGAAATAACTAATAATTTAAAATCAAATATGATAAGTATCTTTGAAAATCAATTTGTCAAAACTAAAGACAAGAGTTGATACTATAATGTACTCATGCTAAGTTATAACCGTAGACATCATTTGAGATAGTTATAATACATTTGGAGAAAGGAACTTATTTGTATTGATATTTTAGTATTTTGATAATTTCATGTTCTTTATGTGGTGGTTGTTATTGGATATAGAGATTCTAAATCATATTCTTTTTGTGAAGAATTTTGTACAACTACCACATATAAGAAAACCTATAATAATAAAAATATTTCTTATAAGAAGTAAATAATATAAGATACGATGAGACTTTGATTATATCGTATTACCTTTAAGAAGATGGTAAAAGCCCGTAAAAGAAATAAAACAATCAACACATAGTGGTAAGAAAAAAGAATATATTTTCAGAGACCTATCTATTTATAATTTAATATATTTTAATATGTTTCAACTGTTTTGGTTATCAAAAGTTGAAGCAAATTATATTAGATTTTTAACGTTCAGTATATTCTCTCTTTTATAAGTTCGAAGCAATTCAAATGTATCCTAAAAATTTTAAAAAAATATTATATGTCCAACAAATTCAGAAATTAGAAAATGACATATTGTACAAAGGGTGAATAATTTAGAACATTTTGATAAATTCAAATTTTTACCAGTTGTTCATCACCTAATTAGAAACTCAAATGTCAATATACATTGTATGAGTTTATGAATTTTTTTATAAAAATCTAAAAATATTAGAAAAAATGACACATTATGCGAGAAATAAATAATTTTAAAAATATAAAAAAAATATTAAAATAGAAAACACTAGAATATGTCCATGAGAATCAATTACAAAGGCATCCTCAAAATTTTTTGACATTTTGATAAGTCCTATTATGCAATTTACTGTTTTTGGATTTTGATTAAAAATAATGTATCACATATAAGGATTTTTTTTTAGGGCCAAAATTTTACCAAGTATTTGTGAACTAATTAGAAACTAAAATGTTAAAAAATATTTCATGAGTGCATTATTTTTTTGTGAAAATTAAAACTAATCATGATAAAAAAAACACATTGTGCAAGAACTGAATAATTTAGAAAAATACCAAAAAAGCTTTAAAACAAAACAGTATTGGAACATGTTGGATCCAATGCAAAAGGCATCCTCAAAACTTTAGAATATTTTTATAACTCTGATTTGCTATTTTTAGATTTTGGTCAAAAATAATGTATCATATATAAGAAAATATTTTATGAACTTACCAAAAAAACGAAAACATTTTATGAGGGCCAAATTTTTACTAGATGTTTGTTTCATAATTAGAAGATTAAATGTTAAAAAAACATTGCATGAGTGTATAATTTTTTTCTAAAATTTGAAAAAGTTGTAAAAAAAGAGACGCATTGTATTGGAACTGAAAAATTCAGAAAATATCAAAAAAAATTAAAATAGAAAAAAGTAAAATATGTTCATGTGAATCCAATACAAAAGTATCTTCGAAATTTTAAAATTTTTTGACAAGTCCTGTTATGCAATTCACTATTTATGAATTTTGATCATAAATAGTCAATCATATATAAGAAAGGATTTTTTGAGGGCCAATTTTTTACCAAGTGTTTATAGGTTAATTAGAAGCTTAAGTGTAAAAGAATTTGACATGAGTGCATGATTTTTTTATGAAAATTTTAAATATTTGAGAAAAAAAGAAAATGACACATTTTGTATGAAGTGAATAATTCAAAAAAATATTACAAAAATTTGAAATAATAAATATAAAAAATTTGTAAGATAAAAAAATTGGATTTTACTATGCAATATACTATTCTTTAAATTTTGGCCAAAAACAATGCATCACATATAAATAAATATTTTTTTACAGCTAAATTTGTTTTATCATGTATTCATGACCTTAATAGAAGCACAAATATTAAAAAATATTGCATGAGCGCATGAATTTTTTATGAAAATTTAAAAAGTTTTAAAAAATGATACATTATGTAGGAAATTAATAATTCAAAATTTTCTATAAAATAGAAAATATTGAAATATGTCCATGTGGATCCAATACAAATATATCACCAAAATTTTAGAATATTTTGATAAATGATGCATTATTTTGGATTTTGGCCCAAAATAATACATGAAATATAAGAAAATATTTTTTAGGATCAAATTTGTACTAGCTGTTTAGGATTTAGATAGAAGCTTAAGTGTTAAAAAAAATTATATGAGTGCATGAGTTTTTATAAAAAAAAATTAAAAAATTAAAAATAGAAAATATCATATTATGCAAGAACTGAATAATTCAAAAAAATAAAAAAAAATCTAAAATAAAAAATAGAATATATCCATGTGGATCCAATTCAAATGTATCATCTAAATTTCAGGATATAATTTTAAGTCTTACTATATGATGTACTATTTTCGGATTTTGACTAAAAATAATACATCACATAATAGAAAATACTTTATGATATCCAAATTTTTACCGATGGGACACAAGTATAATATCAAATTTTAAAAAAAATTATAAGTACATAATGGCTATGAATAAAAAAATAATATATTATTACTTATTTTACTATTAGAAATAGAAAATGACACACTCAAATGATCTATTATTTACTCATACACAATAGAGATATGTTTATGGTTTACATAATTCTATTTACAGAATACATATATAGAAATACTCTTTATATAGTCAAAACTTTAATCATCTATATAATTTTAAAACATAATTTTTTTTGGAGAATCATATTCTCCATAAAATTAAACATGTACACTAACATTCTATATTGCATGGGATTTATAAGGTCATATTTATAATTTTGACTAGATATTTACAACTCTTATGGAAACTAAGAAGTGAATTATCCATAAAAAATTTCATCATCAAAATTTGATTATGTAATTTGCAATTGAAACTCTTTCATTTGTCTTTAGAAGTATGCCAAAAAAATCCAAATAATTGGTTAATTAATCAATGATAAACTGTTTATACTGACTTACGATGTAATTTTCTTCGGACATATTATATTTTTCTATGACTATCCCTTTAATTTAGTGATTGATTTTATTTCAAGATACAATAATTATAAATTTACATCACTTATATTATTCAATATATTCACCAGTAATATTAGAAACAAGCTTTTACTAAATTTGTTTATCGAAACAAAAGATTCAAAATGACTCCAAACACTTATCGCTTTATAATATTTTTAAATTTTAAATTTTATATTGGATATTGAATTATAGTGTTTCTAAATTTTTTTATACATATTGACAACGAAAAGGTGCCAATGCATATTTTCTTATTATGTAATAATATAAAAAATATATTTAATTGGTTTTGAGTCTTACTAAATTGTCTAAATAATATATGATCATGTACCGTGAAGTATTTTTGAAATAATAAGAAAAAGTTAGTAGTATATAAATTCTATATTAAATAAAAAATATCGATAATACTTGAATACAAAAATATACATCAAATCTTGAATATATTACTACTAATAACATGATCTTTCAAGTGATGATATCACATATCCTTTTAATTAGAATATTAATATAATATTATCATTTATTGTATTGTAATATTAAAACTTATTAACTTTATAAAGTAATACAAGTCGAGGTGGTTGAAGATTTGCATGTGCCCTCTTAATTAGAATATTGATATATATTTATTATATAGTTATATATCATACTATTGATATATATAAATTTCATAAAATAATATATAATGTAAGTTGAGATATTGTACGTCATCTTTCTAAATTATTTCGGTTGATAATCTTTAACATTAAAGAAATCAAATAATTTGGTCCAAATTACTTAGTACCATTTTATATATTGTATAAACCAAACTATGTTTTCATACTAAGATCACGAATCTTATAAATATCTCAAGATATATCTCGTGACTTTTGCATTCAAACTATCGAGGTTCATATAGTTTTGGTTGTTCTTCTTTAACATTATTCATACATATATATATAAAAGGTTTGAGTTACTTACTACAAAATAAGAAACAAATTTATTATCTTATTATGTTAAAGAAAACTATAATTAGTATGGCTAAACATACTTTAGTATTACATGTTTGCTCAGTAGATCATGATTCCTCAACTACTAATACCTTAACATTAGATACTTGATATCTTAGTTGCAGTACTTCAACATCTAATGCCTCTTATGAATGTAATTACATGACAAATGATTTAACTCTTTAATAATCTATAAATAATAAAAAATAATTATTAGGATAGTTTTTCAAAAGATGTAACAATAATAAATTTAACTTTGATTCCAAAATAAGATTTTTTTATCATATGATATTGTTGATATCATTCTATCAATTTTTTCATGATATAATGTAAGAATAGATCATTGTTATAATATTAGATATTCTACTTCATTTAATGGCTTAAAACACAATGCTTACAAAATCACCCATATCAAATATCAAATACTTATTATGATCAAATTATATTATACAAAAAATAAGATACAATAATTTATAAATTATATACCTATATATAAGTTGTCTACAATATTGGTATGCGACCTTTCAAATAATCAAAATCAATAGTTTAAATTTTATTTCTCTTGAATCTCTATAAATTTTTTCTCTCATTATTATAATCCTCTCATAAATAAACAAATGAACTATTGGTCAATTATACATATTCAAAAAATTTAAATTATTAATAGTTGATATTAAGGACTACTAAAATCTATAGTTGCTTCGATAAAATAATGTGTAGGTAAAATATATATAATATATATATTCGACAAAGTCCATCACTAATTTCTCATCATCACTTCCATGTAAATTTATCATCAACTTTTTCAAATCGCTATGGATTGATCCTTCAAATAAAAAAAATACTTATGTGTAAGATACATTTCAAAATTAAATACCTTCATATAAATAACTTCTCTTGGATAGATTAAATAGAAGATATACATTAGACATAAAAAAAATACTTGTACTCCATTAGTTATAAACTTATTGTTCTCGGATAATCATTTTATAATTATCGAGATTAATCTACGAGATATAAGAATGTCAGGGATATTCAAAAAATTGATCAAATATAATATTTCTTATAATATTCAAGTTATACTATCTTAGTGATAATAAGATTAGTTTTGCTTGATTATGTTTAATAGGTGCTATAAAGAACCGACAAAAATGATACACAAAGCTTTGTCTGACAACTATCCAACCAAAATGACTTTTTGAACCCTCTTCATAATCGGAATAACCTAAGCCATGAGTATCAACAAATAAAACTATAAAGATAGAATTTTAAAAATTATCAATAATAATTAAAATAGGAATTTATATAAAAAATATAGATATGCTTAAATAAATATTCTTGCAATTGCAATCGACTTTATACATTCTATGCATATAATAAGTATTTAATGATATGATTATTTTTGATTCAAAGTCAAAAGAAATTAGAGATAATAATTCAATGAAAAATTATCTAACTAGAAAAAACAAGGATAAAATGAAAAAATAACACATGGTTCATATGCACAAACATTCATAAAAATATCAAAAAATTTAAAAATAGAAAATTAATTATATATTTTTATAAGTGTTTAATGATATAATTAATTTTGATTTAGAGCCAAAAGGGATTAGAGTTAATAATTCAATGAAAAATTATCTAACTAGAGAAAAAAAGTAGAAAATTAAAAAAATTATACACTGTTCATATGCCCAAAAATTCATAAAAATATCAAAAAAATTTAAAATAGAAAACCAATGATATTTGTCTATAAGTGTCATATTCAAAGTTTCCCCCAAAAAAAAGAAGATCATTTTAAATAGTGCATCTATGTGATGCACTGTTAATTTTTTTTAAGACCAAATTTTGATCAATTTAGAAGCTTAAGTATAAAAATATTGCATGCATGCATTATAATGTGATAGAAATAAAAAAATAAGGAAAAAAATAAAAATGGCACACTGTTCACATGCTCAAAATTCCATAAAAATATCAAAAAAATAAAATAAAAAATAATGACATATGTCCATAAGTGTCATATTCAAAATCTTCCTAAAAATTTGATATCATTTTGAATAGTATATCTATGAGATGCATTATTTTTAATTTTTTTCAAAAATATTACATCATCTATTATAAATTTTTTTTCTAGACCAACTTTTTACATACATTATTGACCTAGAAGCTTAAATATATAAAAATATGTTATTGATGCATTATAATTTGTTAGAAATATAAAAAACAAGCAGAATATGAAAAAAAATATAACCATGCTCAAAAAATATAAAAATATAAAAAAATTAAAAATAGAAACAGTGACATATGCCCAGAGGTATCCTATTCAAGGATTTTCTAAAAATTTGAGATCATTTTGAATAGTACATATATGCAATACACTATTTTTTTTTTTTTCTCAAAAATAATGTATCACCTATTGGGAATTTTTTTTTCTAAACCAACTTTTCTACATATATTGAGGACAAGCTCAAATGTGAAAAACAAATCTTTGAATTATAATTTATTAAAATTAAAATAAATTGGAAAAAAAATAACATATAGTTTTACATAAATATTTTATTTTTTAAATAATATTCAAAGTATTGATAGTAAAACAATAAGTATTATAATATTTTTTAAATAGTAAACAGCAATGCAACTTTAGAACCTTAGCTATATAATAAACCCAAAGTTCAGATTTTTTTAATAATTTTTTTATAGAAATAAAGACATACGTTAAAAAACCCTCAAAATTCTATCGCAAACAATGAGACAACAATAAAATAGAAGTTCAAAAGAGTTGATATTGTTGACGATAGAACTTAAATGCTCATAGGTGATAGAATTTGATTTTAAATATATTAATGCATAAAATTGATGATGCTTGGAGGTTAGAGAGTACACTACACAATGACAATAAAATAGGGAGCAATTGGAAATGAAAGATCGTACAACATAGATTAGGTCGATTGATAAATATGAAACAAAGATAGATAATGTATAGTAAAGGTAGATAAATACGAAACAAAGATATACAATGTATAGTAAAAAACATTGGTTCTAAGTTAAATAAATTTTTTATTCGATTTAATTCTATGTGAACCCAAGCGATTTTCTAATATTAACTGTCTTTTTAAAAATTAGGTGCTGCTTAGATATTTCTTAAAATAAGGGTGCTTTACCAAAAAAAAATCAAAGTTAAATTTTTTTCGAGAATTCGCCAAGAAAAATTATTTTTAATCATCAAAATCTATTTTTTTATTGTGTTGATGAAGCATTCGGGTTGGGTCGGAAGCTGGACCGGGCTCGAAGTTTAATGGGCCGTATCTTGGGGTCGTACCTGGGAAATGGGCTTATCATGAGGTCGACACGGGTATTCTTGCGACGTCGTTAACTCTTCATCACGTCCCATCTCCCTCCACTGCTGGTGGGCACTAGGGTTGGAGTTCCGATGGGGCACAAACGCCCGACCGACATTCCGGCCACTCCTCCGAGCTTCTCCTCCTCCTCCTCCGGTGATTGTTCGTCGGAGATGGAGTCCATGAGCATCCCGCGTCTTATCGAGTTCCTTCAGTCCTCATTCCAGAAGGCGGACTTCCAGAAGGCGGAGAGCGCTCTCATCTCGAGGGAGGCATCGCTGAAGGCCGAGATCGAGAGGAGTTTCTCGGAGGAGTTGACGTTGAAGGAGGTCGAAAAGATCGAACTTGAGGCGCGAATCGAGGGCCTCGAGCGGGATTTAGGGGTTTTGAGAACCAGGTGCGCTGACCTGGAGCAGCGAATCAAGAAGGGCGAAGAGGAGTTCGGCGTTGAGAGGGCGGAATTGGAGCGGAAGTTGAGGGAGGAGAACGCGAGGTACTCCTTGTTGGAGGCGAGGTTTCAAGATGCCGATGGTGGAAAGCTTGGTCCGGGTGGAGAGGATGAGAAGCATAGGAGGGCTTGTGCAAGCCTTGAGGAGGAGATCTCGCGTTTATGGGAAGCTTGTAGGGTTGCGGGCGAGAGGGAACAGAAATCTCAGGAAACAATTGCGACCTTGCTTGCGCTGCAGAAGGAGAAGGGTGGTTTAAACAGCTGTTGGAGAAAATGTAGAGAGTTGGAGGATGAGAATCGAGGCTTGAGAGGAACGGAGATAAAGATAGAAGAAGAGAAGGGGAAAACAAAAGCTTGGGTCTTGCCGCATGTGGAAATTGCTTCCGACCCGAAAAAGAATCCAGCTACAATGGACAAGGAGAACACTTTACCAGGGGAAGTTATTGAGATCAGTGACAGTGAGGATGAAACACTAACTAAAGATTGTGAGGTGAAGGAACATTTAGTGGAAAAAGCTGTATATGTGAAGAATGAATTGGTGGCTGGCCAGAGTACTAAGGCGATGCGTTCTGATAAACATAGAAATCTTGTACTGCAGGAAGATGATAACAGCCATATGGATGGTGTTCTATCAGTTCCAACACCTAAAAGGAAGCGCATTTCTAGAGTAGTCACTAGTGACAGTGAGAATGATGATGATGTTGATGATAATATTCCCATCAGCAAACTTAAGTTGAGGCAAGTTGAGGGTGTGGTTGAAGAGAACAAAGAATCAAGCCATGTCGTGGAGGATATGGTCCCCTCAAGGAGGCGTTTGGTTTTATTACGAGAAGTTTATAGATCAGATAGCTCAGTGAAAGGAAAGTCACCTGGCAATCCATCGACTCCTAGTGCCAAGAGCAGAACTTCAAGAAACAAGGTGACAGAATGCAGGAAGCTTGGGTACTCGGACAGTGACGATGATGCAGAGGACAAAGCAAATGGAAGGAATGAGGTTGATGACATTGGTTCAGAGAGTGACGGTGAAAGTTTGGGTGGATTCATTGTAAGCAGTTCGGATAATCCTGAAAGTGAACCTAGTTCAGAGAATTCTTCTTCTAAAGAAGAAGATGGTAGTGATTTAGATCTTGATAATGTCTTAGCCAATATACGCCGTGAAAAGGACACTAAAGTATGGGAATTTGAGGCAGATATGCTAGCATCATTTGCCAAGGATCCTGAGCTCTGTATGAAAGCTGTTTGTGCTCTTTATCGGCAGCAAACATCTGATGAGCAGTCTGCGAAGGAAACACTGCTTACCAACAGGCGGGGATTCAGCAAGATTGATGCTCAAAGGTAATATGCTTATTACTTGAGATTTCCTTGCTGTTCGAAATCCTGATCCAGATTGATGCCCCAAATTCTGATAGCGTGTAATATGCTTATCAACATTGCCTCTCAAGTAATTTGCTCTCACCAAACCAATGTATTTCATTTCCAACATTTTCACCATATTTAAAAGAGTGCTCTCAAGTTGTATCGTAACCTGAATGACTTATTACTTATGATTTATGGTTGAATTCTGTATTTTCATCTTGTGCTCCATAGTCTACAAGGAAAATTCTATAAGATGACTGTAAGACCAGCTACAAGCTACATGGATCAGGATTTGGGGCAGTAAGGAAATCATGGATATAAAATGTGTCACTAAGACGGAAGTGTTGAGATTGTCAAACGTATCTAAATAAAAGCTTATTAGATCTTTGTCGAAATAGGAGCTGTTTGATATAGTTTTTCTCATCCCAAAAGTAGATAGATAATTGATAACCTTCCCGTGCTCAATGTCATGCTTGTATGTATACAGGATTATTCTATCATAACTCATCTTGAATTTGAGATATTGTGCTATGGTATTTGTATATCAGTGACGGACATTTTTTTTTGTCTCAGGGGGTCTAGAATGGCCGAGTTTCTTACAGATGGTGATCCCTTTGGCCCGCTAAAGAAATCTGTCAAGGACTTGGAGAATTATGATCGAAAAGCGATTGATTACTGTCACAAGCTTGCTAATCGATACTCCAAGCAGTTGTTCACAATATACCAGAACAAAGAAGATCCCTTCTTTCATCCATCGTAAAACCCATGTTGTTGATCATTACAAGATAGCAATCTAAATGTTAGTGTTTTGTTCCTGCACTCATTGATGGAAGCCTCTTTGCGGAAAAGCTTGTTTGTGGTAAATAGGGTTTTCTTTTGTTGCTATATGCTGTTTCTACTAAAGTACCAGAATGGTTAGCAATGATGTACAGCAGCTACATAGAAGGTTATGCCTGTGATGTAACTGGTTGTCTACAGTAAGTGATATTAGTCCTATGACAGTGGTATCTTTTTCCAAGCAAATGGTGATATCTGATGTTACTTCTTCTGTAGAGATCATCAACCATCATGTTTTGGGGTTCTCCTACACTTCTCATGGATTTCAGATTCTGCTGCCTTCATAATTGTTGGCATGCTCCAAGCTGAGTGAGCCATGTCTTCTGCAACATAAATACCTACGTTTCTCTACTGGTGACATCTTGATCCTTATAATTGGATGGGTTGTATACTTTCTATTTGACATGGTTGATCATGCAGTGTGGCTGTGGCTGATGTAGCTTATTAGTCTTTGAGCCAAATGCATACCAACACATCAGATTTTGCTGTCAAGTTAACATATTTGCCACAAGAGAACAAAGGATTAAGATTGGCAATAACATTCTTTTGCTTGTTCGATAGGATCACAATTTTCTTCCGTGTTAATCTTAATTTCCACAGGAAATCAAAGGATTGGACCAAACCGATCGGGTTCAGTGGTGATTCCGCTTTAATTTGAACCGGGCGATCCATCGATTAAAACGCCCACGATCGGTGGCTTATTGAACACGTTATTAGCATATATCGTCGTTATATTAGCCATTTCTGGTTCGGAAGAACAAAGAACGGAGAGAGGATGCCTTTGTATTTGGTTGCGGCTTTGCTCACTCTCCTCACCAGTTCACAGGTTTGATCTCGAAAACAGCAACCCCCCCCAACCATTTCCGATGCTTGCCATTTTCTACGCATCTTTTTCCCATTTTGTGGTATTCTTTTGATCGATCGCTTTAGATTTGCTCGCTCATTCGATAGATTTCGCCCTTTCACCAAATCACCAGTGAAAGATTCAAGAAGTTTAACGTGTTCTTGCCGGCTATGACTTGCGGGAGGATGCGATCAGTTTTTTCTTTAGTGCGTTCGAGTTCTTGCAACATCATCAAGATCGATCTCTCTCTCTCTCTCTCTCTCTCTCTCTCTCTCTCTCGTTGGTACTTGGTTCGGCTCTTCTCACACTCTCCTCACCAACCGTCTCTAATCCCCGCCATTGTCTCGTCATCTTTATCCGGTTCTTGATGTCCTTCTCATCGTTCGCTTTAAATTTGCTTTCTCATTCGATAAATTTGGTCCCTTCACCAAACCACCAGTGAAAGGTTCAAGAACTTCACCTGTTCTTGGCGGCTATGACTCGCAGGAAGATACACTCAGTTTTTCCTTTAGTCTTTTCGAGTCCTTGCAGCATCATCAAGATTGAAAAATGCCTGATGGATCTCTCTCTCTCCCTCTGGCGCGCGCGTTTCTTGGGTAGGAGCCGTTTGTACGGTTTGAGGTCGTAATTTGTCTCAAATATTGTAAACCCCGAATCTCTTTGCAAGTTAATCTGTCTTGAGGAATTTGGAACAGATGTCAGCTATTGGTAGATGCCTGGGTGCCTAGTGGATCAAATCTGTTCGGAGTTCGTGATATCTCACATTGGTGATAATGCCAACATGAAGGAATGGGCTGCTACGAGAGAAGGAATATTTTCCATGTGAAAGTGAAAAATCTTTCCATTTTGAAAGCCATGATGGTTGGTTTTTTTTCCTTCAGAATTTGAGACCTTCCTAAGATAAAATAAAAATATTAATAAATAAGGCAAAATTTCATGCAATTCCTCCAAAATCAATGAACTTCATCTTTCTCTCTCTAAATTTAATTTTAGTATATGCATGCCACTACAAAACCCAAAAACCTGCATATAATACATTCATCTAACTGGTCAGTTAAATGTTTAGGTTGATATCAGTACCCTTTAAAACCTATGTTTCTTAATTGTTATGATGGCAAGAATATAAAGGGTTCTATAGTTATTTTATGCTTATGTCAAACCAGCTAACGTTAATCATGGTTACAAGTGGCTTGCCTGAGTTTTTTAGCTGGATGCTAACTGGAGGCTATATGTGGAGTCTAACAGTTGAAAGGACTTCTATGCTATGCTGAAGTTTGTTAGGGCAAAGACATTTTTCCAAACTGTGCAAGACTAGATATTTGAAAAACTTCTATAAACTATAAAAACCTTGAGAAGTTTCTAACCATCACATGGTACAGTTGACTTGACCAAGAGTTTTGCTGCATCTAGTCAAACTGTAAGTTGTGAAATGTACTTTTGGAGTGCTGCATGGACAGCAAAAAGAATTGTGAACTTCTTGAAGTTTTGAAATGTAATTTTAAGTATCAGCAGAGACTGATCAATATCATGCTGTTCACATATTTTGTTTTATTTGAATAATTCTCGCTGGCTAATATCTTTTTACCTTTTTAGAAAATGTTGTTATGTTTAGTGGAATAAAAAGTTTGCATGTTTCAATTGTTACATAATTTGGTGCCATTTTTCTTTATAGCTATAGAAATATTTTTTCAGCAAAACTTTTTCATCAGCGTTTTTGTCATATGAATGGTGTCCTTATCCCACGTGATAGGAAATACAAAGACATGTTATGTTGATATATGGTGACTTGGTTTGTTGCTTGGTGTTAACCTGTTTGTCTGTATATGTAGGTTGAGAACATTATCTGACTTTGTTGTATAGTAAGCGTGACAAAATTGCTGTGAGATAATTGGTACCACAAGGGTTGAGTTGGTTAACGAAGCTGTTTGAGATAACCAAAAAAATTACAGAATGACACTTAGAAAAATCAGCTTTGGTTGGTGGGCTGGTGGGCTATATGGGTATCTGAAATGGCATTAAGATAACAAATGGTCTGGTGGGTCAAAGTTTCTTGTGATACACTATAATGAACCACATTGCTGGTACAGTTCCCTTGGTTCATAGTTTTGAAGAGATCTGTTGAACTTGTAGCCTCTTTGAGTGAAGAGGAGAAATATTTTTGTTTCATCTTGGGGTGAATCTTGATGGTTTGGATGTTGATGGGCTGGAAAGATTGATTTCTATGTCAAACCCATTTACTTTTCTATAATAGTTTAACTTCAAAATCTTATTAGGTCTACCTTGTTGGTTGCTGTGGGAATCCTTGCATGATGAATTGTTCTACTGTTCTGTCCTTGTAAATCTTCTCTTCAATTTGGATACTTGGTTATCACTTAGTATTATGAAGGCAACATTTAGTCTGATCACATTACTAGGATCTTGGATTCACTAAAAGTTTATAGGTGTTGAAACTTGCAAGAATCATTCATGAATCTAACTTGTCATACTTCAAAGAAATTTATACTTTATTTCCCCAAGATTATGTTAGTGGTAAGGAATTTTAGAGGGAAAAAAAAAAGTTACAAATATTTGCTGAACAGCTGGAGAAGTAACTGACAAATAACTTTTGTGCCTTTGTATGTATCCCAGGGAATTTTGACAACACTGTCACAAAGTCATGGAAAATACAGATATGATTATGCTACTGTTCCATTTCTTGCAGAAGTATTTAAGGTACCATTGGGCTATTACTAAAGCCCACCTGATGTTTCTGTTGCAACATATTATGAGACAATTTCAGATCTTGTACTTAGAGAATATAATTTCTTATCTTGGATTTTTTTTGTTAACAAGTTGTTTCCATCCTTATACTATCTATGTGCCCTTTTATATTTCAGCTTCTGGTATCTAGTTTTTTCCTTGGGAAAGAGTGCCAATCATCTTCCCCTCCACGGATGACTAGAGAATGGAAGACTGTCCGTTTATTCCCCATTCCTTCTATCATATATCTTGTTCACAACAATGTTCAGTTCGCTACCTTGACTTACGTGGACCCATCAACATATCAGATAATGGGTAATCTGAAAATTGTTACCACTGGTATTCTATTCAGGTACTGTTCTCGTTGAAGCCATCATGCACAATATCTAGTTTTTACATGAAGCATTATGTTTTCTTGTAATAAATCAGGCAACTTATCTTACATGTTTGATTTTGTTTTATCAAACCTTATATTTGAACTTAATATCAACTTTTAACAAAAAACATATTTATATATACTGATGGAGATATGATAACAGTGACACAGTCACTGCTATGTTGGAAGCCTTTCTTGCTAGTTGGTCGTTCTTTGAGAGGGTGGATTCTTTATGAATTGACAGACAATATCTTGTTGAAGCATGACAAGAATGAGTATCCTGATTTAGTGTAACATTTAAATTGAGAAACCACTCCATATGTCTCAAATTGGAAAGCAAATCAAGCTAGTTTCTTAACATGAATGAGGGTTGATTACAGTGGTCTTCTTTGAATTATGACAAGGTGAACATATAATAACATGACACTTGAAATCATGAATTCCAGTTCTGACATTAGTTGGAACTGTAAATTAAATCATGCTATATCCTTAGGGGGCAACCATCAATGTTTACACTGTTAAGTCATTCTGTTCCTGAAGTAGTCTGCTTAATCTATTTCTTTTATGAGCTAATGATCGTTGACTACAATCAATACTTTTCCTTTTGACATCTTAGATTTTTTCTGAGGAGGAGGTTGACAACTCTACAATGGATGGCGATTGTTCTATTAACTGTTGGAACGACCACAAGCCAGGTTGTTCTGTTATTCTGGAAATCTGATAGTTCTTCTGGTTTGCCTTTATGCCATTCTAGTGTCAAACCCAACAATTCCAGAATGAAGTTTTTGTTTTCTTTTTTCTTTTTTTGGTTTACTGGGATTTGCTAGTTTAGAACAATCACTTTACATAATCCTTGGGGCTTAAATATGTATTTTTATAGTAAATTTTCAAAGCAGTTATTAATATCTAAGTAGATGCAAATGCAGTACTTCTATAAGGATTTTTTTTTTCACATATTGCTTAAAATAATCATATTACTATTCTCACCTTCTAAGATGCAATTTCAGAAGTTGATACCATCAAAAATTGTCTTATTGCATGAATGCCTTTGCACACAGCTAACGTGAATTGCTTTTAACAATCTATTTTTAAGTGTCATGTTTGTCTTGAGTGCTGATTGACTAAACCGATCCTTATCTAATCATTGGGGTCAAAGTGGTAACGGAATATTGGTGCAGTACTGTGCGAGATACCCTTAACTGACCCCCCTTCTTTGCCTAATTCCTAACTCTTGATTGTGATAGATCATACTTACGAAGCTCACTTGAGACTTCATCTCATCTCACTGAGCACAGGACTCCTATGAGCAGTTTCTTCAAATCCTTCACTGCTTTTACCCACTTTTCTTCTATGTTCAAATATCTGGTTGAGTTTCTAGTCCAAACATGTAGATCACTGTTGGCCCATTTCTTACTGATGCAAGTAGGAAATTGAATTTGAGTTAGTTTTTTCTTCACAGTTGACACAATTATGGCTTTTACTTGCCAGGAAAAATGTTGTTTTTGCATTTTTTTCTACAGTCATTTGAAGTTCTGGGATAGGAATTTTAACAATTCCTATTTTGCCAATTTGTTTGTTAAATTTTAAGTAAATTAACTACTTAATCACTACATGTTTTTCTTATTCTTTTCTTGGGAATATGTTGCAGGTGAAAGGTTGTAGAGAGGCATCTTGTGATTCCCTTTTCTCAGCACCTATACAGGGTTACATGCTCGGGCTCCTGTCTGCTTGTCTTTCCGCTTTAGCTAGTGTTTATACAGAATACCTGATGAAGAAGAACAATGACAGCCTATACTGGCAGAATGTGCAGTTATATATGTAGGTGTCTGTACTTACCTATGTGTAACTTACTGCTGTTACACTTGTGTTGGCATTCACTAACATCTTTCTCTGGAACTAGAAGCTACAGAATCATGGATTAGATAGTTGTTTAATACATTTACAGTTACTTGTGCTACCTTTTACCGTCAGGTTTGGCACAATTTTAACATGGCACGGCTTATGCTGGTTTAACATGGCACGGCTTATGCTGGATGACTTTAGAGCTGGATTTGAATATGGACCCTGGTGGCAACGTCTCCTTGGTGGATACACTGTTACAACATGGCTGGTTGTGTTAAATCTTGGTTCTTCTGGCTACTAGTTTCATGGTTGATGAAATATGCAGATAATATTGTGAAGGTAGATCCTGCACCTACTGCTAGGCTATGCTGTAATATGTGATATTTTAAGTTGCTAGTATGGTCAAACCCAATCACTTACAAATAACAGTCATATAATGTTATCATCTTTTAGATTTGAGGAATGATGGGTTTCACAATATTTTCACCAGGGCATGACATCATTTTTTCGTTTATAACATCTAACATGATGGTCTTGTTTTATTTTTGTTGTTATATTGAACTAGTTGAGATAGGTTCTTGAAATTGTTTGCTTTTCTGGTTTTGTGTAACATCAACTTTAGCATAATAAGATGCATGCTTCATAATTAGAAAAAGAACACTAATGTGGGGTTTTGGGAGGATCAATTTCTGCAGCCTTTGCCCCAGCTTTTCCCCCTGCAAGCAGAGAAGTTTCTGTGACTCAAGCCCTAGACCTCATATTTAGGAAGTATTTACACCAGTGGGTGATGGTAAAGCCTGATCTTCAGATGGTATTAAGGTGCCATAACAGGTCCAAATAGGAACATCATCTACATGCTAGCATAGTGATTGTAACTATACTCTACAGTTTGACTACCGCCTTTCTCACACTGATTGGACCAAAATTCGAATTTATGTGATTGTGTCAAATTTAGGGTGTTGGATTCCTTTGTAGTACCGTATTGTTACCTATTTCCATCTTTATAAATTTGGTCCCTTTCAAGGAATCTGTTAAATCTAAACAGATATAATGCTTTTGTACACATTTTAGTTTCAGCTCAATATCTTGGTTCTTATTATTTTCCAGGTATATTCAACTTCCATGGCAATGTTGCTCACAATGGTCTTGTCTATATTCTTTTTCAGTTTCAAGCCTACTTTACAGGTAATCTTGTGTCTACAAGATGAAATTGACATGTTGGAAAGTATTAATTAATCTAATGGCTTATATTGTCTGATCCATTCAACGCAAAGCCATGACTGTGAAATATAAAAATACTAGTTTCCACTAGTTTAATAAGTTCATCTTTTTCGCAGCTTTTCTTGGGCATCATACTTTGCATGATTTCTTTGCATTTGTACTTTACTCCTGCTCAAATGCTTGTAGACTTACCAGCAACAACAAATTTGGCCTTGGACACCCTAAAGGAAATTGCTGCTGAGCGAAGAGGGGAATCATGATTCTGTTGATAGATAAAGCTCAAATAACTGGAATCTGTTGGTCAAGTGTGATGCATCATATCTCAGATAAATTATTTCAAAGTTGAAAAAGAGAAAAACTGTAAAATCTTTTGGTTTGGAGAATGAGATTGCTCGAAGATGAGTAGAGCAAATCATTGGACAGGAAACTCCAGTTCCGCAGCACGAAGCGCTTACATATCCAGAACCATGCTGCGTAACCAATGATTCGAACCATATAGTGTCTGGTGTAGCAAGCACACAGCTGCAATAAAGGGTAGGTGCACACGACTGAATTAGCACCTGATTTGCCTTCAAATTCTACCAGCCTGCAATATCCTGGATTAGCAATCAACACAGAAACATATCAGGTTTGAGTTTTCTATTAGTTGATGCATTAAAAGCCAGATTCATGATGTTCATCGAGAATGTCTTTTTTCAGTTTCTTGATAACAGTAAGATATGCTCACTTGTACCTATGGGCAACATAATAATCCTGCGACTTGAAGTGCTTGGGTGCATATTGGTAGGGTGTTGCAGTTCTTCGAGGAAATGCCATCTAATGATAGTGTCCTAGGGTGTTGCAGTTCGTCGAGGAAATGCCATCTAATGACAGGGGGAGACCAATGCTATTGAAGTTGTTATCTGTTGATCTGCCTCAGCCTCATGTAACCGATCATCTTGAACTCTTCAGGTATTCTTGCTATTTCTGAGTAGTGTAACAAAGCTATTTCTGAGTAGTATACATCAATTTTACTTGCTTGACACGAAAGAAGTGCATGAACTTAATGTGATGTTGTTGATCCACACTGCTTCGAAGACTATTCTGCAATACAAATTCATGTTATCTCCACAGCTGATGCTTACCTGGATTCATCGGAAGAAATGTATCAACCAACGCTCACTGAAGTTTGGTGAGCAGTGGATAATAGAAATTACAGTGGAATAATGAACTGGAAATTGTTTGAAGCATGGCCATGGGGTGAGACTCTGGATATACCATGGCCATGAGGTGAGAGACTCTGGATATATCATGGCCATGGGGTGATGTAACTGAAGCATTTGTCAGATTGAAATGGTCTATCAGAGCCTTTGTTTGAAGCTTAGGAATGAATCTATGATTCTTCTGGATCTTGGATCCAAGTTGGGAAGGCACCGGACCACCAGAGACCCAGACCTGATTTACAAGGAACCGAAAACAAAAACAAAAAAAGTCTTAGTTTCGCCATCAGATTAACACACACACAAATCATCAGATTGTGGATGATTACCCAGCTTCTCTTTCTTCCTGTCCTGATTCAGCATATCTCTCTGGTCCCAGAGACCTAATCCAACTATCCGACGACTCTTTGCACAACAAAGGAACAACGCTTCGCTGGATCCCCATGATCTTGTTCACCCAATTCCAGCATGACTCTCAATCAACACCATGGCTAAATCCATCTTCTCTTTGTTCATCCTCGGTGCAAGCTCTTAATAAGATATCGAGTGGTCGGCTCTCGACCACATGCAAAGCT
The DNA here is from genome assembly GCA_004837865.1 of Musa balbisiana. Classification (NCBI taxonomy): domain Eukaryota; kingdom Viridiplantae; phylum Streptophyta; class Magnoliopsida; order Zingiberales; family Musaceae; genus Musa; species Musa balbisiana. The sequence continues at coordinate 25,507,668 of CM017194.1, read as the reverse complement.
GATCCGCGTCCGTCCCACCTGGTACTGGAGCGGGTAGCGACTTCGCCAGCGTAAGTATAACTATGAGAATCAGGCAAGGGACCCGAATCCAGGCTGGCGGGCGGGCCCCAGCCAGCCGGCCGTTGCATGTGGATGGGCCCCGTAGAGGTCGCGTTACGCCTCCGCAGTCCGGCCCTCCGTCTCCCTCTGGTCTCTCTATAAAGCCCTGTCCTCTTCCCACCCCTTGGCATTCGAAAGAAGCGAGGAGAGAATAGGAAAAGAGAAGCACATTCTGTTCGGGCTGTGAAGCTCTGCGCGTGCTGCTCTCCTCCGTTTGTGTTCGGGGGCCGGGAGGATATCCTTGCGCACTTTGGGTTTTCCGGTGTTCTTAGTTAGGGCAGAGGGAGATGGCTCGGGTTCCTTCCTTCCTGATAGTCGTCGTGGCCCTCGTGTCCGCTATCGTGCTGGTGCCCGCCGTCCGAGCACAGTCTCCGGCGCCGGCGCCTGCTCCCACCAGCGACGGTGAGTCATGCTTCCTTTCTCTTCTCTTCTCCCTCTAAATGTAGGTGTAATCAATCTATGTCCGACTCTTCGATGTGAAAGAACCTTAATAAAATGGTCTAGCGATGATACTGTGATGGTGCAGGGGTGGCGATTGACCAAGGGATTGCTTATGTGCTGATGCTGGCTGCCTTGCTCCTCACCTATCTCATCCATCCTCTGGATGCATCCTCCGCCTCCTACAAGCTCTTCTGACATCCTCTGCAAAGTCGAAATGGGCGTGCTTTTTTCCTTTTCCGTTTTTGAGTCGAGATGATGGGGTGTGATGTGATTTGAGCCCCTCATTCTGTTTGGGCTGTGTGGACTATGCTTTCCTGTAGCCTATTTATTCATTATATGATCTATTTATTTTATTTTATTCCTTTTATTGGGAGCTTGACGGTTACGCAATGCTTTGTTTGCCGTCGAAGCTGGAAGCAGTCGGGCATACCTGCGACTTCCACGTAGAAAATAAATACTTGGCCAAGGAAACACCAACTCCACCTCCACCTCCACCGGACGGCCCTGCACGCAATAAAAAAAAACAAAAAGACCGGGCTGTGTGAGAAATTTCGTCTTCGATACGACTGAGTACGACACTTTGGAAAGAAAATAACCTTATAAGTAGTAGTAATAATAATAATAATAATAATAATAATAATAATAATAATAATAATAAAGAAGCTCCACCTGTTTGTCAGGTATCGCTGTGAAATTAGACTGCATCCACGCCAACTAGCCCAACTGTCTTCTGGTCTGCAAATGCCAACCAATTCAAATCACATGTTGGTAGCATGTTGATCTACTTTTATATCATCGAAATCAACTCCACTAAGTTCAGGTCCACGTGAATAAAAAAATTCAACATACAAAAAAAAATCTAACATAATAAGAAAGGTAGCTAAAGCATATGTTAAAAAACCAATCTATACGAAAATCAAAATCGAATGAGATGCTCGACAAGATTACTCCCACACTCAGATTAGTACTATAATGATACATAGATGAACTTTTATATGAGTGAAAATGTATCTTTTTTGGATTCTTTATCGTGGCTTAGCTTAGTTGATTGCATTATTGGTTAGGGTCCACTCTTCGTGTTAATTATAACTACAAATGAAGGATGAATATTTTTCTTATCACATGACAAGAGAAATATTCAAGAGCTAGGATTTCAAGTCAGGTTTGTTGGGACACCATGCTTCCTCCTCCAATATTATTTTCTCCTAGTAATCAACGAGTACAAATACATGAGCATATCTCCCTCAAGGTAATCGGTGAAAGAATCCTAAATACAACTATTTTTTCAAGTTGAGCTTAAACATTTTAAATCACATGATTTTAGGCACTTCATGTCGGTGGACCTATCGTCCCTGGTCATGCTAACTGATATAGTATGCTCAAGTACCGAAATGATTCACCACTGAATAAAAGACTCACATATCGTCTACCATGCATTGGGCTTTAAACCTTGAGGAAGATATTAACCCTTTTAAGTGAGAGAGCAATCCTACGACAAGTGAAGCAATGTTATCATAGTTTATGGGTCCATATGAATGTATCACCATTAAGTTGGGCTCACACTTTTTATGCTACGTAGGTTAAAGCTTTTCAAGTTGACAGGTCAGTAAGGAGTGGGTCATGACAATAAGTATCAAAGAATATCAATAATAAACATGATGAGTAGTGAATAAACAAGAAATGACTATTTTTAAAACAAAATTAAAGGCACATTATGATGTAAACTGTAAAAGGCATCACCATGTCACCTACTAGGTACTATGTAGATCATTTATTGGACCCTAGGCCTTTACGAGAGCATCTATCCTTTGGACAGGGAGTAGTCTTATATTGCAAGTGGAAGGATGTTGTGACTGTTTACATGTATGTATAAATGGATATGCTGCTATAAACCTGAGATTAGACATTTTGACTGTACTATTCTAGGTTCTTCAAGTTTTTGGGTTGGTTTTCCTATTAATTCAGGTAATGATAATTTAGCTTCAGAACAATATGTCAATTGTCAAGTTGCAAGACAGCCTTATATATTTAGTAATTTTCTGGAATAATACTGACAAAAGCTAAAGCATAATTATAACATGATTGAATTGAATGCAAAATAATGCTGATATTCGGAAAAAATGTAAAGAAAACTTACAGTCCTACTGGCATTATTGTTATCCCCTAACAAATTCTAAAATTAGAAATATTTCAAATTTAATAAAAAAAACTTTGGAATATTCTATCCTCTAAAACCTTCTGTTAACTTGTTTAGATTAATATCTCGAAAATATATTATTAGAGTCCTAATCTAACAAAATTCTACTCCTGGCCTGTATAGGGATGGGTTGCACTCTCCCTGTTCTTCACAACAGCGAGAGGTGTCCCAATTCCCGAGACATCATCAAAGAAATAAATGCTTCGACTCTCCCAATTTAATAAATTTAAAATTTTTATTTTATTATTAATGATAGAAAATATTTTTGAGATCAATGATAATTTTATAGAATTTTCTATCGATTGTGGCAAATTTTTAGAATGCAGAACATGATATGTAACATTAGAAATTGTTCAAAACCCAAATTATAGATTGTAAAATCTGATTATACTGTTGATCTGATTTTGTTAATTGTGTAGGTTGCATCTATATTTTTTATGATTTACAGAATTTTTAATTCAATTTTATTGGTTGTTTATATTTTAATTCATGAAAAGTAGTGTTGAGATTTTGTAAATCATGCTGTTATTTTATTTAAATTATTATGCATATAAAAATTCATTTTTTGAATTTTTTTAATCAATTATTTGAATTACTGTAGAATTTTAGAAATCTGTGAAAAAAGGAATTAAATAGAAAATCAGAATTAAAATTGATCTGACTCAGATCGGATCTGAGTCAGACCAAGCCGTCGGGCTCGATCAGGCCCAACCAACACAGCCTACAGCCTGGTTTGACCCAGGTGAGGTGCAGACCCGACCCGACCTATGGCTCGGTCCGGCGCGACCTTGAGCCTGGGTTCGGGTTCGACTCGAGTCTAGTGGCTCGACTGGACCAGGCCGGTACAGCCTGATCGGCTCGGCGCAGTTATGGGCTGAGCAGCCCGCTGCGCGTGGCCCAACTCCGTGTGGCCTAAAGGCTACAGCCGAAACGGCGCGGCCACTTCTTGCAGCCCAGCCTGCAGACCCTTGTCCATTGTACGTGCCATGCACGTCACACTCTATGGGCTGGTCTAGGTTTCGGCCAGTGCTGAACAGACCCGACTTGAATTCAACCCTGTATTGGGTTGGATTCGGGCTAAGGTTGGCCCAGTAGCCCTGTTTCGGCTTGTTTTTATGATTTTGAGCCCAACTAACCTCTAAGTTGAACCTGAATCGAATCAGGTTGACCAAATTTGGCTGATTCAGGTGATTCCGAACCGATTTAGATCGATTCAACCTTACTCGACCTTAATTAGACCATATATGGAAAAAAAACAAGTATATGAAATTCAACAAACCAAAATAAAAGCACGATAAAGAAAGGACACTTTCAGTATTAAAGGGAAAAAAAGCAGGAAGCAACTTGATTGGTTTAACTTTTAAATCTTCACTATATGATTGGCTAATTGTAAGATTTCATATAGCAATATATAATCATACAGAATAAGAAACAATTATAACAAGAGAAAAAGAAAAAAAAATCATAGTTCCAGAAACTTATTCTTGCAGAAAGATCAGCTGTATCCGTATTATCCATTAACAAATTCAAACAACAGTGCTAACATTGCATAATATAGTCCGAGTTTCCTGAGGGCCATCCACTGCAACATATTTAGTTAAGATAAGCCTTAGGAACTCAACCATACTTTAGTTGTGGAGAGAAACCAAAACTATGTTATAATAGAAAGAAACCCCTTTTTGATTAATATAAGTACATTTATAATTTTTTAAAGTTATATTCTAATATGTGATACACTTGGCTCCAAATCCATATCTGGAAAGAATTTGAATATCAGAATTTGGATAAAAATGAGGGTGCCTGATAAACGCCTAACCATATCCGACTCCAATGAGGATTGAGAATGAATTCGGACAGATGGTATCTGATACACTATCTGATACACAGTTATCATATGTTTTCTGATCAACCCTCAATAAGATCCTCAAAGAAAAACCTTAAACTAAGAAAGGCAGTCTGCTGTAGTAGCATAGAAGACTCATTAGTTTATAAGAAACCTACCTTCGGTAGGGATCATGTGCTATATAGAGCACCATCCAATATTAACTTATAGAATAATGGGAAGAGTAAACTACTTTTTCACCTAGAATTAATCCTTTGCAATGCCATTCTCTGATAATTATCTATCATATGGGCCAATTGTTTCCATTTGTCCATTCAGATTTGTTTTTACCTTTGTTAAGTTCAGCCACTAAATTGATGCTTTCATAAAAATTTCAACTACTTGAACCTTATTTTCTTTAAAGACAAATGGTGCTTCTACTGTTGTACAGCTTGGGAGACATCAGAGCTGCAAAAACTTTTGCATCAAAAGATGAATTTAAATTCTTCTGATACCAATTTTCAGTCAACAATATTTAGTTTGTTTCTATCATTTTCACAGCGCTATAGTTTTCTTTAAAGGTATTCAGTCAGAACAGAGTTTCAGATATGTTTGTCCAACAGATACCATCAGAAAAAAAGAAGACAAAGCAAGCACATTACCTCATAAAAGAATACCTGCCATATATGCCTGTCACCCTGATGTTGCAAGTGTGTGATTCTCCAGCTCCTTGTGTGTGTGCAACCTTGTCCGTAAAGAAGAGAGCAAAGAGATCCATTAAGCCCACCAAAGTAAACATGCAATCATAAACTTTAAAGAAACCAAATCTTTGAAGAGTTGAAGAACCTAATTCTTAAAAAAAAAAAATCATTACATCAAAAGGCATACACTCACAAGTAAATTCGAACATGAGAACTATCACTAATATAATGCAATAATCAACCTGGATGTCTCATTGGACCTATCACTTGTGTTAATAATGTACTAATCAACCCGGATGTCTCCATAGAACAAGAACCAAATTCTCAAAATAATGCCGTGAAATAATGGCAATCTCTTAAAGAAAACTAGAATTTCAACTCCCACCAACCAGAAGAAATATAAGGTGATCAAAATAGCACAGAATTATTCAAGAACACAGAGGCGAAGCGGTTCTTCACAAACTTTTTCTCCTAAGAAAGACAAATAACCTAACAGCTAAATCTAAAAGCACAAATTGGTACCTAAATAGTTTTGGTTCAAGAACATGTCCTGTAGATAAAGCAGAATCATAATACTTAATTCTAGGCAGGCTTTTCATCGTCCTACACAAATATTTACAAGATAATAGGCATTTGACTCATGTGCTTAACAAAACTTGCGTACCAGAAGCAAAGAACCCTTTCTTTCTTGTCCTGTATCATTCGGGAACCTCAAGATTGCATCACAAAGGATTACACCAATGAACGTCGCTTTGGAAAGCAGAGAAAGATGCTTAGTTTGCAGAACCGACTCAACGTAGGGCACCCAGACGAATCAAAACAATCAATTGCGAAGGCAAGAAAAAACCCCCTTCACTTCTTGGACGAAATGGAAGAACCTAACCTCTTCTTGAATCTTGGTCAAGGAGATGGCTCCGTCGGCGAAGCCGACCCCAGAATCAGAGGAAGGGAGGCGATGAGGACGAAAAGAGGAGGGAGCAACGACAGTGGCGTCATAGGAGGAGGAAAGGAAGATGATGATGGAGATAGTTGGATTATTTATTCTTCAAATATATAGGTTTTTTTAAAATGATTAAGTATTATTATTACTAATATTTAGGATTATTTATATATTGCATTTTAGTCCACATATATATATATATATATATATATATATATATTGGCAGTTCCACACACGCGGCCATGGCGTCAACTGCACCCTCTTGCTCACCGACCGCGGCCAGCTCCTCATCACCAGCGGACGGGAGCCTCCAGCGATGGGCGGAGGAGGGGACGGTAGTGACGGGAAGCGAGGGTTCGTCTTCGTCAAGGATTTCCAGGCGGAGGAGGACGGCATCGCGATGGCGGAAGCCAGGTGTCTCGACGCCATCCGATCTGCGCTGGAGAACCTCGAGGACCAGCTCGAGTTCTTCCATGTGAGTTTCACCGCGTTGGCTGTTGAATCTTCCCTTATTTTCCCCTTTCTTCTTTGTCGAATTAGTTCGTACTGCCGATGCAACCAAAGCAGTAAGATTTCTTTGATAATATGATTGGTATCATGTTATGGTTGCCAACGATTGATTTGTGCCTGAACTCTATACTTTTCCATTCCTTTCTCATTCACTGAATTAGGTTTTTGGATTTGTACATTGATGAGACTTTGGCATGAAGATTGATCATAAAATTGATTTTTTTTTTGTTTATAATGTTGGATTATAGAATGTAACCTTTGATTCATATCACATATTTATTCTGACCTTTGCTTAAAAAACTCCATTTGTGTGTCTGTGTGCAATCTAGGGATGCCGTTTAAACTTGGAGAAAATCTTGATTGTAGGTAAAGTAAAAGATAAAGGTCGGAAGAAATTGTTTAAAGGACTTAAATGGAGCAATTGCAGCGTGATTTTGTGATATGGATTATGAATTCCAAAATTCTATTGGAGTAGGCTAAGGCTAGATGTAAAGAGGTATCGCATTTTGGCAAAAGATGACATAAACATATTCTATGGTGCTTCTCTTGGGGGTTCCTCGTGTTAATTTTGGTGGAAGCTGTCATATCTGGATCATACAGAAATTTTCTGATGCTTATAACTTGCTTTCTTTTTTCCCAGTTGTACACACACTGATTTTTTTGGTACTAGTAATGGATATACACCATGTTTTAGGTTTTGGTTGATTCCCCAGCTTCCTGTATCTTGAGCAACAGTAAATCTTTTGAATTGCCCCTTGCTGGAGAGTTTCTTACGTGTTTTTGAAAAGTTCTGGTGTCGCTGCTAGCTCGTATGAGCTTAAACAGCAACAAAATTAGAGATCTTTACTTCTGAAATTGTCTTGTGGGCTGTCAAGGCAATATTGGTTCAGTGTGGGGTTTGGTGATCAGGTTTAGGCCAGTGGTGGATTTCAAGATTCTATTGGCCATTCACGAAGCCTCTTGGCATGTTTTACAGCACGCACAAATGAAAAGCTTGAAGAAGATGGTGCTATTATCTATTTATGTTTGTATATTTGTATATTTGTAAGGTAGAATAACATTAACGATAAGATATTTATTTTTCATTTGCTAGATCCTATTTGGTTCGTTTTCTAATGAATCAACTATATAGGTAATCAATCATAGCTACCTTTCAGCTGCATCTACATAGTTATTATGTGATTACACTCCAAATAGTTGGGAAATACTGTCAGATTGATAGCAAAGGTTCAGATCACTGCCACGCCAGTTAGTTATGAATGCAGGAGCAGAGAATGGTAGCACTAAAATGAAGTGCAGGATTAGGCCGTTATACAGAAACATCTTCTATTTGCTAGTGTTTATGGTTGCTTATCGCACCATCTTTTTCACTTTATCTACATTGAATCTTCAGATTGGCTTTTCTATAATATGAATATACTAAGATCCAGTCAACATGTACATTTTACTCTACAGGCTATAAAATCACAACAGCGAACTGAACGAGATGCTACTATGGTGCGGTTGGGACAGAGTCGCAGCATTCTTGCTAGGAGAGTGGCTGAACACCAGGGAAAGAAGTACATAGTCATTGAAATGGCATAGGTAAGAATTTGGAAGATCATGAAGGGAACAGACCTAGTATGTTAATGCGGATGCTCGTATCGAGCTTCACTGTAGTCAAAAGGTCATTCAGGTCAGTGAGGATACACAGTGTTTCAGAAAATGCTGCCGCATTTTCCATAAGTGTGCTTGCTCTTCTGCAGCTCAATCAAGTTGCTTTTATGTTGTAGGAAGAGAAATGAAAGAACTTTTTCTTGATCGGACGATTCTTCTAGGAGCAGCCGGTTGAAGCATCTAGATGTTCTATTGGCAAGGGGTTGATCTTTCTAACCGATGCTTGTACAGTTCGTTTGCAATGGTTAGGAAGATAGTTTTACCAAATAATTTTGAGTAAATTTCCCAAAAATATTCATCCCCCTTCATGAAGTACTTTTGAAGTGGTCATGTATAAGGGTCATGCGACTTGTTTGTCTGTACATAAATACAGTCTGAGTGATTGCTTACGACAAGTAGTTTGTGCTACTTTGGATTACTATGGATGTATGAGTTTAAATTACAATCCTGAAATAGATCTTTATGCTTGTCAGTTTCCTTTTCAGGGTTCAGTAATCCCTTGTGTTTCTTAGACTCAAGAAAATAGTTACCAGTTAATGGGATTTCTCTCAAGTTCTTCTTGGAACCTTGTTCATTTTCTTCAGTATTCTACAGTGGAGACTATGCTAGTGTTGTAAGGCTATTGGTGGGCCAAGTTTAATTAGGCCTAAGCCCAAACATGCAATTGTGGAACAAAACCATCAAAGAGAGAGAGGGAGAGAGGTAATTCCAACAATTTCTCAATTGGCCCGTTGGTATTAACCATTTAGGAAGAAAATGATCGTTATCAATGAATTTTCCCATGAAAGCTACATTTTTACTGTACTGGATTACATATCGAATACCGACTCAAATCTGCATCGACTTGGACAGTCGAATCAACGAAACCTCAAATGGTGTTCTGGTAGCTGGGCCTCACAAAATCGCCAAAAAGAAAAATCCCAATCCAAGGTTGGACATCTGCTTAATGTTGACTTGTGGGAAGTCTTGTGGCTACCCGGACAGAATCTAAGCGGGTCCAATGTCAGATCCAACAACTAGCCAATGTCAGACTAGAATGCTTTCAATTGGCCTTGTGCACCAACTCCCCTTCTGTGATATAAAGTACAGTGAGGGAGAGAGAGGCTCGATGGCTACGAAGCGTAGAAGGCTTCCAATGTGATGATGCACTGAGGAGCTCAGTTCCTGGCAACTCCTTTAACCAGTGTAGTAAAAGCCTGACTCCGGGGAATTTTTAGGTGTCTCATTGGTCCTGGACATTAATTACTCTTTGCTTGGACTTCCAGATCCGAATTGCCGATTGAATGTTAGATATCAAGAAACTTAGATGGCAAGAAGGATGTGTGGCTGCATATGTTGCACATGCAGATTAAATGTCTGGTTCTATAGCAAAGGCTCTAATTATGTGCTATGGCAGTGGCTTAAATGTAATTGATACTGCTGTGGTTTGATCTGCTGGTCCTTCAAGCTGACATGTTGTGGCACGTAAATCGAGGTTGATGGAGGAATCTAGTGATTCAGACAAGAAACCGCGCTTGCGATATATGGCGGCACATAAAACCATGCCCAGAGACTCGGCGTAAGTTGATGATGATGATGACGATGATGAGGGCCTTGTGCTCCTCGTCTTCACCTGAAACCGAGGGGTAGGTGAAACCCTTTCGGCTCATCTCGCCATCTTCTTCCTTACCAAACCTTCAAGAGAGAGAGAGAGAGAGAGTTTTGGAAGAAGGGCTTCGATGGAGACTGGTTCTTCCTGCATGGATCACGTGTGGGTTGAGACAACGACGGTGTGATAGATAGACAGATAGATTTGAAGGTCAGGTCGCTATCAGATCGGATCCATCTAGGATCCAAGTCCGATAGGCTTCCATGATTGGCTCCATGTCAAGCTTCAAGATGTGGAAGAATACATGGATACTGTCCCAGTGGATCAGGCTGTGAATTATTTTTGAGTTCTTTGATGCATGGCAGGTTGAGCACCCCAAAGCTAAACCTATCACCTAACAGTCTATCTCAAAAGACTCAGACCTCCACAAGTAGCTCCTTAGATTAGCCTCCCGTGGAGCCAATCTTATCCCTGTCTTACCCCAAACATACTCGTAGGGGTATATCACAGAGAGACAGCGAGAGAGACACAGAGTAGCTCACTATCAGCAACAAAGGAAAGGCTGCGGTGTCTGGGTGTTCGCCCTTTACACCTGCTGCTTGAATCTGCACATAGTAGTAGGACATGCAAGAACCCATTAATCTATCTTGAATACGGAAGTGTGAATAGATGGGGATGCATGGTGGGGAGGAAGGCGACAAACCGAAGAAAAGATCAGGGCACTTTGGCTTTGGACTCTGCTGCTTGTTCTTCTTCCAAAGAAAGGGTTTGGGGGGCAGCTAGCTCAGCCATCAGGGATTCAAGCAGGGCAGCCCTACAATGGTAGGGTGGCAGTGTTCGCCACAGGAGTCAAAGTTGAAATGGCATTACTACTGCGCCACCTCTTTTTATCCTGTCTTTTAGTCTATGTTTAGAGTCTCTTAAGCTTTAAAGTAAGAGATCTCGAACTCCACATTACTAAGTTCCATGTAGATTCCTTGTGGTGTATGACCAAGAACAGTCCAAATAGCATACAGGACCAACATGAACTTTTCCATGGGGTCGCTACCTGTTTTCTTCTTTAAATATAATCCATGTTTGTCTTCACATCAGAAGAAGCTTGCATCTGCACTTGCATGCCTGTTTGACTCTCAAGTAGCATCAAACTGCCTTGATATGTAGGAAGACATGGAGCTTCTGTAGTTTACTATAACAGCAATCAACTTTGACTCTCTCAGTCAGCTGCCAACTATCCACTTCCAACATTTTAGATTAGATAACTTGATTCACTGGCTTGAATGAAAACTCCATCATGTTATCTCTCACACTTCCTTTTTCCCCCTTTTGCGACAGAAGAAGAAGAAGAAGGAGAGACAAGTAATTCATTGCTATATCATTCAATCATTTAATCTCTAATAACATCTTTTCTTTAGTGTTCATCATTGTCCCTAATGCAGAGGTTGTTGCCTTGTAGATTTCTGTCACTTGTTGGTACCAATGGCCATGTTCTAATGGAAGGACAACACAAATAGGGTCCAAAGGACCACAAATGTGTCCATGGTCCCCAAGTTCTTCATACAGTTCATGCTTTCAACGAGACCAACAATGTGTGTTGATTATGAAGAACAAACAATGTCCCAAACCTTGTTTTGATGTAAAATTTTATGTGTTTTATAATTGCTAATGGACAAATCAATCACAACAAAGACCAGCTATCTAAAAAATAAAAACTGGAGTTATTATTGCAAATGGACTCGCATCTGATTGGGTGGCCTAAATGATTTGTCTGTTTTCATTGACATACATACAAAGTGATCATGTGGTAGAAGCGATGTTGTCAAGTATCTGTGACAGACAAAGTAAATTTCTTTGTAATACCACAAGTTGTAATGGACATCTCAATCAAAACAAGAAAGAACGGTTAGTTGATTGATGGCAATCAACAACAGATCCTACAAGGCTGTAATGGCTATGAACAGATCAATCTGTGCTGAAACCAAACACTTCAGTTTTAGCAGAGTAGTGAAAGTAGCAGAAATGCTGGTGAATGCATATGAGCATCCTTTCAAGTCCAATCTGGAGAATGCCAAGTTACTGAATACTCAACACATCTGCCACAAAAAAAAAAGAGAGAGAGAGAGAGAGAGAGAATACTGTTCGAAGTTTTAGCAATTCCAAGCTGTCTGGAGCAGACAATTGCTTCAAGTTAGTCTAATGATTCTTATTTTTGACTCTTCTGCTGGACAGTATCTTTCAAGGAGTATGCACTCATCATTTAGCAACATTCAGAGACAGTTATCCTGCCATGCTTCCTCCGGTCAACCAGCATGGCTACTTCTTTTGGGAACACAAGGACGTTTTTACCTCACCCAAGCTGCTCAAATGATTCAGATTTGGAGCCTGAGCTGTCGAAAACCATGGTCTTCTCATCCTTAACCAAGACACATGTGATGTTCCTGATAGAAAGAAGTGCAAGTCACAGAAGCAGTACAAGCTTCAGCCTGAGAATGGCAATCTCATGATTAGTGTGTGGCATGAAAAGGTTTTGCACAGTGAACCAGCCACTGACACAGCTATGCATGCTCAACAATAACCCATCACACTCTTTGGAGAATGCCAGCATCCTCTATTTTGTATTGCTACTCCAAACTACTCCAGTCAGTGGAGAAGGGGAACCACCATGGCTGTCGACTGCCGGAATGGACGCTTCATCATGGCACTGAAGCAGTGAGGTCCGTTCTATGTCACATAACTCGACTTCAATCAGTCAAAAGGTCATCAAAAGCCAGGATGTCCCAATGATCAGAAAACTCCAAACATGGATCTCACACAAAAAGTCCCATTGCTTTCCACTTGATTCCCAGGCAACAGTTCCATGGAGTAGACCTCACGCTTCGTTTTCTTCCTTGCTTCTCGTAGACTTGTTCATGACAGAAACAAGTCCATCTATGATGAGCACCACAGGAGTAGAAATAGATGCGACACACCAATCCAAGAAAACAAAAGACAATAGAGAAGAGAACATGTCATGCTTGTGCTTTTGCATATTCTTTTTTTTATGATCTCGATTATCTATTTCTTACATCGACTTAAAATCCTGTACTACCTTCTTTTGATGTGTAGAATGCTAATAATATATATATATATTGTGCTTTTGCATATTCTTTTTTTTATGATCTCGATTATCTATTTCTTACATCGACTTAAAATCCTGTACTACCTTCTTTTGATGTGTAGAATGCTAATAATATATATATATAATATATATATATAATATATATATATAATATATATATATATATAATATATATATATAATATATATATATATAATATATATATATATATAATATATATATATATATATAATATATATATATATATATATAACAGTCCCCAAGCTCTAATCTCATTCTGGGGGACCCACTGAGTCGGCCTGAGCTGCGAGAAGGCGGTCCGGCCAGAGTAGCAGCGGAAAATAACCGCACGCGAGATATGGCCCGCATCTGAAACTGCCACGTGTCCAAAGTCGTTATGATCAAAAGACCACATGCTCAAACTTCTTCTTAATTATTATTTTACACTAATTAAAATAAAAGGAAAAAAAATCCAAGAAAACAAAAGACAATAGAGAAGAGAACATGTCATGCTTGTGCTTTTGCATATTCTTTTTTTTATGATCTCGATTATCTATTTCTTACATCGACTTAAAATCCTGTACTACCTTCTTTTGATGTGTAGAATGCTAATAATATATATATATATAATATATATATATAATATATATATATATATATATAATATATATATATAATATATATATATATATAACAGTCCCCAAGCTCTAATCTCATTCTGGGGGACCCACTGAGTCGGCCTGAGCTGCGAGAAGGCGGTCCGGCCAGAGTAGCAGCGGAAAATAACCGCACGCGAGATATGGCCCGCATCTGAAACTGCCACGTGTCCAAAGTCGTTATGATCAAAAGACCACATGCTCAAACTTCTTCTTAATTATTATTTTACACTAATTAAAATAAAAGGAAAAAAAATCCAAGAAAAGTTCGACGAGTCCGTTCCGACGCCGTTAAGGACGGAGATAGTTTTGGACCGTTAGAGATATAAAAGAAAAAGAGTAGAGCGACAAAATCGGCCGATGAATCGGCGTCCGGCGACGGAAGCGTCTCCGAAGACTCGCGCTTAGATGGCGGGGAGGGGTTCGATCGGGAACAGGTCGCCGATGCCCTCGAAAAATTCGTCCGCCCCTTGCCACGTCGACGTCGATGCGTGGAGGTCGACGTCGTCGAGCCCCGAGCCGAGAAGGAAGGCGTCGCTCACGTCCTCCGCTAGGTAGCCGATTGGGGAAGGGTCGTCGTCGAAGAAGCTGAGCACGCCGTCGAAGAGCGACTCCTCGTCGTCCAGGGGAAGAAACCCGCCGAGCTGTACCGATGGGCTGGTCGCGCCGCCCTTCTCGTCGCCAACCGTCGCCGGGGGTTTCGGCTTCTCCGCCGGGTCGGTGGGCTTGGCGAAGGAGGATGATAGCCCGCGGAGGACGGAGGTCGGGGAGGAGAGGTTGTGCGACTCCTCGGCGGACTCGTATCCGCCAGATACGGAGGTGAGGTTGTTGTCGGACAGGTTCCTCTTCGGTGGAGGAGGAGGAGGGATGTGGGTCGTGGCGGCGGCGGCGGTCGCAGTGGGGCGGGCGAAGTTGGTGGTGGCGTCGGGACCGCGGAGCTGGATGGAGGCGGAGTCGTAGACCTTGGCGGCCTCCTCGGCGGTGTTGAACGTGCCGAGCCACACTCGGACTCGCCGAAAGGGGTCGCGAATCTCCGCCGCGTACTTCCCCCACGGCCTCCGCCGGACGCCCCGGAACCTCTGCACGCTCCCATCGCCACTCGAGGCCGCGAACGGGCCGCCCTTGCGCTTCTTCACGGCGCCGCCGCCCTTGGCGGCCTTGCTCTTCCCCGCCTCCGCCACGCCCTGGGCTCCGCCGCGGTCGGGGCGCGCCTCGAACCGTACCTCCTGGACATACCGCCGCACGCGGCGGCGGGAGTGGCAGCACTCGCCTTCGTCGCCGGAGGAGTCAGTGGCGTCATAGTCGTCGCAGAAGACGCGAACAGTGCGAGGCCGCGCCGAGAGGGGCTTCGTCGTTACCACGACGTGCTCCGTCCGCTTCACCGGCACCAGGAACGTAGCGTCCATCAGATTCATTCCTCAAACTCTATCCTATTCGCATTTGCTCTCCTTCCCTGCACCCAACGCAACAACATGAATCCAACCAACCGTCAAAACCTGACCTTTTCCCACCCAAAAACCTTCGAGAAAGAGCCGAAACGAAACCAGATATGGTAGAAACGCATCCCTCCATATCCATATCCACATCCACCAGCAGATAAAACAGAGTCAAAGCGGATAAGCGGCGTTCTGCCAATAACAACACACCACCAAATCTTCGCGGATTCTAATCCAAGAACACTTGGGAGTCGAAAGGAGAAAGCTAGAGAGGGCAACAGAACAGCATCTACCTCGCCAACGTGAAAGAAACTCCAGCAAGCGAGCACAGAGTACTTGAATCCCAGAGCCGCAGGAGCAAGGACAGAGGGTTCTAGTCTTGAGAAACCTCTGCTCTCCGTAGAACAACACAACAGCACATAAGAGGACGGGAAAGAAGAGAGCGCGAGCGACAGCAGCAAAACAAGAACAGAAAGCAGCAGAAAAGTTAAGAGAGACGGAGAGTCCCACCCACGGGAGAGAGGAGAGGAGATGCTTTTGATTCAGAGTGATGTTATGAGGCTTTTGGACCACGGAGAGGCAGCGGCAGAGGAGGAGGAGGAGGAGGAGGAGGAGGCGGAGTCGCAGTTTTATAGGGATCCGTATAAGGAGTCGAACACGGAAGCTCGGCACCCGAGTCGAGGATTCCTTTTCCTTTTTTCTTACTTTTTTCTATTTTAATTTCCCTTTTTTCCCCCACAAAATTTACTAATTACAACAAAAATCAAAATTAATCTCTTCCCCTCCCGTCACGGCCACATCATCCCAAGCCGACCGATGAGACGTGGGTCCCGATGCCTCGACCAATAGGAGACCTAACCGGATGCTGACTCGGACGTAGGCAATGACGCGGCTCACCGGATCCCGAATATGTAGAGAGACGCACCCAAACCAGCAAACACCGGTGCGGTGCGATGCGAGGCGACGCCTTAAATTATAGTTACCGCCGGTTGGCACCCATCCCCGCACCGCACACCGCTCTGAATCCGTTAAATTATCTTTTCGCGCTCTTCCTCGGTATCCCGCCCTGGTGGTCGTCTCACCGACGTGTGCAACGCACCCAACCCCCTCCTCAATTAAAATTCAAATACTTCGTTTCTCTCCGGAGGGCTTCTTGGTAACTTCAAAAGTCATTTCTTTTTCCTTCAAATCGAGTTTTAGATCTCTACCCCTCCAAAATATCGTCAAAATTTTAAATAACAGCCACATCACCCGTGAATTAAAAATAATTTCTTTACGATTTTAGAGTGATAAATATGAAACATATTAATTAAGAGGATACATATGTACATAATATCGAATTTACTAAATATCTAGGGACGTATATGCAAATTTTGCAATCACGGCGGTGATTGGACCGCCTAAGTTACAGAGCAGATCTAGGCCGTCCGTTACGAGGCCATCTCATCCACCGCAGAAACGGATCATGATACGACCCACGCAGTTGACGCATCGGCCGTGGACGTGTGTTCGGATGCACAGAGGGAGGACCGGCTTGACGAACTCTAAAGCGCCTCCATCTCTGGTTTCAGCGTCCCAGCGAGTGAGGTGAAAGGAACGGGACGAACGAGGAAGAGAACATTCCCCCTCTCTCATCTCTTTCCTTTCTTGCGATGCTTCGAGACGACGCGTGCAACAAAAGGAGTCGACTCCACTTTGTTTTCTGTTCCCTTCTCCCTCGTTCTGTGACTGCTGTTACATTTATCATGTCTTTTAAGCCTCAAAATTGTCATTATTTCGTAATCTAATCTTGCTACAAGTGTTATTATGTATATCCGAGGCATAAACTGTGTGTTCATTGGTGCAACATAGCACTTTGGAGGTGTGTATGTGCGTGCTCGAGAAGGTGACGGAGTACATGAAGCCAAAGCGAGGAAGCCGAGGAAGAAAGCGAGACTGTGGGAGAGAGGTTAACTATGGGACAAAAAGGAGTGGGAGTTGGTCCGATCCCACACACCAGTGGCCATGTTTTGTGGCCGAAGCAGTTCTTATTTCTGCTAGGGCAAGTCCCCATGTACCGGATAAAGAGCATAAGAAACCAATGGAGCATCCAACTCCTACATCTTCTTCTTCTTCTTCAACCAAGATGTCCTGTTTTGTATTGCACCAAACAGTTCAAATATTGTTTGAAACACAATAAGTTAACATGGACAAAGCTTCTTAAATGTATCTTGTATTTTTATTATTGGTAATCCAATTCGAAATTTTGATTGTTAAAATTAGCCTCATAATTCATTGAGCATTGGTTGGTTGCACACATTAGAAAAAAGTATTTTTTTTTTCTTCCTTAATTGAAATAAAAATAATATCTTGAATGCTGCATTTCAGTGTGGTGTCTAGAAATAAAACTTCAAAGTAGGTCAAATCCTACTTCTAAGTTTTGGGAGCTTAAAACAATTAATTGATTGAGTAATTAATTAATTAATTAATTAATGTTGTTGTATTGAATAGTAAGAACGGATAATACATGGCATTGGAAACGGCAAATATGTATGAGAAAAGGGTCAGAATTAATTAACCAGCACTCACGTGCTAGTCGACGTGGATTCGAGTCAGAGGCACGTGCCACTCGTTCGCTACACGTATTATAGTTTTGGCACATCTCCTCCATTTACGTGAGGCATGAATACAATCGTATTCTGTACGTACACAGACAGAATACGTGGCCGAGGGTGGTCCGCTTCTGCTGTGCATACCTAATATGATTAGTAGGGCATACCACAGAGAGTCAAGTATAGGAATCGCTGACCAAACAAATTGGCCACGACGTCACCATTACGGTACGTCACATGAGAATATACTCGTCCAGAATGTTATTGTGCTACTCTACTCCCCAAGGAATACAAAGTCAAACCTAACGGTCAATTATTACCATTAGGTCAACTCTTCAATACTTGTCATATCTCTTCAAAATATATTAGGGAAAGATTAAAACTGTTGGATTTTTTTAACAATGTCCAGAGTAAAACGAAAACTAATTCAAGTTGGAGTGATATGAAGCTGATAGGGAGGTCGATATATATATATATATATATATATATATATATATATATATATATATATATATATATATATATATATATATATATATATATATATACTACAATAAAATATATCGAATAAGATTTTAAATCCTTAATATTTGAGAAATCGATTTGGTACATCACCCTCAAACCAATATTTTAGATATTAAGTTGTATCCATTGAGATTTCAAACCCTCAACCTTTAGTAAGTTAGTTTGGTCCATTACTATTACACTAGTGTTTAGAGTGTAAAATATATTAGATAAGATTTTGAACCTTCAATCTTTGATAAGCCGATACTTTAGATTTCAAGCTTTCAAGCTTTGGTAAGAGGGTGTTTATAGAGATTTAGAATCCTAGACCAGTATTTAAGATGTATAATTAAAAGATTGGATTCAACCAATAAATCCGCAAAAAGATCTCCATATGAAACGTTGGATGAGATAAAAAAAAAACAACCAAATAGAAGCAATGCAGAGTCCGAGATGGTATCTTCACTTTGCTACTCGGGAAACGCAACCCATGTCCGAGAGAGAGAGAGGCTTTCATCCCAAGGCATGGTCAACCAAGTTAAACAAAGGGGGTGCAATGAGATGCGAGGCACGTGTGCATGCACTCCTCTTTCATCTCCCTCGCGCCCTCCAGGAAGGCTCCACGTTCTTGAGCTCCAAGGCATTCCTTCTTTCCCGGTGAAAGGCTACCCAAAAAGCAAGAGGCTGAGGCGGTCCACATGCGGATCCCCTTCTTCTTGTCTTCGGCACAAGACAAGTGCTACAGCTCCCAGTATGCACCAGAAGTGAACTCTTTTTCTTCCGTAAAGTGCTGCAGCAGGCCCGGTTTTTAGGGTTTGAGGTCGTCCACTCGTGTGCACGAACCCCTCTTCTTCTTCCCTGGAAATCTTTAGGTGGGTTTGAGTTCATGCACCGTATAAAATTGTAGGCACATGAGCTGCACAGTTGAGCTATTTAAAATGCACTTGGAGTGACCCTTCCATGCGTATTATAATCCTGACATGGGTCTGCTTGCTTTGAATAGTTAAACGTGTTTGCAGGTCAGTATATATCTGAGCAGCAAAATGATCACAATGTAGGTCATGTTTCAATCCTATGCACGCATGCAGCTTCTCATAATCTTCAGATGTTACTTGCAACATAATATCCAGCGGCTTAAGCATAAAAATTGTTATATGTTATACGTGAAAATAATATTTTTTGTTAATATTAAAATCAAATAATATTAGATTTGATTTTATGATATGTATTTTTTGATTTTATCTAAAAGGAATCTTTGTATGATCTACAAATATCTAAAAGGAATCCTATTATAATATGAATTTTTTTTCTATTGGTCAATATCTATCATCGGAATTCAATTAGTTTCATTATATATCTTATCTAATTATAAAGGACTATATAATCTAATATTCTTCCACTTAGCCCATTAATTGATAAGAAATAAAAGATATTCAAAATCAAAATAAATAAATAAAAACTTATTTTAAAATAATTTTACCTTAATGGATTTCAAAGAATTTTAAAAAAATATTTTATACATGGTCATGAATTTTAAAAACAAGCCAATAAATTCAATAAATATAATAATACAATATTAAGTCTAACTATCAATACAAGTCATAGCGGTTATATATCATTAATGTCATACTCCTTTTTATGTACCACAACATTATTAGTCTTTCCTAATATAGTTCAAGATGACCCTTGTAATTTGTCTTATCAAGACAATCATATTGTTGGGGTAAATAACTTTATGCTGTGGCCTTGGGGCCGTCGCGGCTTGTCTTGGGTCCGAATGGAGGGAATCTCCCGGGTGGTTCCTCGGGGCGATAGAGGTCGTCGACCCGCTAGTGGATTCGGCCGGGGAAGGGGGACGTCGTTTCCTCTGGGAAAGGGCTCCACGCCTGTAAGTCCGGCGACACGCCTCGTCCTCGTCCCTGCACACAGGTCGGGTTGGAAGCTCGGCCCGACCCCTCCGACGATCAAGTTAGTGATGTGGAGAAGAGTGGTTTTTCGGGTGTTTTTCCCTCCTTTTGCGTCTTAGAACGCGAGGGTATTTGTAAGGAGCTTGCGTGTTACCGAATGCGCCTGCCCGCTGTGGGCAGGGTCGTACCCCTGATGACGTCTGACATTACTGCTGGCGTGTCATTAGGAGGCGAGTTTGACCGATCGTTAATGGGCCTCGGCTGGCGTTCCGGCCCATGCTGGCCTGGCGTTGTCAGCCGGTCAGAGACGCGGGGCGTCGGCTGACGTCACGGGGGTCTTATCATAATTACTATCCTCATCATACTCCCCCCCCAAAGAAGGCTATGCGATGGTCGCCGTAGGGAGGCACGAAGCATGGCCTTAGGTTTCCGGGACTATGATGGCCGAGCGGTTCCGGTTTGCTGCGGGGATTTTGGGAGTTGGGGATCTGAGGTGATGTGGTGGGAATGCGGTGGCCTCGGGCGACATGAGGCCGAGGTGCACGACACAGGCGGGTAGGCCGCGCTGGTGTGGCCTCGGACAACATGCAGCCGAGGAGCACGACGCAAGCGGGCGAGCCGCGCTGGTGTGGCCTCGGGCAACACGAGGCCAAGGGGCACGACGCAGGCGGGCAAGCCGCGTTGGTGTGGCCTCGGGCAACATGCAGCCGAGGAGCACGACGCAGGCGGGCAGGCCGCGCTGGTGTGGCCTCGGGCAACATGCAGCCGAGGAGCACGACGCAGGCGGGCGGGCCGCACTGGTGTGGCCTCGGGCAACACGAGGCTGAGGGGCACGACATAGGCGGGCAAGCCGCGCTGGTGTGGCCTCGAGCAACATGCAGCCGAGGAGCACGATGCAGGCGGGTAGGCCGCGCTGGTGTGGCCTCGGGCGTGCGGCGGACCGCCTGCAGCCAAGGAGCTACGACGTGGGTGGCGAGGTGGCCTTTGGCCTGCCCGGTAGCCCAGGGGGTGAGCCTTTTTCAAGAATCACCTGTTTTCAAGAAGACCGGCGCCGCGCGCCCGTCTCTCGCCACGTGTAATTCGCCTGTTGGGCGTCCTATCAAGCTGCATTTATGGTTGAGTGACATTTGGTCGTTCCGATGCGACGCATCTCAGGAGGGGAAGAGCCGACGCTTTTGGCGGGTATAAATACCGTGTGGGTAGCCCCTGGGGGGTTTCCTCATCTGCTTTTGTCGCGCTGCTTCGGCCTCCATCGCTTTGCTTGCGTTTTGAACGCTCCTTCTTTTCTTACTAGAGGTTAGTAAGAATGGCGTCCTCTTCCTCCTCTCCCTCTTCCTCTCCTTTGGCAAAAGTCGGGGACAGGGCGGCCGTGTCGAATCCTAACTCGTCCCCCGACGAAAAGGCGGCCCGGGCCCTTGAGGCCCTAATGCGACCGCATGACCTCGACTCTATCGTGAGTGAGTCATCTTTGAGTCGTCTCCAGGATCTCTATAGCATCCCGGAGGACTTCGTCCTCCAAGTTCCTGAGCCCGGCCAGCGGGCGTATGACCCGATTCCCGGGGGCTTCGTCCTTACTATCGATGCCTTCGAGGCCGGGCTGCGCCTCCCCCTACACTTCGTCATATCTTCCTGCCTTTCTTGGTGGCGAATCTCCCCGTCCCAGCTTGCGCTGAACTCATGGCGTTACCTGGCGGCGTTTCTGGGGGAATGCCATTATGCCAATATAATCCCGACTCGGCCCCTCTTCCTTTCCTGTTTTCGCCTTTCCAAGGGGTCGGGTGGCTATTATCTGTCCGCCCAAGCGGGCTTTCGAGTGAGCGGAGCCCCCACCAGTAATAAGGGGTGGAAGGGGTGCTTCTTCTTTGTCAGTCGTTCGGGAGACTGGGGGTTCGGGGTCCGTTGGGGGGCGCACTGACAGACAGCACCGCTCCAGTCTTGGACGACGAGGAGCGCCGAGGGCTCCGGAGACTTAGAGAGATTCTTCCAGCCTCCAGAGCCATCCGGAACATGTCCGAGTAGTGGTTGGTCGAGGCGGGTCTAAGCCCGGTGCCTCGAGGTATGCCGCTTCCCGAGCGGGGGATAATGGGCTTCCTCAATGAAGCCCAGCTGCTAAGAGTCGTTCCACTTCTTCGCGGACGGTGAGTTGCCTATCAGGGGCTTGGCGCCGTGGCTTTTGTTTTATCGGTCGTGCATCGGGCGAAATATTCAAGTGGTGTTGGGTGGTGCTTGGGTTGACGCCCGTCAGGTCGGATGGGGACCAGGCGAAGACGTTGGCATTCTCCTGAAGGAAGCCGACAAGCTATTCCCGCTCCTGCTCAGGGAGATCCGACCCGACCTGGACCGTCCGATCCGGTCGGTCCTTAGTCAACGGAATATCATAAGTGGGCGCTATCAGTTTCGGGCGCTGGGTCGGCCGCTTTCTTTCCCTCGGGTCATCCAGAGGTTGGCCGGTGTTACCCCTTTTGCGCATCGAAACCGCAGCCAAGTAGCACCGTCTGGACTCCTGGGGGCTGCCGCGGACTTCTCCTGTCCCGGAGTCGGTAGGGAATTTGACCGTCTGATGGTAGGTGGAGACCACAGCTCTAACTCTGTTGAGGGTGGGGCGCCCGAGGATGGCGTTGTAGGCGGTAGGGAGGTCAACTACCAAGAAGGTGGACATAACCGTCCTAGCTCTGGGCGGGCCCCCCAAAGTCAGGGGCAGAGTGACAGTCCCTACGGGAGAAATTGAATCGCCGGTGAATCCCGTGAGTGCTGAGCAGATGGGCTTCAGGGATTCTTCGGCTAGCCCCATCCTCCGGAAGGCGTCCAGGTAGAGCACGTCGGCTGAGCTCCCTGTATCAACCATGATTCTCTTTACCTGGGCGTTGGCGATCCGAGCCGTTATTACCAACGCGTCGTCGTGTTCCAGCCTCCGGGAGTCTTCGGAAGGGAAGACAACCTGAGGGTCGAGGGCGCGTCGGGGGGCGTCAGATGCGGCGGAACGGGCGTAGGCCTTCCTTCCCGACATGCTAGTTCCCCCGGCCACCGGCCCTCCGGTGATGACGTCGATGTGACGCTCCACCGGACCCACCGGGTGTGGCGAGTGCTCCCCGTTCTGGCGGACGTATCGGCCAAGGTGACCCCTGCTATCAAGCTCTTCAATCTACCACTTCAGCTCGCGGCAGTCTTCGGTGTCGTGTCCGTTCTGCCTGTGGAAGCGACAATAATTGGACTGGTCGGCGAGTTCTCGCGGGCTCCTCATCGGGACGGGGGGCTTGAGCAACCATTTTTCCCTTATCTGAAGGAATATCTCCATCCGAGACGCGCCCAGAGGAGCCAGGGGGGGGCGCCCGAGCGAGCGTATCGAATCGGTTCGGCCGGCGTCTGGTCGCGGCGGGCAGCTGTCTGCGAGGCTGTTCTGGCCTGACCCTCGTGCGATCTTCCCGCTTCTCAACCATCCATGCCTCGGCGGCGACGAAATGACTCGCCCGCTGAAACATTTCGGGTAGCGCGGTGGGGGGTCTTTCCACAAGGGACCAGAAGAAGCGGGAAGGTCGCAACCCCACCATGAACGCCTGCATCAAGAGAGAGGGATGAGCGTCAGATAAGCCTCGGATCTGTGTTGCGAAGCGGTTCACGAAGTGGGAGAGGGGCTCATCCTCCCTCTATCGTAGCCCGAAGAGCAGGGTGATGGACGGCTTCGGCCGCGCACTGGCCATGAAGTTGAGCTCGAAGTCCCTGGCGAGCTGATTGAACGAGGCCACCGTCCCAGTCGTCAGGGCATTGTACCACGCGCGAGCGGATCCTCTCAGGGTCGTGGGGAACGCCCTGCACATTAGAGCGTCGGAGGTTCCATATAGCGTCATTTGGGTGCGGAAGGCTGCTACATGGTCCGCCGGGTCGGAAGAGCCGACGTATGCGTCCAAAGAGGGAAGCCGGAAGTTCTGTGGGATCGCCTGGTCCCGAATTTCAGGGATGAATGGGGATCCCTGTCGCGAGTCGACCTCGGGCTCTCCCCTCAACCTGCGGATCTCCTTCTGTACCTCGTCTAACCACTGACAGATGAGGAGCAGCTGGGCTCGCAAAGAGTCGGTCGAGGCCGAAGAGAGGACCTCGGGTTCCGTGTGGCCTCCTTGGTTCGCCGTCACCCGATCCCCGAGAGGAGACGTCGAGGGCCGAGGGGAAGCAGGAGGCTCCATGGGCTGAGTGTGAGTTCGGACGTGTGGCTCCTGTTGCTGAGCCGGTTGGGCAGTCGGCGAGTGCAGCATCCGAGTGACGAGTGGAATGATAGCCTGCACCATACCAACCAGAGCTTGAACCTGATGGGAGAGGTCGAGGAAGGCCTCGGACGAAACTTGCGAGGGTGAGGCCGAGGGGGCGTCGGGGGGCACTAGTCCCAGATCGTTGAATATCCGCCAGTAACGCTCCGAGGCTGCGGCGAGGGGTTCGTCACGAAGGCCGGTCTGCAGGGAATGTTCTTCCGGACCCACAATCGGGTATGACATTTCGGCTGCGGGTTCGACCAAGCCGGTTTGGTGATCCCTCGACATTCGGAGGCCCTTCCTCTAACACCAAAATGTTGGGGTAAACAACTTTATGCCGTGGCCTCGGGGCCGTCGCGGCTTCTCCTGGGTCCGAATGGAGGGAATCTCCTGGGTGATTCCTCAGGGCGATAGAGGTCGTCAACCCGCTGGTGGATTCGGCCGGGGAAGGGGGACGTCGTTTCCTCCGGGAAAGGGCTCCATGCTTGTAAGTCCGGCGAGGGGTTCGTCACGAAGGCCGGTCTGCAGGGAATGTTCTTCCGGACCCACAATCGGGTATGACATTTCGGCTGCGGGTTCGACCAAGCCGGTTTGGTGATCCCTCGACATTCGGAGGCCCTTCCTCTAACACCAAAATGTTGGGGTAAACAACTTTATGCCGTGGATTCGGTCGGGGAAGGGGGACGTCGTTTCCTCCGGGAAAGGGCTCCATGCTTGTAAGTCCGGCGAGGGGTTCGTCACGAAGGCCGGTCTGCAGGGAATGTTCTTCCGGACCCACAATCGGGTATGACATTTCGGCTGCGGGTTCGACCAAGCCGGTTTGGTGATCCCTCGACATTCGGAGGCCCTTCCTCTAACACCAAAATGTTGGGGTAAACAACTTTATGCCGTGGCCTCGGGGCCGTCGCGGCTTGTCCTGGGTCCGAATGGAGGGAATCTCCTGGGTGATTCCTCAGGGCGATAGAGGTCGTCGACCCGCTGGTGGATTCGGCCGGGGAAGGGGGACGTTGTTTCCTCCGGGAAAGGGCTCCATGCCTGTAAGTCCGGCGACATGTCTCGTCCTCGTCCCTGCACACAAGTCAGGTCGGAAGCTTAGCCCGACCCCTCCGACAATCAAGTTAGTGATGTGGAGAAGAGTGGTTTTTCGGGTGTTTTTCCCTCCTTTTGTGTCTTAGAATGCGAGGGTATTTGTAAGGAGCTTGCGTGTTACCGGATGCGCCTGCCCGCTGTGGGTAGGGTCGTACCCCTGATGACATCTGACATTACTACTGGCGTGTCGTGAGGAGGCGAGTTTGATCGATCGTTAATGGGCCTCAGTTGGCGTTCTGGCCCATGCTGGCCTGGCGTTGTCAGCCCGTTAGAGACGCGGGGCGTCGGTTGACGTCACGGGGGACTTATCATAATTGCTATCCTCATCACCTATTATTACATTCAACTATAATATGTATAAACATAAATATAAACAGGATAGCAGAAATAAATAACTTTAATTAAACAAAAAAATCAATAATAGTATCCATCATTATCATATCTTTTATGACTTGCTCACAGGCCCCATTCTATGAACATGTTTTTTAAATATTTTACACTGTAAAACTTTAATAAATAGATCAGTAATCATCATAGTGGTGTTTAGATTTTCAATGGCACTTGTTGTTTTTGGACTATTTCTCTAACTACAAGTACTTTATCTCGATATGCTTGGAACTACTAGAGTACTTATCATTCTTAAAGAAGAAAATTACTATAGTGTTATCACAAAATATCTTCAGCGGTCTAACAATTGAATCGATCACACCAAATCTTGAGATAAAATTTCGCAGCCATAAAACTTGATTTGTGGCCTCAAAGCATGCCACAAATTTGTATTTTTTTAAGAAATTACCCCACTAGCTAACATGAATACAAATCCTGAATTGGATTTTTTACTGTCGTGGTAATTTGCAAAATCAACATCTGAATATCCCATCACTTCAAGTTGATCTGATCTCCTTTATGTGAGCATATAATCTTTCATCCTCTGTAGATATCTCATTATTTTCTTTATAGATTTCTAATGTTCCATTCTTGGGTTGTTCTAATATCTACCTAACATTGCAATTGCAAAACTTATATAGGTCTTGTACATGTTTGAGCATATAATGGACTTCTAACTGCGCACCTATGAGGAATATTTTTCATTCGATTCTTTTCTAAGTTTTTTTATATTAGTTTTGGCTGAATTTTTTACCACTAGTAATAAGTATATCATTGGCTGAGCAAAACTACATATTAAATCTCTTTAATATATGATTTTATATATCTTTTCTGAAACAGTCCTAATAATCATTGAGATCTGTCATTGAATATCTCAATATCAATGTTGATGAAATTGACTTACTAGGAACTATGTTCTAGATGTACATATGTATCATAAGATTTTCATCCCATATTAACTCATGTATAGTGGAATAACTCATCATGCTCATAACCATATTCATAAGAGTACAATTTCACCTTTCAGTAACACAATTCTATTATAACATACTTGGTAATGCATATTGAGTATAAATATATCGTTATTTTAGAAATCTAGTAAAATGACCAATATTCTGATCGGATTTATCATATCTGTCATAAAATTCACCACCCTTGTCAAATCTGATAATTTTAACTTTTCTATCTAATTATCTCTCGATCTCACTTCAAAAGTGTAAACGGCCTGAGACTTTTCAAGTATTAGATAAATAGTCATATATGGACAAATCATCTACAAATGTAGTGAAATACATTTCTCTACTAAAATAAGGAATATGAAGTTGTCCGCAGATATCAATATGAATAATCTTAATGAGTTTTTTATTTCTTGTGATATTTTTCTTTTATGTTTAGTTTGCTTTCCCTTAGCACAATCTATACAAACATCAAAATCAGTGAAGTATAAATATTTCAAAATATTATCCTTCACTAATTTTCTATTCTTTCCTTGGAAATATGTCCCAATCATTTATGCTATAATATAGAAAATATTTCATTATTGAAACTATGTTTCAATCCAACACTAGATTGCAGAGTCAATAATGTCTTTACAAACTCAAAATTCAAATTAATTTTGTACAAATCATTACACAAAATTCTAGAACAAACTTTTATTGAATCATAAAATATACTGAGTTTACTATTACCAAAAGAAAGATAATATTATAACTCATCAATTCTAAATAGAGAAATTAAATTTCTAGAAATAGTAGGAATATAACATATGTCAACAAGATCCATCAGATGGCTTGTCTCTAAGTATAGACAATAAGTCCCCACTGATATCACTTTTGCTTTAAGACGATTTTCCATAATGATCAATCTTACATATTCTTTTGATTTTCAAATTAAAAGAAATTCCTACATATTATTGGTAACATGAGTTGAAACACCAGAATCACTCCACTAAGTATTAGAAGGCACTTCTGTAATGTTTGATTCAAAACATATAAAGGTCGAGTTTATACATTTCTTTTCGAACCAAATCTTGTGTTTAATGTAATCCTTTCTTGCCATAAAAGAAATACTTTATTGTAAAAACTTTTTTTTCATTAGTTTGTTTAACATTTTCAAACCTAATAAATTTCTTTGATGGATGATGCTTCAATTTTCTTTTCTTGTTATCAACTCTTTGAGTAGTAGTCATGACATTATATGAGCTTTTCTGTTGTAATCTCATTTTTCTTGACATACATACTAGTTAACTCAGTCAAGTCTTACATATCTTTATTTGTATTATAGTGAATCTTGAATGACCAAACTGAGAAGGAAGAGAGTTAATAATGAATTACACGAGGAAAGACACATCAACATTCATACCTAATACTTTAAGTTTTATAGCTTTATAGTCATATTGAGGATGTGATCCTGAATTCCTCAAGTGTCATTATATTGAGCAATAGTTAATTCTTTATTAGTATGATAGTTAATGACTTATTAGCAGATTTAAATATGTCTTCAAAAACCTTTAAATATTTTCGTACACTAGTTGCAATAGATAATGAAATCTTTATATTATTTGCGGTCGTCATTCTTATAAACATTAAATTAAGCATATTAAATCTTTCTCAAATCTTCATTTTATTAACTTGTCTCATAGTACTTTCATCAATCAAGTCTATAAGCTTTTTCAACAAGTAATGCTAAGTAAAGATCTAATATGTCTAGTGTAAATTGCATATGCTCTAACCATTCTGAATAATTTGATCTAGAGAGTATAGGGACATTAGAAGCATAAGAATATATGGACGAAAGTATCACTACAAATATATAAAATGACATTAATGCTTTGAGTTTTTCAAAATATGATGAACTATTAATATCATCTATATTTTATTTTTGGATAAAATATTGATATATCTAGTGTTCACTCAATATCATCTATGGATGGCTGATACCATCCTTATAGAATAGTATTGTTATCTTTGGGTATACAACCCTAAACTACAAGGATATCTAAAATAGTATTATTCTATCCAGTCACATAATTATTTGAAATAGATTCTCCTTTCGGATTATCTAAATCTCCTAATTTATGTATCATGTGAATATTATTTTCTTAATATCATTTAGGACTAATTCCTTAATGTTATTTTATAAGTTATTGGTCTAGATCACTTTGGTGGCTATAAGACCAATATAATAATATAAAATATAATTTAAAATGTCCTATAAATGATAAAATTTTTATTATAATTCTCATCTCAAAAGCATATCATCCTAGATCATTTTGTTAGCTATAAGTCAGATAAAATCTAAGGAGATAAGTTATAAATAATATTCATCAAAAAATTTTAATTTAATTTATATTAAACAATTTAATAATAGAATAACAACAATAATAATTATTGAATATTAATTAGCAAAAGAAAAAACTCATATGAAAACTCATATATGATAACATATAAATCATGCATTCATGTAAAAAATAAATATTATTTCATAATTTTAAATATATACATGTAAATAACTAAATGAATATCCAAGAACAATAATTAGATTTTATTTATCATATGTAAAAATATAATCAATAACTTATATAAGAAAACTATAAAAATAAACCATAATTTATATTTTTTAATCAAAATTAAATCCAATCAAATAATCAAAATATGATCATGATCAAATTCAATCATAATTATAATAAATCATATTTATCAATTTTATAATTGAAGACATAAATTAGAAATTCTCAATTTCATTAGGGCAAAACTGTAAATTTATTGACATGACATAAACTAGAATTAAAGGGCAGAACTGTCAAAATATTAAAAATATTAATAAAATATAAAAGGGCAAAGTTATAATTTAATCAAAAGGAAACCCTAATGCAAAATCGTAATTTTGCTAAAACCCTAATCGGCCTACGATGTTGTCATCGCTTGTGCAACCGCTGCTTGCGGGCGGCTACCGATTGTGCGACCCCTCTGCAGCACTAACCCGACGTGCGGCCTGTGCTTGAGAGCGATCGATCGCCTAGGCGTAGCTTGTCGACACGCAGTTGCCGCCCTTATGTGGTCGCCACTTGGATGCGGGTTTTGCCCTCGCGTAGCCATTGCATGTGCGCACTATCACCTGTGCCATTGCCGGTGTGCCTATATGTGATTGCTGACTATACGCATGGTTGTTGCGACGCGCACACTGCTCGGCACGACCACTATCGCCAACAGATCTGCTAATCATACGTAGTAAAGCTGACAGCAATGCTACACAATGACCATTACTGCTTCGCGATCATTGAAGATTATGTTTACAAGAAATTTAACATTGCCCGCAAGCAGACAACAAAACAGAATATATATGAATACAAATCAACAAAATATGGATCATTCAAGCATCGTAAATTAGAAAACAATAAATCTAAATTATTTGATTTCAAAAACCTAAGCTCTCATACCAATTATAACCATAAAATTTATTATATGTTATATATAATGCGAAAACAATCTTTTATGCTAGGATTGAAATCAAATAACATTAGATATGATTTTATGATGTATACTTTTGATGCTATCTAAAAGGGATCTATGTGTAATCTACAAAGACATCGTCTTTAAATCCAAAACTGTTGTCAATCTACAAGGAGAACTAAAATATCTTTCTTCCCTCGACCACTTAGATTAATGATCCTCAACTATATTATTTATGAGATGCGTAATATATGTTTTTCCATCCTGTATATTTAAAGACAAGAATAAAAAGGTTTAGAATAAATTATTAAAAAAAGCTGCTTATTAGGCAAGAGTAGAGAGCACTTTAACTTGATCCACGGGAGCTAAATCACCACATAGGGCGCATAATGGATGACCAGACATGAAGTCATATAAACATCTAAGGGGTTTCGGCCCACAAAGCATTCTTTCCTAATTCATAAGGATGTCCTATTAAGCACGCGAAATCCAATGCAATCCCACTACAGAATGAAGAAAACTCTCAAAATACGAGTCCAGATCGAAGCCCCAAAAGTTCATCACAATAAGCATGAACAAATGCTTCTGTTTTCAGGGATCCAGCGAGGTCACCTGCGCTGCAGGACGTGGGAGGATCCTTCTGCAGATCCTTGAGCTCCTTCAGGATCCGCTTCGAAGCTGGTTCGCCTGTAACCAGCCCGAATCGATCGGATCGCAGCGAAAACACAAAGAAGAACAATCCGATTCCAAGAACAAACAAGAAATAGAGAGATCGAAGGAACCGCACTTGCAGGAATTATCGGATCCTCCTCTCGAAAACGCGGTTCTTTCGGGGCGAAGGAAAGAGAGGAGGAGGTTTCGTTACAATAAACCTAATAAAGACGGTAGATTTATATGGCAAATTGCGAGTATAGTGCTATATAATAATGGGGACATCATGACGGATAATGATGACCACAATTATGATGAGGGATTTCATGATGCTGACACTTTCAATAATTAATGATGGTGACTTTTTTTTTTCTATTTCTAAAATTATATACATTAATTCTCATCTCTAAAATATGGAAAACTTTGAAAAATTATATTTTTTTCATTTTTAATATATGACATTAATTCATGTCATATATAATTATGTCATGAAAAAAAGAAAAAAAATTTGTCCTGACGGATGCAAAATATTCTGTGATCCCTAAATATTCATCAAACCAATCATTAGCAAAAGATGGATAACTTTAAACAATTTACGATAATTTCGAGAAACATTTGGTATCAATAAAATTGATAACGATTCAAGTTTCTCAACATCAAACAACACAAGTCAAACTACTGGGTTGACTCATTCAGGTCACATGATGTCTCGACCCTCGATTAAGCCAAATACATCTTCCGCAAGCTGAAACATTGTCGACAAACCCAAAGAATCTGAGCAGAGTAATGCTGCAACAATGAACAACACTAAGAAGAAGCATTGCAAGAGACTCGAGTGGTACACAATGAACTCGGCATAAAGAGACTTTTGCTTCACTGAGGAGTCGATATGGCTTGTGCATCCTGTGCTGGTGTTGGTGCTGATCCCTCTGACCTGAATTCTGTTGAAGGTCGGTTGCCGCTGTCAAACCTTCTTACTCCTTCGATCATTCTCACCACTTCTGGCATCTTGGGTCTCCGTTCGGGCATCCTCGTGACACAGTTCATTGCGATCTGAAGCATCTCCACCATCTCCTCTTCGATGTTGGGATACCTCATCAGCTCCACGTCAAACACCTCCGCAGTCCATTCTTCACGAACAACAGAATGAACCCAGCGGACGAGATGAATTACCTCATCACCACCACCCACTACCCGAATGGGGGATTTCCCTGTGAGCAGCTCGAGCAACAGCACCCCAAAACTGTAGACATCAGAAGCTTGCGATGCTTTTCTTGTATCAACCACCTCAGGTGCACGGTAACCTGCAGTGCGAGACACAGGTGGGACCATTGGGTTAATGATGGATGGCAAGCCCAGGTCAGCGACACAACCGTATTGCTGGTTGCTAAGGAAAATATTGGATGATTTGATGTTCCCATGGACAAGCTTCCCATTGTTTTCGATGTGAATGCGTGCAATTCCTCTTGCAGCTCCGAGTGCTATCTTTAGCCTAGTTTCCCAGTCCAA
The DNA here is from genome assembly GCA_004837865.1 of Musa balbisiana. Taxonomy (NCBI): domain Eukaryota; kingdom Viridiplantae; phylum Streptophyta; class Magnoliopsida; order Zingiberales; family Musaceae; genus Musa; species Musa balbisiana. The sequence continues at coordinate 25,475,177 of CM017194.1, read as the reverse complement.
AGGGATCCTGTCCTGCCCTCTTTTCCCTGCAAAATGTGACACTACAGTTCAACCGATCCATCTTTCAAAGTAAAGATGCATTATCTTATGAAGCTCATTATGGAATATACAGCTAATTGCAATGGCAAAAAGATATATAACATAAGCTCTTTTAGAGTTTTGCAATATGTTCTAGAAATTTGATCTAAACACTACTGGACCTCCTTATCTGAGAGATCTTTATCATATAAGTGCTACTACCAATGTGTTGGCAAGTACAATACTTTATATATATTTGTACTGAGAACATTGAGCAAAGTATAACAAACATACAGATACGGATAATCGTTTTCACTGTGCCATGAAGAAAACAGACACAAAATTATGTTCTATTACCAATATCTAGACATCAAGTATTACAACTGGATCTTGGATTAGATAGTGAGTTAAATCTTATAGCTAACCAAGAATCAACACCCATCTCTGTCTTCATACCCTCCCACGCACCCTCTGCTCTAAGATGCCCAACAAACAATAGAAAAGAGGCAGAGATAACATTTAGAGGTTTTCTAATAAATGTATACTTGTAGGTCTGGAACATTACCTTAATTGCAGAAAAGGAGAAAAGTATCATAATCTCAAATCCTTTTCACATGTCAGCTCTAATATATTTGGTACTTTATTTACTGTGATATATCAAATACTTTATCCTTAACTTCTAATCAACGGTAAGATGTTGAAATCCATGGGAGGGTTTAGAGCACAGTAAAGCTACTATGTTGCTTGGCTTCATTTTAGACTTCCAAGTTCACATCTTTCTCCCACATCATAGAAAAAGACAAGCAAAAACAGACCGTGACATTTGATCATTAAAGCTAAAACAAAGTAACAGATGATACATACATTATTATTGGACTAAAGCACATTTTTAAAGTATATGGAGCTTAATGCTCCTGGGCAAGCCTTCTATTGGACCACCTTTAGAATAAAGGGGTAAAAGATCAGGTAGTAGCCTAAAATAACAAAGTCTAAGGTACGCAAAGAGTATCAGATGAACTCAGAAGTTATGCAATTCAGTAACTTTAACATATCATGGTAATTGAACTCTGAAATCTGATTCTGAAACTCATAGTCCCTAATAGATACGGTAGCTCTCAATTATGCAAATTACCATCAAACTACTCCTTGAAAAGCAACAATTCTACCAACTAAGCAGTCTAAAAGAATTGAAGGAGCAATAGAAAAAGAATAGATACCATGTAACAAAGAAAAGACACTCCCTTGGCTGTAATAGTCATACACCATAAGCTTCTCATCTTTGGAGTAGTAATATGCCTTCAACTCGACCACATTCTCATGTTTTATCCTCCCAACTACCTCCATCTGCTGCTCAAACTCTTTCTTCCCAACAACAGCCTCCTTCAGCCGTTTCACCACCACTGTCGTCGAATCCTCCAGCACTGCTTTATAAGCAGTCCCAAATGACCCCTTCCCCAAAACCTCAGCAGAAGCTCTCAGCAAATCCTCTAAATCAAAAGCAAAGGGACAGCCCTCAAAGAACACAAGCCGGTTGTTCGCATCCTGACTTCCTGTCACGGCCTTCTCTGGTGACCGGTACCCTTTTGACCCTTTTCCTGAGACAAAACTCTCTTCTCTTCCTCTTGAGCAGCAAAGATAGAGAAATAGGGCAAGCAACACAAAGAGCAAGACACATCCGCCGACTGCAATCCCAAGAATTGCTGATTCACTCAACTTCCTCATGGTTACTGCACGCGGAACCTGCGACGGAGATGGCGGCAGTGGCGCCGGCGCCGGCGTTGATGATGGGGTCAAAGGGTATATTGGCGACAAATCATTGCCGGAAAATGATGAATTTGGAAATATTTGAAGGGATTTGGGAATTGTACCGTTGAGGTGGTTATGGGAGAGATTAAGAAACAGGAGGTTTGGGAGCTCAAGATCTGGAATTTGGCCAGATAACGAGTTGTTAGAGAGGTTTAGAGCAGTGAGCTGAGTTAAATTGGAGACAGAAGCTGGGATGCTCCCGTTGAAGTCATTAAAGGAGAGATCGAGGGCCGTGAGGTTCTTCCACGGCGAGAAATCCGACGGCAGGCTGCCGGAGAAGCTGTTGAACTGTAGGTGGAGGCCGGTTAAGGTGGTGAGGTTGGCGAAGTCGGCCGGGAAGGGACCGGAGAGACTGTTGGACCGGAGGCTCAGGATCCGGAGGGCGGAGAGGCGGCTGAGGGTGTTGGGTGGGATCGGGCCGCTGAATCCGATCCCCGGGAGTCGGACGGCAATGACGCGGGAGCCGTCAGCGCTGCAGGTGACACCCGTCCAGCTGCCGCAAACGTCAGTGGCCCGGCGCCAATTGAGGCCGCGGCCGTGGGGGATGGCAGTGAGGAAGTCGAGCAACGCCTGCTTGTCCTCCGCCAGGCTTCCGGCGCCGGCTCCAGCGAAGGAAATCGCCAACCAGAGGACGAAAACCGCCGAAAACATTCGATTTGGACGCATATCTCGCCCTAGAATCATAAATCCCCTTGAAAGCACTATAAGATCTCAACTGTTTGGCATATTCCTCTTCAAGAACCCAACTTTTCCGCTGGAAAACGCGAACAAACAAAAAGAAGTAAGCTTTAACTGTGGAACATTGTGTTCGACTCAAAGAAGTTACAAAAAGCTTCAAGATTTCCTCACCTCAGCAGGAGAGGAACACAAGGTTGGGATCGGAGGAAGATCTAGGGATAGGACACGGGGAAGGAAAGGAAGAGGAGGTAGCCGTTAAGAAGGAGCGAAAAGAGGACAAGGCGTAGCGGAGACGAGAGCAGCGCCTGGATTTTGCTTAAAAGATGGGCGTCCGAATCGCTCGCCCACCGCGGGAGGCACTGAATGCAATCATTTACTCACCGAACTGCAAGCACCTTCGACGGCAGAGAAAAGCAAGAAAGAGCAAAGGGGGCGAAGCAGCGTTAATGTGGAGCATTATTGCTCTTAAGAAGGGGGTAAACCAGAAAAAATCTTCGCTAGAGAGAGAGAGAGAACCAAACCTCGGGAAATGGATCCGCCCTCGACGAGGTGGAGAAGCAAGTGGCGAGCGGCGAACGGATCGGCTCTTCGTGCTTTTTATCCACGTTACTGGTGGCGGTAAAACTCAGAGAGAGAGCGAGAGAGAGAGAGACAGGTGGGAGGGGGGGAAATATGGGCGCGAGACGTTTCAAGAGCGATGCCGTGCCTTGGCGATTGGATGTGGAGAAGGAACCCACAAAGGGACCCATCCCTGGATCGATCTGTAATCCATCTACAAGGCAGGTAGGCGGGATGAGTAACCCCAACGGTATAAAAAGGCATGGTTTGAATTTATTTGTCCTTTTTGGCCAATTGCCCTTTGGATTTTCGATATTACGTATTCATCCCTCCGCACATCCAATTATATATCCCCGTCCATTTATTCATAAATAACAATTATAAATAATTAACTCTATTAATTAAAATACTTGCATGTAAATAATGTGATTTTAAGATATTTTTAGGGTTCTTGAGATGGCGGTTTCTTTGGGGGGTTTGGATTTGAACAAAGGCTGTGAGAAAGTGAGCTTGGAGGTGACTTTTGCAGTGCTGACTCTCAGTACTTTTTCCTTCTACGAGAAGAAGAAGGAAACACCACTGTTTCCTTATCATCGCACGTACATGAAGCTGTTGAGCTCATGGCGATGATGGTAAGCTTGTCGTGGTGGTGTTGGTTCATCTAATTGGATGCATCACCTTCTATGGAGATTTGGCGTTCACCTTGCATGCATGATATGAGATGCAACCTCTTCATTCCTCATCTCCAATTATCAAGCAGGCTCTTGAATACTGTTCAGTGTATGAGACAGATTGCAAATTTGCTTCTCTTGCCGATCAGAGAAGGATTCATGCTCCAGGAGAATGAATGAGCATCACCCATGCTGGAAAATTCCTTCTCCTTGGCCTCTGGTCTGTCTTCATCTTCAGCATCTGCCTGCCTCACTTTTATACACACTGATACCAACAAATCCCTGCAGCATTAACTCTCGGGGACCATCTAGCACACAGCCATGCTCCTGATGCAGATGAGCTGGGGTTTGGGTGGTAGCTCGGCTTGTGTTGGCCATGGAGGTGATTGGCTCGAAGGTGATAGGGAAATGGAAAGCTTCCAGCTTCCCCCCCCCACTGTCTCTTCTGTTGTACATCATACTCTTGCCTCCACTTGGAACAGTTCTACACTGGAAGGTGTGGAGTAAGGAAGAAAACTATTTGATTACCACTGGTAGATCTGTGCAATGGTGTCTTACCATTTGACTGGCCACTATATGACAGGAAACCTTTTGCTGGAGATCAAACCATGGTTAATGTACTTCTTATGCCAATACTTTATGGTACATCATTGAGCGTCATTGCTGTGTGTTGATAGATTCTAAAGTTCAGATTCTGCTGCACCTGCCTTGGCTTCAAACTATTATCTTTAGCCATTATGTCAGTAAATGCACCAGTAGGGATTCTCTCTCTCTCTCTCTTTCTCTCTCTCTCTCTCTCTCTTTCTTTATGTTCCATCATGCTATAAATTATCATGGTGATTGAAAGGGGTGAGAGCGACAAGCTGCAACATCTACACTTTCCAAGGATCATCTCAGCTTCTAAAGATTGCTCACTTGAGCATTGCACACAAGATATCACCATCTCATACAAGGTTTTGAGGTTGGAAGTTGAGTCAACCCTGACATGACCAAAGAGTAGCAGCAGATGCATCAAGGATTAAGATCTTTCCGTGTGGGGTGATGCTGTCAGCTCAATCTCGGGATCGGTCACTGTGGACGAGCAGTCTAACTACTACATCACACTGTCGAATGTATGATCGATGGTGTTGCTCCATTTGGCTCCATTGTTGCTTGGACATGTATTTGGAGGCCTCCCCACAACAGTGGATGACTGCGTCAGAGCAGGATAAAAGCAATCAAGTCAAAACCTGAAGATCCAACTCCTTGTTGGATCATCTGCAACTTGTTCTTGTGATGCATAGGCATTTTATGTGATGCCAGCAGGGGAAGGTAGGCCAATCAGAGCACTCATGTCAGACTGCATTCTGTGAAGGGATGAAAGGTTGAAAGAGCAGATTTTGCCTGCCATCACTCTGCAGGCAACACTGCAAGCTCTGAGATGCAGTGTTCATCTCTGGATTAAGCAGTCACCAGCATCCCAGATGGTAAGAAATTTTTTGTTTTCCTGTCATTGGGTTAGATTTCAGAAGCTACAAACCAAAGCAAGATGCAGACAGATGCATTGATAAGATGGCAATGACTTGTCATTCTTCTGCCCATCCTATAAACCTTAGGTTGCAGAAAGACAAAAGAAAGGGGACAATTTAGCTCCTGTAATCCACATGTCCAATCTGGGCACCAACACAAGCTGTTCACAAGGCATTACTCAATTGCATTATGCATCAAAGGTAGGGGAATATTGTACGTAAAGAAAGTCCATGCTTCACAAAGACAATGAATCAAACAACTTAAGTGGCACACTTTTGTTGATGGTTGTTACTTCATCTCCACCAAATATTGTCTATTGGTGCCGCAGCTTACTGAACTATCACTTCTACAGTCAACACATCATCTATCCAAACTGTTTGAAACTTTAACTTAAGGTGTCCTGTTGACCTAATCATGCATTGAACAGATATCTAACTGTTTACACAAATAAATTGCAATGAAACTATGTGGATTTTGTATGACTTTTTGCTTACCTCATTCTGCACCCTGATGACTTTACCCAGCAATCTGAGCAAAGTCCATCTGTTCCACAGATTGGGTTATAAGATGTTGTGAGCTGGAATCCTCTGATGCATTGGGGACTCCTGTGCAGGATTTAAGCTGTCCAACAATTCCATGGCAGTGGCCAGACATTTATGTACCCACCTTGCCTCCTAAAATATCAGCAAAAAAGCAGGTAGACAAATAACATTTATTGTGTCAAATGGTTGTTTAAGTCATGATGATGAAACAAATGCATCATACACTCATTTTGGCTGAGTATCTTCTTTACATCATCTTCTAGTTGAAGGTGTAAATGAAAACACAAGGTGTAAAACTGGCTTTAAAGTTCCTGTGTTTCTTTTGATCATACTACAGTCCTGCAGTCCTTGGTTTGCAATCTATGCCTCTTCCTTTGATACATTTGGGATAGTTGTTATAAGATCCTTTAATTCTGCTTGAATATTGTTGGATCTTATATGAATCTGACTGACTACATATTTCTATAAGCTCTATTCTAATTTGTTCTCTCCTGCAGTATTTGATATAGTGGTCCACTTTTGAGGTCACCTGAGACATATCCAGTTGAACCAAATCCAATAAAACCAAGTAGATGGTTGAGCCACACCAGGAAAAAGAAAAGGGAACTGAGAACTCAGAATTCAACAGAGGCAGACTGCAATTCAAGATTAGACATCAAGTGAAGTGGAGTGGAGTTGGATGACACTGACAGAGATGGCAGGTCACAATCGACAGAAGCATCTTTCTTCTTTCCGATGGAAAAATCAAGGAAAACTTCCATTCAAGCAGTAGTCCGTACATCACTTGCAAGTACACATCACCCATATCTGTTTGTAACGCATCATCTCTCTTCTTGATTGGTGTTGAAGAAGACCTTTGCACTTGCTTTGATGGATCAGAGGGGGGGAGCAGAGAAGACAGTCTCTGAATGTTTCCATCCTTTTCACGTCGTTTCACTGGGAAAGGTCATGGGCAACGGACAGAGTGCCTTGCATTTTGTATTCCTGTAAATTACACCACGATCAATATTGATATATGAGGATTCTAATTGTTATATGAATGATGAAAAGATCATGAATTCTTGCATGAATTAAGAATTCCATATACACAAATTAGGTTGGAACTCCACACCAAACTCGGATTTCTGTGACACAGACTGACTATACTTCCATGAGGTGTGTAGAAAAATCAGAGACATTTACAGGGTCAGATTTCTTGACCTCCTTGATATATAACATTTTACTGTTATCATTACAGCAGATGGCGTTTTACTCCTCCAAGAAATGACAACCTTGACTTCCATGAGATGTAAACTTTAATCCAACAATCAAGAGAACTTGTACTACTGCAGTGAAGGAGGTTGAGGCAGCTTGATGGTCAAATCAGCTCCCTACCAAAGGGTGCCGTCGATGATGAAGAGGCTATCCTTGCTAATAAAGGAAGCCCACGGTATGGCAAACAGGTTCCTGTAGCCCACGGCCTTCACACCTGTGAAAGCCTAGAAGCCTTTGTATTTGCTCACAAATGCTCTGATGGCTTCGATCTTGTGGCAAACACGTATTCTACTGTAAAGCTGATCCAACCTTGACTTCCAGGGTTATAAAATATGTAAGAAGTTTTGCATATGGATTATGTTTCTTGCCTCTAAATGTTGACACACTTGGTTGTGTCCCTGAAACTATTAGCAAAGAAATCCTTAGCTGCATCGGCTAAAAGCTGGACTGCCAAGGCCACTGAAATGCTACAAGGGAGATCCAGATAGAGTAATGCAGATTCTGTGGTCATAGGCAAGCTTCTAAGATACTGACTACAATACCGCATGCAAGAAACAACCTCGAGCTTATCCACAGCCCATCAACACATCCAGGAGGAGGGTCGGAGAGGTGGTTGAAAATGGCACAAAAAAGAAAATGCCATTGAAATGCTATAAAGCCTAGAAGGTCCATGAGAGCAGCTTCCTCTGCTTACAATGGCACAAAAAAGAAAAAAAAAAGAAGATTAAGATGCTTCTCCTGCAATGAATGTAAGATGGGATGTTGAAAACACCTCTTCCACCCTTGGTCATATATTCTCCTTCAAAACTTACTAAAACATTAAAGTGCAGTTACACTTGCACCAAATAACACTTGGTATAAACTGTTGTAATATCACCTGATGCGTTAATTCTTAAGGTTGCATGCCACTGATCGGATTCTTTCATGCCATTTTAAAAAAAAAACTAATAGTGAAAGATATGCAAAGAAGAAAATAGGTTTCAATGATTATAATAAAAAACAAGCAAGTATACTTTAAAGTGCAGTTATTAAAAGCCTTGGTCATATATTGTTCTTCAAAACTTGCTAAAACATTAAAGTGCCGTTACACTTGCAGCAAATAACACTAGGTAAAACTGTTCTGATATTACCTAATGCATTAATTCTTAGGGTTACATGCCGGATTCTTTCAGGCCATTTGAAAAAAAAAAACTAATAGTCGAAGATATGCAAAGAAGAAAATAGGTTTCAATTATTATAATAAAAAACAAGCAAGTATGACAGCAGGTGGCAGTAATGCTTCTAACCTTATAGAAGAATGGGCTTTTTGCAGCCACTATGGCAGAACTAATGTAAACGGATTTAACTCTGAGGATATGATAAGAACCCACACTTAATGAGTTGGTAATTTGTGAATCATCACCTGTAGATTATTAGAAGCAATCAAATGACAAATAACATAACTGTGATAACAGACTAAGTCCATCAAGAAATCAATTGTCCATCAAAGAACTCTTAATAAGTTAGAATGCTCCTTTTAATTTTCTCAAAATTTAATTGGAATGATTCTTTTTAATCAAGTCAACATTTCCATGTCGTTTGATCGACTCTAGAAGAAAAAAAATGACTATCCAGGCTTCAGCTAGACATTGACACTTGTATTATTTTAGTAGAGAATGTGTCTAGTGAAACATCCTCTAGAAATAGACCGCTTTCTAAGGTCATTAGAAATGGATAGAATCATGGTATCGGCTGATCGGTTGTGTCTCTACAACAGGATAAGATATAGCGGATGATTGGATAAGTTACAAGCTATGACCATACCAATTAATTGAAAAATCTTATGATCCCAATTTATAAATGCAGGGATAAGTTCTCAGTGACATCATGTTAGATTTTCATCTATAAACAAACTCCCATTTTAAGCTACACAGCACATCTAGGTTGTGGAAGCTATCGGTGTTACCTAGGTAAGGGTATTCTGTTGAGAGCTTTTGCACTGCTGCCTCCCCGTGTCTGATAGATTTGCCAGGCTTGGTGCATGCCATATTTTATTCTGATCTTTTTGTAGGCAAGTACCTGAGTTGATCTCACATTGTTTCTTTGAGTGTTCCTTTGCATATGAGTTGTGGAACCTAATTAAATAGAGATTGGGTGTGCATTTTCTTTCCTCTCAAGCTTGGCATGTGGGGGAATGGATTAATGAGGGTGTGCAGACTAGGGGTTTTCCTGGGCTGTTATCTGGGGCTGTCCTTGCTACTGTCTTGTGGTGGTTGTGGAGGATGAGAAATGAGATTCTATTCCAGAATAAGATTATTTCTGTGAATGGAATTTTCGATAAAGTTGTTGCTTTGGAGTTGGCTTATGACATGGCCAAGCAGCAAGAGTGAGATCATTGGTGGATGTCTTGGAGTAGACCACAAATAGGTTGGGTCGAGGTTAATTGTGATGGATCCTACGGACATGGAGTTAGGAGGTTTGGGGTTCCTTTTAAGAAGTGATACTGGTGATCCCGTGTTTGCTGGATGTAGGTGTATTGAAGAAAGGGGTGTTCTCTACTGTAAAACTGTGACAGTGCAGGATGGACTTAAGATTGCGGAAATAAGATGGTGTCAAGTTGATACATGTAGAATCGGATTCCCAGATGTTGGTTCAGGTCCTCAACAAGTTTGTACTTGCTCCTTGGCATGCAAAACTTGATTGAAGATATTTGGCATATATAGGAGTTTTTTTAATCCTTCTTAATCACTCATGTATATAGAGAAGAAAATGAATCTGCTAATTGATTAGCCAATCATGCTAGGCTAACTAAAAATTTTATCTTTTTGGAGAGGGAAGTGACTTATCTTCTTAATCCCAGTTGTTATGTCTTTTGTGCTCTCACCTACAGAGCTCTTTTTTACCTCAGATGTTTAGTTCATATATTCTATATCTTTTCCTTAAAAAAAAAAAAAAAGAAAGCTAAACTACAAATCTATGCCCATATCTTTTCATCTTATACCCAGATTTTCCAAGTCAACTTGTCCAACTCTGTTCCCTGTGAACAAAAGTGACTTACTGTGGATGATTGAACTGCTAACACTTTTTCCAAACATCTTCAACATGTAGCATTACTTTTATCATAGCCCACTTACATATTTGCCTAATAAGAGACATGCTACTAGGTGTACACAAAATACACACTCCATTTCAATCAACTTTGTGGTATATTAAAATATAAAAAAACGCACACCTTTGGACAATATGTGGATTTTTTCACTAAATTTGGCAATCAATCTATAGTTTTTTTTAGACTTGGTTATCACATAACCCTTATGACAAAATTTATTGGTAGTTTTAACTTAAAGTTTATATGTCGTCTAGATTAAATACTTCAAATCCTTAAGATTGTGTCCCCCGTCCAATCTACACAGTTGATACCTTCTCTAAGTGGGTAAGTTACGAACAAACAGTTCTCAAGATATGATACTAGTACTGTAGCAGCTAAATTGAGCACTAGCAACATGAATCCTAGATACCTAGACACCAAAATTATTTCTTTTGCGTGTGTGTGTCTGTGTGTGGCAGCTAAACTTGGACGATTGATGGACCTCGCAAACGGAAGAGCACCAAAGGTCAGAAAGCCCGTTTATTTTTGTTGTCGATCGTTTGCATATTGTATTGATAGTTCATCCTATAGCAAAAGTCCAGTAATTTACCAAAACATATCGATCCAATTAGAAATAGATCATATAATGGAACGAAGAAACGAAATAAAGAAAATAAGGCAAGGAATAATAATCCAAGGCAGCCCAGAAGGCTGAGGCAGAGATAACTAAAGACGAGCCGGAAGGGGGCTCCCTCTCACCTTTCTCCTTCGCGCCGTCGTCCCTCCGTTCGAGGTGGCCGGCCCCGCCATGATCTCGATCTGAAGCACGCGGCCGGAGAAGTTGCTGGAGTCGAATGCGAACTCGAAGCTGTGGTCGCCGCCGAGGAAGGCCTGGTCGGGATCCATGCCTATCGTCGCTGTGGCTCGGTTCTCCAGGAGATCGGCGCCGCCTCAAGGCCACGACCGAGAAGGGATAAAGAAACGGCGGACTCAATGCCGACAGAAGAAAGAGAGAGAGAGAGAGACGCCGATCCCTCGTTTTATACGTAGGGGAGGAGTATAAATTATTATTATGTTAGATAATTCGAGAATTAAGTAGCTAATGCTTAACTAATTAATATCATTTAATCTAATGATCGTTGTAAACAACGGAATAATAACCATAGATTATAGCAGGTGGTTTCCTTTTGAACCTAATAAGTTCTCCACGTGTTAGACTCAACCGCGTCGCTTACCTGTCTTGTAATTGGAGAAAATACCGGGACCCACTAGTATATATATATATATGTGTAGCAACCAAAAGTAACAAATCAATATGATTATATATCAAATTAGTGAGGAGATAGGATGATATTAACAGTAATATGATAGTATGCATCACCAAATCATAGCTTCTACACACGTAGAGTTATTCTGTACACTTCAACTGGATCAAAAGCAAATGATAGATGGAAGCTCCATCTTTAGGTCCTCTTGCCTGAGTTGGTGGCTGGCTCCCGGCTCTTCTGCAGCATGCAGGATGATGCAAGAACCCTAATGCAGAAATAGTTGAGTTGTTGATGTGGTTGAAACTGCAGCAAATAAATGGACGAAGCCAATCTCTTCTACTTCACGAGACCTGTCAAATTATGGTGCCAAAGCCAGCAACTACTGCAGCTGTACGTGCATCATTTATATCCGATAACATTCTTCTCAAAACATGAACGTGTACACATGTTAGCTTTGAAACTAGTAGAACAGTTGCTATTGGCGATGTTTCCATCGATTGAAGTGTAAGTTTACTCTTCATCTTTCTTTGTTGAACTTCTACTTTATATACGTGCATGAGTTCGAGTGTTTACAGCATATTTCTTCATATATCTTTCCCGGCAATCTTTATGATGTGAGATGATGCTGAAAGATAGCAGCATAGTTCAGTAGCATGAACTCTATCTAGAGAGAGAGAGAGAGAGAGAGAGAGAGAGAGGAGCTCCCTTCAATCCAAGCATGAGAAGAAGGAAGGAAGGTCGTCTCCTGGCGCATGCTCACCACTGTGATGCAGGGAGTTGCACCCCAAAGGTATGCATGAACCAGCAGCCGGATGTGCCCTCTTCCCCTCGTAGATTGGACTGAAGAGAGCTCCTTGAACTTCCCATATACCTTCACCCACCACTCCAAGTGCTCCTCCAAGAGCTTGTGTCCGAAGAATAAGGTGCGGCGATGATGGCCTTAAATAGGCTCCAAATCGGGAAGATGGCGACAGGTAATGATCTAACGCCAACTGTAGCCTGATGCGGGCTGCCATGGAGGAGGCCGGAGGAGAAATGCATCTCTCGGTTGTCGAGCTCGTAGTCACGTGAATTTGGATTTATATATTGGGGAAAGCGAGGGGGCATCTTGCTGTAGATCTCTTTCCGTAGCTTGTCTTTGTCATCTAATAATGGGAATCTCATGCACAGATTGGGCTCCCGACTTGCTTTGGCATCTCCCTTCTGCACCTGCACACCATCTTTGTTCGAGCTTTGGTTGGCAGAAGGGCAGCATCTTCGTGAGCTTTTATCGTGAGGGCTTTTGGAGGGAGAATGAGCAAGTGATCGGATTAAAGAAATGGGAACTCAGGCTTGATGATGAAGCTGCTGCATCATTTCTGACGCTTGTGATGTTTGAGTGTGCGAGTAACCTTCTCTTCTCTAAGCACAGTCTCCTTCGACATGATCACATCCTGATGACGCAGACATGCATGTCGAGTTCTACAGTCAATCAATCAAAACCCCCCATCATGTTCTTCTTCCCTTGCTATAGCCCTCTTGCTGCAAAAGAATGATTCTTCCTGCACCATCACAACCCGCAAATGCCAATAATAAACGAACATAGATTAAAAGGCAAGTAGATAAGCAGATTACTTTATGGATGGAAAGTCGGATCGCCAGGAGGCCTCCAAGAAAAGTTCATTCTTAGCATGGAAGCAATCACCAAACAAGACTTGTTTTCAGTTACCAAGAAGAAGCATATATCCCCACCATATATAAGTAAGAAAAACTTGCTTTGGTTTATAACTAGGAAGCTTCATCAAGGAGAGACCTAATTTGATGTTGATATATAGCTCATAGTGTTTGGTCGTTTTCTCATTATGGATATAGTTCAGACATATTCCTCCTCATTTGGGGTGTGCTTTATTGATGGATCAGTTGCGTATATGATGCATCATTAACCTCAATGCATTATCAAGTTCCAAGTGCTATGGGAATAAATGCTTTGCTATTTGATAAGATTAAACCTGACTAGTTAAATGTTAAGAACATCAAGTGATCATGAAGATCTAACCACTGAACAAATGGTTAAATGGTGTATCAAGTAAAGTAATATATGTCTGGAACATATTCTTCTTCTTCTTCTTCTTCTTCATGCTCATCCTCTCCTGGAACCTCAATTTTACAAGGTGTCATTCTCATTCTGTTCTCTTTTCCACCACTAAATTTGAATGCATTTCTTTTTCATTGCCTAATATTCATCAGATGAATAAGTTTAACATGGAGGCACTAAAAAATTGAGATGAACAAGGTTGATGAGGTTGGCGAAGGAGAAGGAGAAGAAAATATTGCATCTAATAATTATATTTGATGTCTTTTTTTTTTTACATGAAAAAGGAAACATGATAAATTATCAAAAAGAGTTCCAAAATAGCCAATTCCAGCAGAAATCAGTGATAATATTGTAGCCAATATTTTAACCTAATTCACATGTATTAACTTGCTAAGGTGTTGTTACTTATTGCAGGATTGGTTTCAGATTCTATCTCCTCAACACTTCCAAGCCAAAGCGAACAAGAGCTGATCCGTGAAGAAGTACTCAAGCCAAATCCAGCTGGTCTTCTTGCATCATGGCAGGCCAAGAACCCAACATCACCAGAGTAGATATGAACCTTACTGAAAGAGGGCTAATATTATATGTATTAGAAATCCATTAATGATAAGTTCGAGCCAAATTAATCAGAGTTAACATATATTAGATCAGACACGAATCTAACCAAAAGTTTAAATTAATAGGTTATGAGCCAAATTTAATATTATGTCACCGACTCTCGATATTTTACTAATATTCTTTTAGTCATCTTTTTCGATCTCTTCTCACATATGAATATTTTGTGATGGGTACGGTTGGTCAAGAAATAGAATAGAGTAGATTATATTATGACACAACCTTCTAGTTTTGATCTCTGTGAGGATTCTGGTGGATGAAGATCAGGTGAAACCTGCTGCTACTTCCATTGTTGAACATGCACCTGAACTCAGTGCAGTTCTGAGGAAGTATAAGTGTTGACCTCTATGGCTTCTACAAAGTTTGGGTTACAGTTCCACCTTACCACATATTTTTCGAAGCAGATGCATCGCCAATTGGGTTTTCCTACTAAGTCACAAGGATTCATTGGACTAGTCTTGCTTTGGCAATGCATGGCTGTGTCTTTCTAGCAATCTATATAGATAGGTGGCAGCAAACAGGTATCATGCCACATTGTGGTCTGACCACCTGCAGAAATAACACAAGCAGATTTCTTGCAGTTCTTTGAACACTACATTCTAATATTGCATCAAGCTCTTAGCTTTTACTTAAAATCTCCTTTTCCTACACTATGTTATACAGTTTCTTCTTAGTTTAGTTTTAGTGTGCTATTAGCCCAGCTCTTGACTAATGCTGGCATGCATAGTGGCAGTGCTCCCTCTATTGCTGACATTTTTTGAACTAGTCATAACAATTTGTTTAAGGAATGCAATAGAGTTGGGTTAATCCTTTACCAGTATCAGACAGCACAAGCTGAGTAATATCTTCTTAATGTACGACTTGTGGTATTCAAGTTCTACAAGTGAACCGAAAGATTAGTGTATGAGTTATTGTTACTGTCCACAAGGCCCATGCCTGGGCCAATTGCCTGGATCAAGAGCCATCATATGGAACATATGTCATCCAGACTCAAGAACAAGATAATGCCATTAAGAATGCTGTCCTTTTCACGAACAATACAGCCATACAAGGCCCCATTCATGCCAACAGTTACCTTTGCGCTTGGGATCTCTACCTCCTCTGTCCTTTTGG
Organism: Musa balbisiana; assembly: GCA_004837865.1. Taxonomy (NCBI): domain Eukaryota; kingdom Viridiplantae; phylum Streptophyta; class Magnoliopsida; order Zingiberales; family Musaceae; genus Musa; species Musa balbisiana. The sequence continues at coordinate 25,460,004 of CM017194.1, read as the reverse complement.
TTGTGCAAGCTCTGGAGATTCGAAGCACAAATACAGCTAAAATATTTACTTTCTGCTGCTTTCAATTTTGTCATCATTCCAACAAAAACCTACATGTATGATTGTAAACAAATGCCACAGGTTGGCATTGACACTATTTTATCAATTGTTGACTATTATTTTTCTCTTGCCACAATATGATGGTGATGATGTTGCAGTGTGCCTGATCTTGAACTAGGAAAATTCGTGGCAAGGTAAGATGGAGATTAAACAAATCCAGATGTTGAGTCCACTAGTTTAAGTTTCAAGAATCCAACCAAGACAACATGCCACAGTCAAAAACCCAAGCCTGATCTCCAAATCCATGACCAGATTCCATGTGTCTTCCATTCTGGGAGAAAAATCAAAACACATACAACTTATGTGATTAAACTACATAGAATGGAGAGAAGAAGTAACATGATCTTTGTGGTGTTTCTGAGATGGTCCTAGTAAATTCTCCTGTTGGAGACTTGTGTAGTGTTCATAAAGAGCAGTGACATGGTATCAGACAGATCTCACAGTAGGTCTTTACTCTCTTTCAAAACAAGAATAGAAGCAAAGGATCATGGTCTTGGGTGGCTACATTCCACATGTGAATCTTTGGTAAAGCATCCATCTTTCTGTGCTATTATATTGTGGGAGCTCCACTTTGGCATGTTCCCTACTGCTAAAGTCATCCCTTAGAAGAAATGGAAGGTCACACACAGCTTAGAAAGCACATACACACACACACACACAAAAGTGTATCCCTTTCCACCAAAGTGAAAGGGTGAAAAGATCATGCTCTTAGGTGGCTAGATTTCACATTTCTTTTGCAAAGCATGTGTCTTTTTGCACATCTGTCATGTGAAAGCTCCACCGGCATGTCCTTACTACTGAAGTCATAGTTTAGATCGTTGGAAAGTCACACACAAAGTGATCAGGGAGGAAGATGGAAGTGCAGGAGAGTCGCACACAAAAAAGGTATCCTTTTTTCACCGCATTGAAAGTCGATGTAGAATATGCCAGATACTAGATCTGCAATTATTTTCCTTCTGTGATCCTCTCATCTTGAACTTCCACTAGAGAGAGATGAAGCCAACAATGGCCATCTGCGATGTGTCAGCTCGGGAGCACATGACTTGAGATGCCATGGTGATGAGGTCGGCAGGCCATATCTTTGCAAGGTCGGATACTTTTCCCATATCATACAAAGGAAGCCACAAAAGAGTTAACTTTCTCTGGCATGGTGAAATCAACCTCAGTAAACATCACTGCCCACTGTTTCTCTTCATGTTTCCGATGCAGCAAGCTCATAGACCACTCTTCTCTTTCTAGGGAGGGGGCCAGAGATCCTCGTGTCACAATCACTGAGTTCCAAACAGGATCAGAACAGCACCTTGTATTTGCATGTTGCTTTGGTACTTTTGGATTTAATGCTATAATTAATCCACCTCTTTGTCTGTGGGAAGAAACTTCCAAGAACTGAAAATGATGTGGCTGAGCAGTTTTCATTCAACCAAGCAGCATAGGCCATTTCTCAAACTATGGGTTCTACATTCACATCTTGTCAACAGAAAGAGCCATTAAGCTATTATGACAGCTTATGTTTGCTGTGATCTGATGTTTTAGTTTAACCTCACAGGCAATACCTAGCTAGCTTTTTATTAGGAAACATTTATTTCAAATGACATGCATATATGTATATATATAATTATTTATATTCTTTATGCTTCTCAAATCATGTACATTTATCACTAGATATGGATGGACCGGATTCGTAAATGGGGCCCGCGGATCCCATCCAATCGTGGAAAGAGACCCACGAGATACTACGCTGCTGCGGGCAACCGTTTCTGGTTGAGGCGGGATCCCCTACAACAGCATATTACTTGTCGGCGATGACTCTTAGATCTCGACCGTCGAATGGGCTTATATATGTGGAGCCCGAGTCAGTGATAAATGAAATCCGTCGGATCAGATGAGAGGTGGCGTCGAGGTTGGAGAGGATCCTACACCCTCGTGGCCCCGGGCCCCGCCGCGGCGGGTTCCCGCGCGGGATGGAGCGCCGAGGATTCGTGTCCTCGCTTCCGCCTACTGTCCCCGTCACTGTCGAGGCGGGGCCCGCCGCCGACTTATCCTGCGCCGTTGCCCCTTAACGTGCGCCCCCTCGATATTTATTGGCGATGCTTAACGAACCGACTTAGGTTACGTCGTCCCTTACGACTTGCGGTTTTGGGCGCACATCCACAAAAGAACCCTCGAAGTGTTCGCCACGTCACTGTGTCGTCTGCTAAGTCGTAGGTTAAATCGGTCCATGAATCAGCGCTCGCTTTTTGCTCAGCAGCCTCTGAGACATCTCCCGGTCATTTCTGTTCCTCCGGCTTTGGTTTTCGGTTCCTCTCCTCGGTTCGCGTTGCCGGCGTTGCGGATTAGGTTCCCCGGTTCCATGTTCTTCTCGATCTACGGTCGTTCGAGATGAGGTACATCCTCTCTGCCTCGTTTTCGCTTGATTGGGTAGTCACTCTTTCCCGGTGGGATTCCGAGTGTTTATACTCCGGTCTGTTCGTTCTTGATCTTCCTCACTCGGTTCGGAGTGCTGGAATGTGAATTTCGTGCTGAATCGTGTTTTTTTGGGGTAGAAAATTTCGATCTTGTATTCTCTCTTCGGTCAATTAGAATCGACCTTTCTGGTATCCTCTCTCATAAAAAAAAGAAAGGAACTCCTTTTGGTACTCTTTCCATTTCATCTCGTGTCGTCATGCAAGAAGAAAAAAAAACTCGTTTTTCGAAGTTATCAATAGGTTGTGGTAGATGAACTTGTCTCTTTGTTAATATAAAACTTTGTCCATTTCTTCTTTTATTCGGGCCAGAAGTCATTGTCTTTGGTTTAGGAGTTGATTTTTCAGCAGTATTTCATGGCCCCAAGAGAAGGGGTTGTGGCTTGCCATTTAGGTCGCATCGGACCAGTGAGATTTTGTAAAGACTCTTACATGCAGGCATATTCATACAGCTCTCCTTGTTTCCTAGCTTTCTCTGTTTTCACCACTCTTTTTCCCTCGTTCGTGTTTCGATGATGAAATCTGGAAATTTTTTCTTCAAGAGGTCTGGTAGATATTTCCCTATAAAAAGAAATAGCTGTCTCTGTTTTGTTTGGTGAAAAAGCTGTTATCTTTAATTTGGTTAGGGATTTTCATAAATACTGGTCCATAAATTACATGGTAAATATAAGGAAAGGTCATGAATTGCTACTTAGCGATCTTGTAGATGGGATTTATAGAATACGATATATACATGTAGCAAGATTCTGTTGATCTGGCTATTTCTTTGCTTTCATATTATGCCTTTCTTGGTTCTTACTGTTTTATTCTTATCTATAACGAACAAAACCCTTTATCATCAGCAGCTCTGTATCCAAGCATGCTGTTGGGAACTGGCCTACCCTCGTGAAGTTCCAAAAGTAACTGAGGTTAGTCTAGCTTCCACAAGCAACTTCTCAATTGCATAGATCTTTGTTATTGGCTGTGGTTCTGTCAGTGCTTTTCTGGCTACGTGTTGATGATGTTAATTGACTTCCTTGTGGATGGAAGTATTTCTATCGGTTATCCCGGGATCATGTTTTGGGAATCTGGTTTTCCCTGTGTTTTATCTTTTCTGAAGAGGAATTGTAGCTTGTTCCTTATTTGATTCATGTTCTTATTTTTAGGTGCAATAAGTCCTGGAAGTTTTTTATTGCCCCAGTGGTACGACACAACCTATGTTTTTGGAGCTTCTCGGTGATCAAAATGTTTCCTTTCTCTCTTAATCGAATCCTCTTGTTAATTTGAGTAGTTTTACTCCTTGTGTAGTGCTACTCATCCATGACACAGAAAAAGAACATTTTACTTTCCTTTTCTTCTGAGATGGAGGTAAATTCTCCTCCTTTTTAGAGTTAGAGAGGAGCTTTAACTGCTCGCATCTAGCAAATGGCAGTTCTGTGGAGGCTTGCACAAAACTCACCTGGTGCCAATGTGACAGCTTTCTTTGCAAGTATGTGGACTTGTTGCATGGCTGCCAAGTTGCAGTCATTCTTTCTGCAGGCCATACGAGCTTTTGGTTGCTTGTTCGTGAACCCAGCCGAAATCTTATTTAGTGCTGTTTCATGTTGGGGCTCTGCCCACTAAATGCAGACTCCGCAAGCTTTTTATTGCTTGTTGAACTCGCCCATAATAGGAGCTATTTGCATAAAAGCACCAAGGCCCTGAAACACTTTATGTAAAATGTGAATCAAATATATCTGCAAGTGTTTAATCTTCTGGCCTGTTATGCTTGATGCATAGATCCTAAGGTGAGACTTGCAATCTAATCATTCTTTTGGTATCATGCAAGGTGTTCCCTTGCTTTCCTTCAAAGATATGATTTTTTTTTTTTAACCAATTAACTCGACAGCAAAGAACTAAATCGACTTCTTTGATTTTTGTTCTCCAACCTCATTGTTACGATTTCCCTCCATCAAGAGTGTACTCTATTATTATTATTTTTTTGTCTTGACTGGGTCTTTAAGGTTGGACCTTGGTTAAATGGTAATATTGCTCCTTTGTGACCTCAAAGGTCAAGGTTCATGTCTTAGAAATAACCTCTCTAACTATAAAGAGAAGGTTGTATACATTGACATTTTCCAAACCCTTGCATCGGTGGGAGGTCGTGCATTGGGTTGTCCTTTCCTGTTTTTCTTTGTTTATATAAGGAAAGTTGTTGATACATTATTTTCATAAGTCAATTTATATGATCTTGTCTCCTTCAGTTTCGCTAAATGATATTTTAATTAGTTTGTTTCTCTGACAGGAAAGTGGCTGCTGTGATCTTGCTTGACTGTGCCATTTTCTGCTACTTAATTTGTTTCTTAGTCTAAAAGTCACTACAAAGGACGTAAACTACTCTGCAGAAATGGACCGCAGAGATACTTCAGGTTTTGTTAGCGGAGGTTGCAAGGACTTCTTTGAAGATTTGTAACCTTAGTTTTAATCTTTGTTACTCAATTGGTCTTGGAGGTCAGGCAACTGGTTCCTTTCTATCAAGATTTGACTGAGATCGATAGGAATTATGGATAGCAGGATTGGGTCATTGGGCTTGGTTCTGAGTGCTTCATGTTTTGATACATTTGATAATTGGAGCAGTAAAGTGGGGGATCATGATCACACTGACACCACTTTAAGGCTTGATTCCTCAAGCTCCCACAGTCTTTGCACTACCAATTCCAAAGGAATAAAGAGGAAAAGAGAAGATATCGATGTAACTCGAGGTCTGGGTAAGTCCTCATCTGCCCTTGGATTTGGTGATCCATTGAGTTTCTCATATAGTAACAACAAGAGCTCTACAATTGCTTGCACAGTTTTTTCAGAAAAACAAACAGTCGAGGAGTTATTCATGGATTATGGTTTAAATGTGGATCTTAAACTTGGTAATGGGAATACAACAAGCCCCGTAAAACCTGCTGCTGCTACTTTAGGAGCATTGGAGACTGAAAATAAGTTTGACCTTGAGTTGAGTTTGTCAGTGGGGCCATCTGAATCTGCTATGACAAGTATAGACCCAGTCTCATCTCATCATCAGAATATATTGGATAAACCAATAACAGTTTGTCTGGCAGCAACAGTCGACGAAGGATCAACATCATCAAGTTGGAAATGTGGAAATAATTTATTGCCATATTTAGTTACTACGGAGATTGGTAGCCGGTGTCTTTCCAGCCAAATGATTCATGACAACCATTGTCCAGTTAGGCTACCAGATCTCTCATCAACCAAGATACAAATGCAGAAAAGCCCTGTTGCCTCTTCTTCTAAGGTCGCTCAATTATGCACCACCAACAAAAAACTCTGCCAGTTTCCTGGATGTGGAAAAGGAGCCCGAGGTGCTTCTGGATTATGCATTGCTCATGGAGGAGGTCGGAGGTGCCAAAAATCTGGTTGTCAAAAGGGAGCTGAGGGCAGGACCATCTTCTGCAAATCCCATGGAGGTGGCCGACGCTGCGAACATCTTGGTTGCACCAAAAGTGCTGAAGGCCGCACCAGCTGTTGCATTGCTCATGGTGGTGGTCGTCGTTGCAGCCACGAGGACTGCACTCGAGCTGCAAGGGGGAGATCTGGTCTTTGTATAAGGCATGGTGGCGGCAAGAGGTGCCAGAAAGAGAATTGTAAGAGAAGCGCAGAAGGTCAATCTGGCCTCTGCATCTCTCATGGGGGTGGTCGCAGGTGCAAATTTCCTCAATGTACAAAGGGTGCACAGGGCAGCACAAATTTGTGCAAGGCTCATGGTGGGGGCAAAAGGTGCACACACTTGGGTTGTACAAAGGGGGCTGAAGGGAGCACACTCTTCTGCAAGGGGCATGGTGGAGGAAAGCGCTGTGCATTCCTGGGTGGTTGCTCAAAGAGTGTGCATGGCGGTACACTGTTCTGTGTTGCTCATGGTGGGGGAAAGAGATGTGCTATACACGAGTGCACTAGAAGCGCGAGAGGCCGGACAGATTTCTGCGTTCGACATGGAGGGGGGAAGAGGTGCAAGTCGGAGGGTTGCGGAAAGGCTGCTCAGGGGAGCACTGATTTCTGCAAGGCACATGGCAGAGGGAAGCGTTGCACATGGGGCCGGCCTGGGTCAAATTTAGGTGCTGGTGATAGCCCATGTGATCGCTTGGTTGGGACGAAGATTGGCCTGTGCATCGAACACACTGCGCTTGTGGAAGACCATTGTGTTCATGGTGGGAATACAATGGAAGCCGTCACTTCCCAGAACCCAATCTCAAGCAAACCAAAGAAAATAAATGGTGATTGTGATGGGAATTTGTCCCTGAATGTG